>JZKD02S1998220.1:33155-50013 GCA_000966675.3 Picea glauca
ATTTCCCTCACAGCCATGGCTCTGGGAATTCCTTGGACTGTTACCTGATTTCCCTCTTCGTTCAGACATGTGAACCTCTTGTTTCGACAATCCATAAGGGCATGGTGCTGGTCCAACCAGTCCATCGTAATTAAGCAATCATATGAGCCTAAAGGCAGAATGTTCAATTCAGCCTTAGTGCTCATTCCTTTCATGTCCACTGAACAGGACTTAACCAATTCAGTGACCTTCCTCTTGGTCCCTGTGGCTAACTGTACTAACCAAGACTTCTCATGTTTTCTTCTCGTTAGATGCAAACTTTCCACCACTCTAGGATCTACATAAATATGGCTAGCCCCTGAATCAATTAAAATAACAAGTGGTTGGTTGTTGATCATACCTTCCACTTCAATCATGTGTGATTGAAATTCTGCTTGCTTGTTGTCCAGGGCTGCGTAGATCCTCGACATTATTCTGCCCATATCCTCCATTGTTTCAGCTTGCTGAACAATATGGACAGTTCTTGCTTTGTCTTTCCTATGGGGGCAGTCTCTGTATCAATGATTCCCTTTACAACCCCAACACTCCATGGGTGGAGGCCTTGGCTTCTGCTCACTCCCTTCAGCTTTCCTGGGCTCTTTAAAAGATGACTGTCACCAAGGACTATTTCTGAAAAAGGAAGGCTTACTTCCCTTCTGCCTCTATTCCTTCTTAAACCTCTTCTAGTCGTCCCAAGCCTTCCGAAAGGTAGGATTTTCCCTTTGTTGTTCATATAGGCATTTCTCCCTTCTTATGGTTTCTTCCATGGTCTTAGGATCATCGTATTGAATTTTGTCACCAATAGAAGGTGGCAGTTCACTCAGATACCTCTGAACTTTGACAGCCTCATCTTTGATGAATGGAACATACTTCAACAATTCCAGAAAACTTTGCTCATACTCATCAATGGTCATGCTGCCTAGCTTGAGTTCGAAGAACTCCTTCATCTTTCTGTCATAGTATCTTTTAGTCAGGTATTTCTTCTCAAAATACCTCTTGAATTCCTTCCAAGTGACCTCTTTCTCTTGAATGTGTTGCACCTGCACAAACTGATCCCACCACATGGACGCTTTTCCTTTCAACTGGTACATTGCAATTCTTCCCTCTGCATGGGAAGAATAATTCTGCAGCTGGAAGTATTTCTTCATGCCCAACAACCATGTCTCGGCATCTTCCTCCTTCTTATGTTCTCCATCGAATGTTGGAGGCTTAATCTTGTTCATCTCTCCTTTCAATTCCTCCCTTCCAGATTTCCGATGTTTTCGAGTACGGGACGGGCTCGAACTGCTATGTGTCTCCTTGTCCAAATGTTTTTGGGAGCGACTGTGACGTCGGCTACCACTCCTCAATCTACTTCTTCTACCATGGGTTCTGCGACTCTCCATCGTACTTGAGTCTCTTCCTTTCTCAAGTTTATTCTCTATTCTTTCCAAACTCTGCAAAAATCTTAAGTTTAATTTCCCTTACCGATCCTTGACTTTCATGAGCTTTCGGCTATCAGCTCGACACTCCTTGGCCTCTCTTTGCAATCCTTCAAGGATTTTCATTATATGTCCTTCCTTATCCATCTGCTTTCCATCCCCATTAGAGTTCGATCCTTTGACTCCTAGGTTAACATCCTTTCCTTCCCGCTCGTCTTCCATTTCAGGGGTAATTTGCACTCTTCTCCACTCCATACTCGGCGTTGATTAACTAGAGTTTGGTCTCTATTGTATTCTGAACACGCACTGTGCAATCCAATTCAAAAATTGTCAGGCCATTAAACTTCATGAATAACCCACAACATTTGTAATTAATACGAACAAGAATGAGAGACATTTAAACTTCACAATTTTTCTGACCTCTGTCTCTCTCTGTTTTTTTTTTTTTTTTAATCGGTTTTCTTGAAATTATCCTATTTCCTTATCGAAAAAATTTCCTCCCACAGAAAACTCTTCGAGGTCTCCCTTCCTTCTATCGGGGTTACGTCTATCGGGATTTTGAAACCGACAGTGTTCTGGTGGGTTGAATCCCCGATTTCCGATTTCCCGATGCGCCACCTTTACGGGTAGCCCCTGCTATGGACTCTACATCATGTGACCGTTGACTCGTGACCCCGGCCTTTTCCCTTATCGGGGTTAGGGGTTTCGTAAATCTGAATGTGCCAAAACGCTTGACAGCGGAATCCCCGATTTCTCGATTTCCAATGGACTCTGTCCGTGCTAGCCCTCCGGGCTATAGCCTCACCATACGACCACTACCCATGACCGTGATCAATCCTCTTATCGGGGTTTCAGAATTTGTGATGTCGCGATGCACATGCATTCACAACCTCTGATCCTCCGATTCTCGATGTGCTTTTACATTGGCTAGCTCTCCTGGCTCAGCCTCTGGTCCACATGACCATACTATATGACCTCCAACCTACCCCATCGGGTTTTGGCGGTTTCAATGTCATGCTCATACGCTCACAGGATCCCCGATGGGTCCCAGTCGTTGACTTGTCAATAGTCCTTTTGCCTGTTGCTAAAAATCTACCACCTATCCTCCTGATAGTCGGTGTGGCCCCATGCTCCTAGGCCTTATCGGGAAATCGCGTATCGCGATTTTCCAATGCACGAAACCTTTGCTTCCGAGATCTCCGATATCCCAATTCCCGATATGCCGACTCACCCTTTTGCTTTAACCCTTCACGGTTAAGTCAGGTCCATGTGAACTCTACCCCGTGACCATAATCGACCGCTTATCGCGGTTTCGGGATTCATAGTTTCAAAGTGTATGACTCACTCGTCACCGGGGTTCCCGATTTCCCGATGAACTTCAAACACCGATGGACTTACTCCTTGTCGATACTTTCCCCGATGGCAGATCTCTGCCACATGTTCCCTAATATGAACGGTCTAGATATTGTCGCCAAATTGTGGATCGCGATTCTGTGTGACGAGATTCCTAGGTGCTCGAGAACTCCGATTCTCCGATTTCCAACTCTCTCCAGGACTCTGACACGTGTCCTCCTTGAGATCCTATGGCTATGATTTCTTTGGTGTTTCGAGACTCACAAGGTCTCGATTCTCTTGACTTCTAAAATCCCGACGCCTCTCCGGGACTTCTCCTCTACCCATGAGGACTTAAGTCCTGCGCAACTTCTGTCAACTCGGACGGTTGACGGGTAATCTCACAGGGATCTTACGACTCACGATCCTCCCGAGTTTAAACTCCTGTGCAGTATCCAAAGGCTTTAAACCTTGTGCATGTTCTCCAGATCTAACGGTTACAAGGGTTTTCCTTCCCTTCCGAACAGATCCGACGGTTCTAACACCATTTGTGTAGAGACTTGTTTCCCTATGGTCATAGACCATACCAGCTGCGGTTTCACAACACCGCTTAAACATCCTGAGCTTAAAAACTTGTCAAGTATCTCCTTGATGCTTCGGCACAAACCAGGTTCCGAAATTGGTCCTCCAAACACAATTTCTCCTCTCAACCTCGGTCCAAAGACCACTCAACTGGCCCATCGGCTCAGTGTCGAAATCTTAGCTCTGATACCACTCTGTAGTGTACCCTTTTCACTACCGAGGTTTCCAAACCTCTCAGTTACCATTCTATACATGTATGTTTACATAATTCGTACAGGAATTATAACCACATGCATTTAACAAAATTGAACACAATTAATTCTCAGAGTAAAATATATAAGTTATTGTTACCATTAACAAACCATAGCATTCAACAGTAAATCATTTACACAGCGGAAAGCATGATAATATATACAGCACAGTCATGCCAAATGTGATAAAACATAATTCATATACTTATCTTTTAACAGCTATAGAATTCACCAACCAAGTGTAGGCCTTCCACGAACCTCCCAGCCTCAGACCACACTGTTCATCAGCTCAACAGTGGGTCACCCCCGAGCTGGGACCGAGATCCACCCCAAGGCAAGGAATCCTAGGCTAGGCTGAGGTTACAGGGAAGATAGCACATACACATCACTAGGAAGAAAGCTCTCCTAGGAATCTCCCACGCTCACTGCCCACAGACCCTCATTCCCCACATGCCTGTTCCACCCTAGGAGAGTGCACCTTCTCTGTCACCTAGACAGTCCTTCGGCTACCATTCTCCCTTACCTTGGGTTACAGGAACAGACCGGACCAGAATTCTCCGGGCTCTATGGCAGCTACAAGGTTCCTTCGAGGAGTTCTCTTCTCCCTCTGCACACTCTCTCACCTGGAGGAGTCGCTCACAGGCCAACAAGCTTCATGCAGTCCAGTACTGCGTGGTCACAACAATCCATGGGAAACACACACAAATGCTTCCCAAAATGGTTTAGCGGTCACAGGATAATTTCACGAGATGATTTCGGAACAGGGACTTCCCACACAGGCTAGCTCAGCTTCCCCGAATAACAAAGATACTTCCACTCAATTCAGCACAGGCTTCTCGTTCAAGGAATGCGTACACAGGTTTTCCCAGAGACATGCACAGACTCCCCAGCTCTGGACAGGGTGTACCTGGTTTCTTCGGACAACCACAGACTTTACGACTTTCAGAGTTAAACCAGGGTATTCTGGCAGATGGTTTCCACGGCTCTCCCCAAGACAGTCGGATCGAATGGATTAGAACCCCCTTATGGCTTACTGCATTCATTTTATTTGCATGCACCAGGGTTGACACTTGTCACCCTGGAAACTGCATGCGTTCCATTTGTATGCCTTCCTCCCACCACTTGGGAAATCACGTGTCCTTCCAAAGGACTTAGGATAAAATAATATGCACATGGCTCTTTTTGGAAATAATATTAAGATATTATTCCAGGCCTAAGCCCCCTAGGCTTAGCCCCTAGGCTCAACACTCAGCCCCTTTCCCACCTTCCAGCCCCTGATTCCTTGCCCACTCCATGGACGCTCAGTCCCCCATCACTCATTCATTGTGGTCGGTCTACACTGGCGGTGTTTATATTTTATTAATTGATCTGCATACATACAAGTACATCAACAGGATCTTGGCCTTCAACACTTAGGCTCCCTGGCCTATCAAAACACATAAGCCTACAACTTATGCAAAACTTGGCTCACCAGCCTATAGAACACATTTACAATTCGTTGCATATAACATGATCTGTAACGGGGCTCGACCTTGGGGACACTACAATCAACAAACTGTTCTGCAGTACTATTGATGGGCTCAGTAATATTACTGCTCCCCTGCTATAAATAATATAGAAACATATAAAATTATTGGATGATATCAAATGAGAATGTATTTTAAAGGTAATGAAACCATGTTATTGTGGTTAGATTTTTATAATATACCATCTCATGCACACTTCATCTTGGCGACTGTCCCAAGATTTTTCGGTGATCAATAACATCTTGGTATCCATACTTGTAACCAAGCCGGAGGTCTTCCATAGTGGCTTTGGTACCAAAATAGTCCCCCTACATTGCATAAGAGTATTGATTTTTGTTATTGGTTGCCCCATGAATTACCAGAAACCTAGAAGGTGATATAACTAATAATATTGTTAAGATGTTTGATTACTTACAATTCGTGCTTGTAACTTCAAATAACTGCCTTGGCCTAGTTTGTGTTGGCCATGTTTCTCAACCCTTGCCTTGGTGGCTTTCGAAGTGTCAGGGAGCCTATGAAAAATTTCAAGTATGTTATATACCGCAATTGTATTTAAAAATAAAGAAAGATAAAAGTATTGAATTCAAATTGTAATTTACCTTCCTGGACCAGGTGGATTTCTTCCTTCTTTTCTCAATCTCTTATCCTTTGTGCCCTCAATGAATGCATTCCATTCCCTCTTAGGAATAATGGGTGGACTCTCATACCTAGGGTTCTTTTGCAAGTTAACCCTATACATGCGATGTATATATTTTAAATATAGGCTCATCGCTTTGGAGACCTCACTTTTGTTGAAGGTATCTACCCCAACATTACGTTCAAGGTAGTCCAAGATTTTTTTTTTTTGAGGTGAATACTCTGAGAATTCCACCTCGTGCGTAACGTGGGACCAAAAATTTCCAACGACTAGTCATGCAAGTGTTTATAAAACAAGTTGTTTCCTACATGCAAAAACAAACGATCATTAATTAGAAAATAATAATATATAAGATGATATATGCTTCAGATATACAACAACAAACAGTTAAAACAATTAAAAACACATGGAATTTTTAATGTATTTATTGGAACTCCTTTCTCATTCAACGAAAAGGTGCATGAAATTGTCCCCGTGCTGGCAACGCGTGACGATCCAGGAAATGAATTGACAGTGTCATCACTACCACTGCCACCATCTCCTGCATGTGTCTCTGCCACCTCCAGCTGAAGGGGTATGCCATGCTCACAGTCCCCAGCTATAGGTGTGGATCTAGTCTGAGTATGACTGGGATCAATCGCAGGTGGAGTGTTGAGTATCCTAGACAGTATATGTTGGCTCGTGCTGGCTGGGTGTTGTGGTGTACTCTCTGCAGCATGACTACTATCAACATCTACTGTAGGAGTCGACTGAATTAGAGCCAAAAAATCCTATATAAGAAAGAAAAAGTTTTTTTGATTAGAAAATGTAAAAGTTATAAACATGAAACATTCATAATTGAACTTATGACCAAAAAAAAATCACTTTAAGATATGGTTATTACCTTATATTTTTGAAGGTCTTCCTTCAACTTCTCTATCCTTTCTTTAGTTTCTTGATTTTGATCTTTACTTACAATCAAGCGAAGGATTTCTCTGTTCATTTTTTTGATGATTTTGTTGATTGTTACCATTATTTTGGGGTCATCCAACAAGTCTTAATTGACCCAATCATCACAACCATGGCCCGTGGACTACATATTTCAAGAAATAAAAGTTATTTTCAATTATATAAACAAATAATAAATTTCACATTAAATGTAATTCGGAAATGTTAATCATATGCATGTTCTAGGGGGGCTGGAGATTTTCCATGACCATCCTGCCAAAAATTAGGTGTTAGAAATCCATAACAAATTAAATGACTCATGCAAACTCATAGAGTATGATGTGCATTATAGTGAAGTGCATTGCCTGTAATTTACCTGTTTTGAGGGGTCGGCTAGTGCTTTTCCACGATCAGCCTACCAAGAATTAGGCGTTAGAAATCTATAAAAAATGAAATGATTCATGCAAACACTAAGAGTATTATGTGCATACGATTTAGGTGTTAGAAATCCATAACAAATAAACATCATGAACAACGATAAATTTACAAACAATGGGAATACAAATTTACAAACTGCACCACATCACATCATGATAAGTAAACATAATAGATTTCAAATTACCTCCCCCATAATAGCAATGTTCGTATGTATTCGATTCAATTTGTAATCAATCAACAACTCCTCCCCTGCAGTTATTGATTTTATTGCGCATACAAATACACGGTTTCGTTCCCGCCCCTCAAATATGAAATTGGGTTTCTTATTTGTTGTCCCGGGTCATGTATTATTTATAAACCCCGCAATATTGCCCGATGCCTTTGGCCTTCCGTCAATATACATAGACCCTCCTTTGTTTCTATCATTGTCTCTTAGGTGTATATAATTTGCAGCCACTCTGTATATCTGCATACCTCGCGTATATTGGACTAGATTCATCCAATCTCTATAATTGTAACAAGGCCAAACATACTCCATGAATTCAGTTATTCCACCGTCAAAAACCTTTATGCCATCCATGGAAAATAGCCCCAAGCCATGTAACGATGATGGAGAAATGCGATATATCCTCTCGTCCAAAACAAAATTAGTGTTTACTTGAGGAATGTCCTTGGGTACCCATCGTTTCACTAAATGTTTGTACCTCAAGGGCACCTTGATGTCATCTATGCTCTCAGCATCATAAGAGCAGGACCCCCCTTCAGCAAGAAAAAATTTCATGCATCTATGGAATTTTCTTCTGATCTTCTCACCTCTAGTTGCTCTCCGTCTACCTGAACTTTCCTCGCTCGACAAAGACAGATCTGACAAATACCTGTTTGGTTGTACTTGTAGTCCATCAAATGAGCATGCAGTTAAGAAGAGTGCCCCTTTCAATTATAGTAATGATAATCGTGTAGGATACAAGGATGACAAAAGGCAAACAAAAAATATGCATTCTTCTTAAATGGAAGATTGATCAACTCGTATTATAAGGGCAGATTGATCAACTTGTATTTGTGATGTAGAGAGACCAAGTGACATATCAAGTTGGTTCATTAAAAATCAACGACTCTGCACAAAAGAAGGCCACAATTAATAATAATCCTCGAGTATGGTCTTGTTACTCATCACTGAGCTTGTTTGGATTCTATGGGTTGTTGGAGTCAGGAGTTTGAGGCACATTTGGTCTATATCTTGTCTGTATATGTGTTTAAGGTAGGAACCCATATTGATATTTCATTTGAATTGGAGAATTATTGGTTTCTTGTGCTTTGGCTTGGGTTACTATTGTGGTAAAATTGGGATTGTGTATCTCTTCCATACTCTGTGTTTCTTGTTGTGAAATTATTTAAAACTATCCTCGACCCTTTTCTAGGTTTTCCTCTTCCTTATTCTGGAAACTCCTTTGTTGTCATTTTGAGCTCCTTATATGGGCAATTATAAAGCTCCATCTTGGCCATTACTTATGTTTACACCTAGCTCAGGTCCTAGCTTACTATGGTTTCCTCTAGGAATTACTTGAAGTTTACGAATTGACCCATGGGTTGCTTAACTATGGCTTGGTTTAAAGTTTCATTCTACCTATTGAATGTTCATCTCTTGTAAATGTTTGGTTCTACCTACATGTGTTAATTACCCTACCTCAAATCCTTGCTACTATTATGGATATGGTTGGGATATCATTCTCATGACCTCTTGGCCATGTGTTATGTTCATTGTTATATATATTTTTATACACTATCTATTTGGCATTGGACCTATCTCTTACTACTTGGAAAACAATATTTTGGGTAGTTTGTGCATGTGATATAACCTAGGAACCCATGTTTATTCTTATTTATACTTGTCGATTCCTGGCTATATTGATGCTCACTTTATTTTGATGTCATTTATGTAGGCCTAAACTTTATTTTCAAATGGGAATTATTAGTGTCAAACCCTTAACTCGACTATTTTTTGTGAATATTGTTTGTTCTTGGGTTCGCTCATTGCATCACTATTTTGAGATGGTCGTGTTTATGTGTTTTAGTTGGGCTTGCAGTCATGATTAACCTATGGGTAAGACTATAAATGATAGGATAATAAAGGTATGACAGGCTATGATTAGGTGACTAGAAAAATGGAAGGGGGGAAGAAAACAAGGAGAGTAGGTGTTACCCTAAGAATATCAAGGTGATAATGGAGGATAAAGATATGGGTAAGACTACCCATAAAGAACCATCAAATGGACAGGTAGTAGGATGGAGTTCCCTATGAATAAGGATAAGAATTACAGCCTAAGGGATCTTGGATGAAAAAGAGAAAGAAGGGGTACATTCCATTGGTTAAGGAGGAGTGGAAGGAGGAAGGATCTATTGTAAGAGGTTCCAACATGGGAAAAATACAAGGAATAATGTCACTTGTTCATTGAGGGATTGTGTGAGGAGGAGGAGGCATCGATGTAATATTGGTAACTAAATGGATATGACCCATTGTAGTCAAAGTGTGCTAGAAAGGGCTCATTATATAATTTTTTAGAGGCCATGCTAATACTACCTATGAAATGGGATGAAGTCTTGATGGGATCAATAGGCACATCCTCCCATTATTGGGTTGGGGAAATACTCCAAATGTACCTAATTTGGACTCATATTTGGGTTAAGAAGGAAAAATGTTAAGTTGAGAACATACATTTTGTTTGATAGAAGTGTATTGTTGATATGAACTATATTGTATTAGGGAAGTGCCATGTGGAGAGGTAGAATCTCGGATTTGGATTATATATGGTGAACCTCATTGGTAAGAGGAACGATTATTCTATTGGTAACGTGAAGGATTCTCTCTTCAAGTTATTGCATTTATGGCATGAGTTTATTGCATGTCCTACATGGGGTAGTGGGTTGTATGTTATGGGTTTGTATGTTATCATTTTTAACTTCCCTCTCGAGGGATGAGTAAGTCCTGCAACTTGTAACTACCAACCAGGAACATCACAGTGCAATATCTCAACATTCAGGTGTCCTATGTTATGCATTAGAACAATAAAACCCAATTCAAATCTGACCATTGGGAGTGCTCTACAATTGATTTATACTTCTAGAAGGAATTACATACTGATTTTCCACCATTTTTGGTGATCCCTTGAGCGTCATTGTCTTCTAAGGGTCTTCAGGTATCGTCTTTTGCTTATGTTGTGGTGTAGGGCCTCCTTGCCTCCTTGCTGGGTTGGACTGTCCAAACCTCACAGAGCAAAACCGCGACAATAGGGAGCCTCGTCCAAACCTCACAGAGAAAACCCATGGCAATAGGGAGCCTCATCCAAACCCGAACCAAGACTGAGAAAATTGATCACAACCAAAACTCCAATGATGAGAAAATAACTCATAGGGATTCACTATCTCATCCAAACCCGAACTTGTAGGAATATGGCCGTCTCCACGAGCGGGGGCTCGAATATGGAATAATTTGTGTTTTGGGTTTTGGTCTCCAAGTCACACACACTCAAATTTGATTATGCTAGCACAAGAATTGTATTATTGGAGTGTATATTTAACCTATTTTAGGAGATATTAATGAATTTGTGCTAATTCGTTCTTATTTTGTCTTCATCCTCCAAAAATATAGTGCACACGTTGTTATTACAATGGTCCAAAAATTGGCATTAAAACTATTAGAACACACTTTATATGGAATATTTGGTCCAAGAATGGGATGTTGTCCTTATTAAAAGGCTTTCCACACCAACAGTGGGTCTCTTAGCCCAATCCATGTTTTTTGGTCTAAAATCAATGGCTTCTAATGCACTATAAATTTCTTCTAGGTCATGGTGTGGGCCAAAAACCTAACTTTTTAGTCCACAGAATATAGTTCTATGTACCAACTATTTAGTGTGAAGTAGATGGGTCTCAAGTATTCAGCACATGGGCATCATTAAAAGGTCATAGGCATCATGGATGGGTATTGGGTCATTAATCGTAGCTAAAGGGGGGAAACAAGAGCCTTTGGCTCTAAACCTTAATTAGAAAGCTCAAGCACCATGTATGAGTCCTCAAACCACCACATATTACCTTTATAGGGTATCATTAATGTCCAAATGGGATATGGGATCCATGACTAGGTTATTAATTATGAACCAATAATTAGTATTAAGGTCTAACCAATGTCAAGGGAGAGAAATAATGGCCTTATGTCCTAAATGAAGAGTCTCGAGTCAAGCACCAAAAATAAAAACCATGAAGATTCTCAAGTTATGTCATTGACATCATCCTTGAACCATGACACTGGACCTTCATATGGTATCTTGGGCCTACTAGAGGGATAATGATAAAAATTTGATGAAATTAAGCCACTTCAAGGGGACAACCTCCCTAATTAGTGATGATACAAACCTTGAATTACATATATGGTGCAAAACAATTCCTAATGACACCCATATCCCACTGGAAGGTCAAATATCTCTTAAATAAGATCTAGATGATTATTTGAGGCCTAGTTCATGGCCATTGAATTGTGAATGACACCCATATCCCACCCAAGTACCATAGTCTATTAAATAGGATAGATGTGGTGGTTTGATGCCTTGTTAATGGCCAATGAGCCAAAGAAAATATTTTTAGGACCCAAGGCCCTTTTTTTCCTCTCTAGTCATGGTAGAGTTCTTATGACCCATTTTTATTCTTAAAAACATACTAATGGTGCCCATATTCCTAGTTGGAGTCCTTGTTCATGGCCATTAAACACATGAAAGTTTCATTTAGGGCCTAAGGCACTTGTTTTCATCCCTCAATGATGGTATATTCCTTTAATCCCATATGTGGTGTGAACAAATTCCTAATGGAACCCATATCCCACTTAGAGGCTAAAGATTATTTTGAAAGGATATACATGCTTGTTCAAGGCCTAGTGCCTGGCCCTTAAACTCAAAAAGATTCATTTTGGACCCAAGTTCCTTGTTTTCCTCCCTTCAATATGGTATATTCCCTAAGATCCATTATTACTCTTTAGAAAAACATATCAATGATGCTAAAGATACCGCAAAAAGGTGAAAGATCCCCTGCATAGGTCTTATCTAGTTTTTTTATGACTGCATCACGAAGCTCTCTCCTCAGAATATTTAAACAAGGAATAATCACCTTATGTTCATTCCATGGCCATGGTAAATACCCTAAGAATATTTCTCTAGGACCTAAATATATCATTTTCCTCCCCTAGCCATGGTGGAGGTAATTCTAATACCCATTGTTATTGTTCAAAACATACTAATTTTGTCCATATTCCTAGTCAAAGACATTTTCCATGGCCATTTATCACAAGAAAGCTTCATTTATGGCTTAAGGCCCAAAGACCCATAAATATTGTTCTTATAAAATACACTACATTGCACCAAATAAGCCCTACACTCCTTGTAAACCATGTAACACCATTCAAAGACACATTCTTGCGACGAATTAGCTATACTATCGACGAACTTTTTTCGTTGATAGTATAGCTAATTCGTCGCAAGATTATTTACATTCATCTCTCTTGCGACGATATCAAATGATGCTTGGATTCATTTCATATTTGGTTTATCAACTTGAAATTAAAATTTGATACTTTGCAAGCTAGTTGTACCTTGAGTCAAATACAAATATGAAATTGGAAATCATTAACATTTCTACTAGAAGATATGAAAAATAGGGTTTATGGTTTACATGATGATATGATGATGGAAGAAAGTGGGTGTGTAAGTCAAATTTGAGTCCAGAAACCCTCCCACATTGTTAAGGCATGCAAATAGTCTATCCATGTCAAATTCCAATGCATACATAAACAATTTGAAAAAAAATCAACGTTGGCCCCATTCACATGTCATTGTTGCCCGCCTCTAGTATTTTTATGGCGTTGATTAAGCAATCAACGAAAAAGATGGATTTTTCATAACAACTATGACATGTATACATTGTATATACATTAATGTAGAACCTAAAAGAAAAATGAAGAAAGACTGATCAATGCGTCAACCAATTTGTGTACTTTGAAAGAAAATTAGGTTTTATGGTTTACATGATGATCAATTGATGATGGAAGAAAGTGGGTGTGTGAGTCAAATTTGAGTCCATAGACCCTCCCATATCGTTAAGGCATGAGAATATTCTATCCATGACAAATTTCAGAGCATACAAAAGCAGTTTGAAAAAATTTCAACATTGGCCCCATTCACAGGTCACTGTTGCCCGTGTCTAGTCCTAGTACAATTTCCATTCCTTGTTCCTTGTAAAATTCGTTCAGCATTACACACGTCCCCGCATCTAGTACTGCAAGGGAGTATTATTATTGTGTTGATTAAGATATCAACGAAAAAGAGGGATTTTTCATCACAACTATGACATAGATACATTGTATATACATTAATGTAGAACCTGGAAGAAAAATGAAGAAAGACTGATGAAAACTTAAAACTTGCGTCAGCCAATTTGTGTACTTTGAAAGAAAATTAGGGTTTATTGTTTACATGATGAATTGATGATGGGATAAAGTGGGTGTGTGCGTCAAATTTGAGTCCAGAAACCCTCCCATATCATTAAGGCATGCAAATAGTCTATCCATGTCAAATTTCAATGCATACAAAAGTAGTTTGAAAAAATTTCAACGTTGGCCCCATTCACAGGTCATTGTTGCATGTGTCTAGTCCTCGTACAATTTTCATTCCTTGTTCCTTGTAAAATTCGTTCGCCATTACACAACTCCCTGCATCAAGTACTGCAAGGGAGTATTTTTCTGGTGTTGATTAAGCAATCAACGAAAAAGAGGGATTTTTCATCACAACTGTTGCCCGTGCCTAGTCTTAGTACAATTTTCATTCCTTGTTCCTCGTTCCTTGACCATGGTGTAGTCCCCAAGATCCATTATTTTTGTACAAAACATACTAATGGCATAAAATGTCCCACACAAATACCAAATATCCGCTACATAAGTCTTTTGCCTTTTTTCAAGGACTATGTAACTAATCTCAATTCTAAGAAGATTCAAATAGGACCTAAGAACCTTATGTTCTTTCCTTAACCATGGGTGACATAAAACTATCATTCAATAGTCAAATTGTTACATTTCATTGTCATGCATCATGTGTACTGAGGGCTTGAGCCACCACAAAGAAAACATCCAAAGAATATTTGTCTTACGAACAAGATATGGTACTATCCATTTTGAGGTTTGGCATAGAGATTGTTCTTATAGACTACACTACATTGCACCATACAATACCTACACTCCTTGCAAACCATGTAACACCATTCAAGGACACATTCTTGTGACGAATGTTTTTCATTGATAGTATAGCTAATTCGTCGCAAGATTATTTACATTTGTCTCTCTTGCGATGATATCAAATGATGCTTGGATTCATTTCATATTTGGTTTATCAACTTAAAATTAAAATTTGATACTTTGCAAGCTAGTTGTACCTTGAGTCAAATACAAATATGAAATTTGGAATCATTAACATATATACCAGAACATATGAAAAATAGGGTTTATGGTTTACATGATGATATGATGATGGAATAAAGTGGGTGTGTGAGTCAAATTTGAGTCCAGAAACCTTCCCATATCGTTAAGGCATGAGAATAACCTATCCATGTCAAATTTCAATGCATACAGATACAGTTTGAAAAAATTTCAACGTTGGCCCCATTCACATGTCACTGTTGCTTGCCTCTATTATTTTTATGGTGTTGATTAAGAAATCAACAAAAAAGAGGGATTTTTGTATCCTATTGAGTACTACACCAAACCGTTTTCCTTATCATATTGCTATCAGTCTAATTTTTTCTCCATTTCAATTAAAGAACCTCTAACAAAGGTTAGAGTGCACTCTTCATAATCACAAAGACTCTTTCCTACATCAACTAGTCCTGTTACATTCTAAGGCACGTGATCAATTCAAGAGGTCATGTGTAGTGGTTTGAGATATGTACTTCTTTTAGAACTTTTTGAACAAGAAACATAATAAATAATAAGTAAAGAATACGTACCTCCTTTACATGATTTGTATTGTCCTTGGTTGACGCAGTGTACTCGAATGAATAGAAAGTGTCTCCAAATTAAGCTTTCCCTTGCCACTTGTGCCCACTTGCCCTTCTCTTCTGACCTTATATATACAATATTTCAACATTTCAATACATTCATCAATCTTCTAGTTGATCGTCTTCGTCGAAATGAACATCCATATCATCTGGTTCATATAAGGTGTTGTAAGGATTGACCGTATCAACATCGTCATCAATGTACTCATTTCCAGGAAATATATCTTCATCATGGATATCATCATCAAGATCTGCATTGCCTCCTACTAGTACATTTAGTTCATCTCCTTTAGGCTCTTCATCTGAGACATCTGCTACATCGGCTACCTGTTCCTTTGCATCATCTTCTTCTTCAAGATCATTTTCTTCCTCTACAATATTATACTTTACTGGCCTTCCTCTTGGATCATACCTAACAACAAATGACCAACCTACTTTACCTAGAACCTTTGAGTAGAAGACTTGTTCGCATTGGCTTGGAAGAACATAATGATTTGTTCCTAGCTCAAATGACCTTGTATTAACCATGGTAAATCCATTATCATGTAGAATAACAATTCTATCAGGATCACGTTCATTCATTCGTAGCATGTACCATTTGACGTCAAACAAAACTATTTTGAAGGATTTAAAGTCACACTCAAGTATGTCCTCCAAATACCAATAGTATCGATTTTCAGAGACTTCAGGACGTCTGTCACTTCTAGAGGAAACATTAGTGACCTCGAAGACTGCAGTTATCCCACAATCATAAGCTTTCCTCTTTTCGTCCAACTTTTTGATGCGAAATTTACGACCATTTCACTACATAGCCTTGTGATGTTTCAACTGCAATATGTCAGACACATAAAACATATTTCACATAACTTGTAACATATAAATGGGAAAAACACATCGACACTAACATTAATAATTTATGAAATAACATAATGAGATTATATTGGATGAATAGCATGCTTGCCTGTTTATCTTTCAAACCATGTGCTAAATCAATTTCCTGCTGCATTAGATTGGTATCTCCATTACGATGAGCTTCTATAACCAATGTAGACACCCCTTCCCATGATAAACTACCTTCACTTTGTATGCATCTATCAATCCATACCTTCATCCAGTCAAGATTGTTTGCAATGTATATATGTAATGCATCCCACTCTCGACCAACTGTATCAGAAAATCCTAATTCACCAATATATGTTAGTTAGCAAGGTATAAAATATTAATAATTGATGAAAGAATAAAAATTAAATAAGTACGATACACATAAAAAGGAAAAGTCATATGTATTATAAACCTAATTACCTTTCACTTTCATCATTCTACCTTTCCCCAACAGGTGCTCCCCTTCAAATTTTTTAATGGAGTTCACATCCCAAATGTGATCCACATGCATATTTGCGGCTAATTTAGGAAGATATTGACTAATATACACCATCGATTGATATAGCATATATCCATCCACCATAGAACCCTCAGGACGTGCTCTTTCTCTAACCAAAGCCTTTAATGATTTCAGGTGCCTATCCACCATCCACATTGACCTTGTGTGTACTGGTCCACACAATTCAATCTCCTCAACTTGGTGTATGAGGTAGTGTTCTTGTGCATTGAAAAATGCCAGAGGTAGATACTTTTGCA
>JZKD02S1998220.1:51938-71591 GCA_000966675.3 Picea glauca
CCTGACTTTATAATTACAAACAATCATGAAAAATTAGTGTACTACATAAGAAATATTTAAACAATATAAAATTTTATAAATACAATCAATATAAAGATATAATAATGAATATATATTTTACCAAGAGACGATATTCGTTCGGTCCACCTTCAATGTGCCCATGGGTGGTACAATGTCTTACAACTGTTTGTATTAAAATTCTTCTGACTTTTGTGCTCTTGTTTTTAGCGCAAGGGAAATAACATCTCTTGTCACCTTGTCCATAATATCTCCACATTCTTCACCACAACCAAAATATTGAGACGATTATGTTATAAAGTTCAGTGATGATGCTCTAGATCTATTTGATTCTTGAAATGCAATAGACCAAACCATACAATATATTTTACCACATAAGCTTCAAAGCTTCACCATAACCAAGTAACATAATCAAATGACATAATAGAACTAGGGAAAGAGATCAAGTCACATATAAGTATGGAAAAATTATCATGTTCAGACGACATAAAATCTACATAAATGTATAAGGTTATAAAATATTAAAGGAGACAAAAGAAAAAAAATATTTAACTAACCTTCAAAGTCTAAAATCCTCTTGCACGCCTTGAACAATGATCACAAAACTAAGCTCTGTAGATCAAAGATCAGTTCGATTTCTTAACCAACAAGTAAATATTCACATAAAAACGAAGATTAGCAGAGCTATAACACATAAAAGATGTTGCAACTATAACAAATTAGTCGAAATTCGGTTCGAATTAACTAATTTATAGATTCGTTATCGTCGGAATTTCGACGACTATAACCCTAAATTAAGGTTGACCATTTCGAAGTCAATGACCATTATGTTGACCTACAAATGGCTATATTAAAGTGTCATAATTGGGCATCGTACTTTCAACGACCTTAGAACACGTCGGAAATCCGACGTTATCGGGACTAATTTAAAAAAAAAACAGTAAAATTTCATTTTAAAAATTTTTTTTAGACAAAAAATTTTATTTTATCACAATCGTCGTAATAGTTCATCGATGTTTTGACACAGTCCTTTCCACCCTTTCGGTGTAGGTTGTGTGGCAGCCACATATCCTCTCCTTAGTGCTCTTTAAATCTTAACGCCAATGGACGTTAGCTCTCTATGTTAGGTTCCTCCTTGATGTGACCACAAACTACGAACGTGGGATATCTCCCTTCGTGACTCCGTGCTTCAGAGATTTTTCCAGCTGCTTACATCCCTTTTCTTGATTCTTGAATCGATGAATTCTTCAGAAACAAATCTACGATCCACTTTCTTCTCGTGATCGATGACTGAGATCAAATCGCGACTTAGAAATTCACGAGTCTACACTTCTCCTAAACTTGTCCTTCCCGATTTTCAAATCAGCGAAGTGATGATTTCTTGCCACATGTGTTATCTCAATGGAGGACCAAGATTGATTTGGCTCCCAGCTCTTCGGGAATTCTACCGATATTATCCTTCGATATCTTCCAGAACACTCCTCCTTCAGCCCTTATGGATTGTTTCCACACGTCCCTTCCAGATCCAATGGCCTGGATTCAAATCGATCTTTGCGACTTCGGAAAGGTATTTTTTTTCTCTTGGAAAACCTCATGAAGCTCCTGCTCCCGAATATCTTGACCTTATGCCACATGTCTCCTCCCGACAGTGGGTTATTTCATGGTCTTTGGGACTTTGAAAACTCCTTGACCCCTTTTCACACTTAGCACAATTTTCCTTTTGAGTTAGGCTATTCTCAAACTTCTTCTGCACTCCTTGTAGAGTTCTCCGCACACTCTTCTGTGATTTTTCATGGCTTGAAAACCCTCAAGGTTCCTAGTTCCTCCATGTCTTTTAATGAAATTTCTCATGCCCTCTTGGCAACTTCTTTCTCTTCCTCCCGAGCTTGCAAGATGGAATTACAATCTCCTCGATGCACTCCTTGCACATGGATAAGATTTTCGACAACTTCTCCCTTTGCCTACCTAGACATATTAAGGCATCTCCTTTCCTTTGTTGATGCACTCTTGAAAATCCTTCCTTCCTCCGCATGTTCAACAACCCTGGGGTTCTCTTAAGGATTTCAAGACCTCCAACCGTGTTTCTCTTGTATGCTCTCGAACTTTCTCTATGGTCTCCTAGCATAGTGTTTCAGAGTGTTCAATATCTCTGAACTGTGATTCCTTGTACATAGTCTTTCTTTCCAAGGTACCCAACCACCTTGAAATTTCCTCCCAATTTTGTGAATTATCCAGGTGTGCCGTCCTAGCTTCTCTTCTGACTCCACTGAGTTCAGACACACACTCTTTACATCAGCTCACATAACTTCCACACTCCGATGCGCACTCCTTGCACTTAGCCTAGAGAACCAGACTTAATTCAACACACTCACAGATAGAAAACTGTATCTCTATCCATGCAGATGATTTATAGCATTCATCTACAACTCAAATGCATACAAATGACATTTACACCAAAATATCCATTACACAGAAATTGATAACAGGAAAAACTGGCATTTTCTATTAATGGCAAGATATTCATTACAATAGGGGAGTCCGAGCTACAACTGAGTCTCGACTCTCTGTGTTTCTCTCCCTATCTCCTATGAATTTCTCCTCACCTATAGTGTCTTTTCTCTACTGGCAACAATACAATAGTTTATACAAAAGGGTCTCAACAAGCTTCCCTCCAAGTTAATATAGTGGTGTCAAATCACCATTCAAAATGCCTATCTAATGGGAAAATTACAATGATGGAAATATGCTCCAAATCAAATGCAGATCCCTCCTACCGTCAACCACTTAATGGGGACCTTATCTCCAGATTTTGTGAAGGCACAACTTGGCTCTTCCAACCTGTCAGCATTAATTTGTCTTGATCATGCCTTATATTCTCTAGTCCATTGGATGGATCTTCTTTTGCAGACTGGTTTTCCACACTTCTTCCTTTTCAATGGGTAAATCACATCAGTCTCCCAAGTTATCTTCTTCATCTCTTGTGGCCTTAGCTTGCCACTCTGCTGCAACTTCCACTCTTGCAGGCTTCTCATCACTGTGCTATTGCTCATCTTATCCTTTTGATAGATTTGATCTTGTCATATCCTCTTGTGATGGTTCAACCACAACTTCCTCTAGCTACTCCTAATGTTGGTATTCATCTCCCTCTTCTACTGCGTGCTTCAGTGTCGCAATCATCTTCTGTTCATCTCCCCTGCTGAAGTTTTCGTGCAATTATGCTGAATGCTCTTCTCCTACGATATGCATGATTTTCCTCTGGAAGCCATCTTCTGGTTCTGGATCATTCAACCAATCCTCCATCATCTCCAAACATTTCTCCCATGGAGTGAGAATCTTAACTATATTCTCTTCTTCTTCTATTGGGGAAAAATACAATATTTGCTCCTTCTCCTCTTCTACGACAATCACTGCTAGCTATATTTTTTTTACATTTGCAACACATGCTCTGGCCTGAATCAGGATATGCGACAGGAATACCTCAATTCCCCTAATGACAAGAATACTCCCCTGATCCTTCTCCTCGACGATGGAAGTATTTAACTTCTCATCGTCTTGATTGACACGGTCCACAATTTTGTGATAAGTTTCACCTGAGCGAGGTATCTCTTCTACATCCTCTTCATATGTCAACACTCCCTGACACAAACTCTCAACTAAGCTCATCTCTTCTCCCTTGCCCACTTGGAAATTAGGGATTTCTTCTTTGCCCTCCTGGCAGTTTAAGAGATCCACTGATCCCTTCTCATTTCCCACCTGGAAACCTACGAGACCTCTGCTAGATCTCTTTCCCTCATCACTGAGGTTTTCAACATACCTCAACCACCTTTTTAACACCTTTTTCTACCCTCTGGCCAACAACTTCCGAACATCCCACTTAGTTGCTCTCTTCAAAGGCCATTCATACCTCCAACGCACCTTTGACTCCTGCTACATATTGAATTCTAGCCTCTCCATCTTTGACCTTATCTTGTTGATCTCTTCCTCCACTTCAACTTTTCTTTTTTGCTGGTGGTCTTTTCCTTGACCATGTCTATGAACTTCAATAGCCATTTTCACCTTCTACCTGCCCTCCTCGCAAGTCTTATTTTCACTCTACAACTGAGAGCATATCCAACTTCTCCTTTACCTGAAATCTATAGACAAAAATTGGGCTTTGATACCACTCCTGGTGCAAACCACTTTCCTCAAAAGGGATTCTCAACCTCCCGATCTTAGATCATTCAATTCATCAAGCCATATGACTTGTCGAGCTCCTAATGGGAACCGATTTAACTTGACAAAGTCCCTTTCACCCTTTCGGCTCATGTTGTGTGGCACCCACAGACCCTCTCCTTAGCTCTCTTTAAATATTAACGCCAATGGACACTAGCTCTCTATGATAGGATCCCTCCTTGATGTGACCATGGAATACGACTATGGGCCAACTCCCTTTTCAACTTCATGCTTCGGAGCATTTGCGATCTTCTTACTCCCCTTTTCCTGAATCCCAAATCGACGAATTCTTCAGGACCATATCTATGGACCACGTTCTTCTCGAGATCGACGGTTGAGATCAAATTGCGACTTCCGACTTCAAGAGTCTACACTTCTCCAAAATATGTCCTTCCCGATTTGGGAATTAGTGAAGTGTTGATTTCTCATCACATGTCCTATCTCAAAGAACAACTAGGATTGCTTCGACTCCTAGATCTCCAAGTATTCTCTTGATAGTCTCCCAATATTCTCCTCCGATATATTCCAGAACACTTCTCCTTTAACCCATATGGATTGTTTCCACGCGTCCTGTATAGATCCAACGACCTGGATTCAAATCTCTCTTCGCGACATCGCAAAGGTTTGTGTTTTCTCTTGGAAAACCTCCTGAAGTTCCTTCTATTGAATATCTCGACCTTCTGCCACCTTTCTCCTCCCAAAAATGGGTGATTTCACAGTGTTCAAGACTTTGGCAATTCCTTGACCCCTTTTCACACTTAGCACAATTTTCATTTTGAGCTTTAGGCTATTCTTGAAATTCTTTTGCACTCCTTGTAGAGTTCTGTGCAAACTCTTCTGCGACTTTTCCCGACTTGAAAACCTTCAAGGTTCCCAGTTCCTCTGTGTCCTTTAATGAAATATCTTGTGCGATGAAATATGGTGTGCATGAAATATCATGAGCACTTGGACATGGGACCCTAGTTTACAATGGTAGTTGGACTAATTCAACATGGTGGGTTGCATTTCAACATGGGACCCTGGTTCTCTAGTCTACTTCAACACTATGGTCCACACTTATTGATGGGACCTTGGTATATGGCTGTACACCCTCACAAAAAGTATCGAGGACAACACTTTCATAAGGAGGATGGAATGTTAGGTATCTAAATAGGTATTGAGGGGCTTGGAGGGCCCATAGTTATAATAGTGGAGGCCACTTAATGTAAGGTGGAATAGATCCACTATATTATTAAATAAGGTCCACTATGGTAGTTAGATATAATAAATGTAAGAGGACTTAACAGAAGGTTCCTCCTCTAGAACAATCTTAGGTTATTGGTATAACTATCTAAAGGAGTTCAAGTAATGTATGGGATATGAAGAGAAGTATTGTATTTGGAGCTAAAGTTCATTAGGAGGTTTCCCCCTCAAAGAGGCAAGTGAACATGAGAGGAACCCTTCCATAATCAGATCTATTGTATGGTGTTTCCCTACCTCAAGGGTTTTCTACAATAGAAGTGTGGTTTCTTCTATATTTCTCTTTGGATATATTGTGTATTCAGTATTTATGGTGATTATATTTGTATATCTACTCAAGTACTTAACAAGATGAAGCAGAGTTAGTCACCTAGAAATTGCAGGACCACATAGCAGAGGTGTGGTATGATGCTAAAAATCAATGAGAGGAGATCATCAAGAAGTTGACAGAGTTTAAGGACACACTTTAGCAACTACAACTTTCTACAACACAACATTAACAACAGGCGCAACCACAATAGACTTATTAGGAAAAGACAGTTCTATCACAGGAGATGGTCCAAATCATAGAATTGGGTGATGAAAATTTTGTATCACTCAGGACATGTTATAGGTGGATGAGGATACAACACATAATTAGTTGAAGGACATAGATTAATTGGAATTGGAACTTACTAAGGTCCCAATGAAGGCATTGTATAAAATTTAAGTCATTGTTGCATAAGAGATTCAATAAAGGGCCCGCACAAATGTGATAAATTCATAAATGGATAAGGAATTAAGTGAGACATTTAAGATAATAGTAAACCAGGTGCAGGTTGAGAGGGAATAAGAGAAACATCACATTGTTTGGATAGATCAACATGTAGAACAAGTGTTCAAAACAATTCCTGATAGCGTGCAAGAAGGAGAGAATTTACAGACATAAGAAGATTGAGAAAATCATGCAGGAAATGTAGAATTATAAAAGCCACGTCATAGATTTGATGGCACTCCTACAACCAAGCACATCGCCATAAGTTAGATAAAAAAAGAGAGCAGGAGGTGACAAGTCACATCACTACTACATATGGGCGGATTATTCCATGAAATTTTTCCACGTTTCCATTATTTTCATGTTTTTTTTAAACATGGCGGGATTTTCGTCGATATTGCCACAAATAGGTTTTTTAACTTAGACAGGATTTTCATCGCTATTGCCATGAAAGTTCGTCACAATTTCCATGAAAGTTCGTCGCTATTGCCATGAAAATTTTTCCTATCTCAAAAAACATATGCTAACGGCTAGTTGACTAATTGATATATATATATCTAACTTTAAGAGACTTTGCGACACAATTTCTATAGTTGAGACATTGTTCGTGGATATTTTTTGAGCTGTTTATTTTTTTCATCACCCACCAGTTGAACAAATAAATTCTCGATCTACATAGCTTAGATTTTGAACTTGCAAGGTTAGTATGTTTTTTTTATTGATGTACTCATTTAACTTGTAAAATTTTGTTCAAATGTCGAAATTTCGCGTAGCTTGTTTTTTCCTTGATAATATATTATATGTGTAGTACCATATTTCATGTCATTTGTTTTTGGATCTAGTTGGTATATTATATGGAAATTCATGTGAAATGTCAAGAAAAATATTTTCTGAAGAAGTATTTTAAGAAGAGGGAGAATCACTCCATCAATAAGTCAATTCAAACATTAAAAACATATGTCATTATCAATCTAGATTAATTTGAGCCTACAATTCATTATGTAAATTTAACCCTTATTACAAAACCACCAGCTCATAAAAACTTTACCGGTTGGACTAATGTTTGAAATAGAAAGTCATGGAAAAAATCGTCTTTAGTTTAATTCTATCCCTTAGAGACCTTGTTAGCTCTCTAAATTTTGTGTTTCTATGATGTTGTGCCTATATATATTAATGTCATATTTTTAGTCTAGTATTAGGTTAGGTTAGTCATATAACATTGTATTCTTATATGTTATGTTGTTTCGCTCAATTTTTTATAATCACACACAATTCTAGATGTAGTGATTAAGTCTAGTTTGTAGTTGATGTAACTTATTTATACTCTATTAATAAGGAGTAGCTAAAATATAAAAAATTCATGACGAAATCTACGATAACAAGATGAAATATACTAGTCAAATAATGAAAAATGAGAACATGGCAAAGTGTCTTAGAAAATAAAACTATAACCACTATAAGTAGCATAAAATTGTGACCATTGTATGTAGATGCAAATCAACACGTCATAATTTAAGCCAACCCAACCCAACTATGGATGACAAGTGGTTGGCATTCTTTTTTCAGTGGTGAATTTCAAAGATTGACATTTTGTCTACAAAACAACTTAGAGGCTAGTGTATGGTGTCGAGTGATTCAAGTTTGAGAAATTTTGACCACTTTCGTTAAATGGTGTGTAATTATTTTCCATGGTGATTTAGTACACACTACTCTAAAGTACACATTGAATTATATCGACCTTAATAGTTAATCGATAATAATAATAAAAACATGTCAAAATGTCTTAGAAGAAATAATTGTGAGGATTCTAGGTCATTATAAATAAACATATCATAATCGAAAGGACTAGCTAACATATAAAAATTTGACAACTTACTGTTTGGTATGGTGTATTTAAGACAATTACTTATTAGAACAAGGATTTGCCGCTCTAAACGAAAATGATAGAAATCTTGATTGGTTAAGAGCAGCATTAGAGGGGAGGGAAGATGGAAAATGTTATTTCCCTTGCTATGATTGCAGGGGCTTGCAAAGAAAAAGAATTTTAGTAACAACAGCTGAAAGACATTGTAGGGAGAAGGGGCACGCCGAAGGGGGTTATGAATATTTCCCCTTGGTAAGAGGATTCAATATTTAATGTATTCTCTGTAATAATCATCATGTCATGAATTTTAGTAATATTTCTTATCGGGATTTTTATATTTTCTATACACACTAACTTTTGTACATTGTTTTTAAATATATAGACGATGCCCCCAAAATGTTGACCTCCAGAGAGTTATTTGCTGATCAAGTTATTAATGATGATATGGATGGAGATAACGTTAGTGATTAAAATCAGGAAGATGAGATACATAGATTGATCCAAGACACATTTTCTCCAACGAATGAGGACAACCAGGATGATAGGCATGATGTTGATCCTTGTTGGCACAGGGGCAGACCCAGGGTTCAACGCTACAACAATGCACCAACAAAACCCTAACTAATGGCCCTTTCAACAACACCTATGAAGCATATGAAGTCTCACCCGAGGTAGAGGTAGGGGTGGTTGTAGGAATCAAGTGTCTGCAACCATAGCTGGGACATAGATATGTGATTATAACACTTTCATAAATCACTTAGCACCTTTGGTTCCTTAATATACAATTGTTATCTACTTCACTGATAAAACAAAGCTTCACAGTATTCACATTAACCTATTGTATCCAAGCACTTAGCATAGGTAAATAGATCAGATTAAGCATTAATCACAACCATGTAGATTAGATCTATCATTCCCACATATAATAAGAACAAAGCAAGTAGATCTATCCAACCACATCAAAGCACTTGGAAAAATAAGACATAAACTCATTAAGACAAGCACAAAGCATCATAACACATGATTTACGTGGTTCACCCCTCTCCTGGGGCTATGTCCACAAACTCTTCTTCCTTATAGTATTCGGTCAATCGATTACAAGCACAGAGCCTCAAAACCCTTAATCCGCATAGGATAGAAGATCTGTGCAGCTCACTAGATCCCTCTTGCTTGCATTACATCACTAAGCCTCATATCATATCGCACAGGGAATTGCACTCAACTCTACAAGTTTTACACCGAATGCTCAAATCCTTGATCACACAAATCCAACTCTTGGCACTTAGCCTACATCACATAGATATATCATCCACTACTTCTCTATATGGCCTAAACATCTATATATACATACAAAGTAGGCCTAAACATGGGTAAACCCATGGGCCGACATCCCCTTCCCATTACATATTCCCCAAAACCCAAAAAGGGGGCTGAGATCTCGTGATCTCCACTTTTTTTGTGCTCCTCCTTCGATAGGATTTCGAAGTCTCAAAATAGGTCAACATGACCTAGAAACTCCCAAAACTTGGTCAAGGGACAACATGCCCCCAACACTCACTTGTGACTCATCTCGAGTCACTCTGGTATGAGCAATTCTACCTCAAACGCCTCGAGCTGCTTTGACTTGATGCTTTGTTGTGGCCTCTTGTTCAGTGAACTCCTGGATCACTGCATCATTCACTGGTCCTTCTAGGCATTGTTCTGCTATGAGGACGACCTGTTCTAGCTCTACTCTTTAGCTCTTGACCTCTGTAAACAACATACATGCCTTATCCTGCACAGGTTGAAATCATTGAGTGAATTCCATCACTTTGCTTTGAAACATATGGATCTGCTACTGAGTTGTATGCTTTTCATGAGAGCTCTTCATTCTGTCTACAACTGACAGGGCCTTCAGCTATGCCTTTAGTGTATCTATGTGTTGCTTCACTTCTTGGAGCTGCGAATCCAATGCCTGTAACTCAGAATTATCAGTGAGGTTTTCATATGTTTGAGCACTTTGGTTTCTTAGCTTCCTACACTCCAAGGAAAGATCTTTTAATCTATCAACTGCGTTGCAGGTAGTGGATTCCCTTTGGTCTCATACGTCTTGTGGGGTCTCGGGCACTGTGAGGAGCTCCAAGTCTGCTATGTGCTGTTGGATTACGTCTTCGAGTTGTGCTACCTGTTGGGGAGCATGTTCTTCGGCCTTTACTTCAATGCTTGTCACAGAGCGAAGTGCTCTGTGGACCATCTCCTATACTTTGCGTTGCTCTACGAGCAACTGTTCCTTTTCTTTATGCAGCTGAGATTTTTCTTCATCGAACCTCTCTTACAGAGTAAGCTTCTCATGTTCGGCAGTACTGCATTGCTCTAGAAGGTATTCCTGTGCTTGTGCCAAAGCCTGGGTGGCTTGCATGGTCTCCTTATGTGCTCATCGAATGTGAGCTTAAACTGTATTAGTGATTCGGTGGATTTGAGCTAGCTCATATCCTATTTCTAGTGTTCCTCCTAATAGAGGCACAATAGAAACTGTGCAGTTGGAATGTAGTGCCTGCTGCACTTCTTGAAGTTCAGCCTTGATCCAATTGAACACCTCATCCTGCTTAGCTTCTTGTTTCTCTGCTATCTCCAATGAAGCATTGTTCAGTGCTGCGACAATGAAGTCGAATTCGTCTCAGGTGAGGGTGGTCTCAAACTTAGTCTTGGTTGCTTTCGATTTCTTCCTTGAGGAAGGTTTCAGAGGGGAAACCTTCCTATTCTTTGAGGGGTCCTCCTTGTCTCTAGGCGATGTAACCTCTCCTTTTTTCTGTTCAACTTCTGCACCATCTATCTCTTCGTTATCACCTCCTTCCTCAGGTGAGATAGAAGCAGTCTTCGTCGAGGTACTGTGGACATCTTGGGCTTCTTCATTTTTCTTGGTCTTACTCAATCCAGGTGTATCATGCACTGCTTCTGGATTCTCAATATCAGATAGCTCTATAGGGTCTGCTGGGATGAGGAGGTCCACCAGCCATTCCTTAGTAATATCTTCTAAGTCTTCCTCTATTAGCTTGTAGTATGACTGCAACTGTTGTTTATGCTCATCAGCGCGCGCTGTGATATAGATGAAATGGCGGTCCACGCTGAATTTCATAAAGGGTATAAACCCATGGAGTGTGTTCGGGGTTATACGTGGCTCAGATTGGATAATGATATTCAGTTGGTTGTAATAAGTGTGGAAGATGACATTTGATTGCCACTACTTGTTCATGTCGCTAGAGTACCATAACGTATTGAACTTCGCGACCAGTGGTTCAAAGGGCTCGATGTCTAGGAAGGTCTCACCTTCTGGCATCTCCCATACGATGAACGTGATTAAGATGAGAAGCCAACTGAAGTGGAAATCATATCCTTGGTCTTGTGCTTCCCTGCAGTCTAGTTCTAACTAGTTCACCAAGTACTTCACCAAATTCATGTGTAGGCCCTCCGCACGCTTCCCTGCTAGGTTGACTACAAATCCAGTTACTTGGGTGGGCCGGTTCTTGCAAACTAATTTCCCTGTGATCATTTGATAGGATAGTCGCACTACATTGCTTTGGATAGAGGCTACCTTGTAGCCTCACGTTCCCTTCTCTAAATCTTTGTAAGTATCCTTTATCCTTTGGGCGAGAGCACGATCCCAGATCTTTTCGTGGTAGAAATCCTGTGGGTCGGGGCCTTGCATGCTTATCCCTGTGATCCGATTGATCAATGTCGGATCCAGTGTGATGCAGTGTTTCAACCAAAAATAACCTCCATGATAGCAAGACAACAATAATTTGATGCATGCGTTCATCTCCTGGTGTCGCCCAAAGTGAAAAATCTTCACAACATTTAGTAGGGTGGACTGCGCGAGGTTCTGGGTCCATGACTAAGGGGTAATCTTTGAGTTCTTTCCTTTTGTTCCTGTCATATACTTATGCGGGGTGAGAATGTTGTAAAACTTCCTATTGTCGAGGTTGAAGTCGCTAAAATTCAATGTTGCGAGCTTATCTTGGTCAAAACGAACTGAACGCACCTCTTTCGGAAGGTACGCAGTGACCAACACATATTCAAATTCTTGAGGCACACTGTCACGATTTATTGCCCCACTCAGAGGTGGTAGATAGGTGGTTAAAATGATCAAAATTAGCTTGGCATTTGCGATATTGTCTCTGTGCTTCATTCGTTTCTCATCAGTTGGTTGGGATGGTCAAGCTCGAGTAGTGGACGAAGAAGCCCGCAGTCCTCTCGTTGAAGATTCTTGTAAACTTGTAGATACTCCTCTCTCTGACATGACTCTTTCAGTCATCAAGTCGAGGATAAATTTTGTCACTGATTCTTCAAATGCGGTGAGCTTGTCGAACATACATTCTCGGGATTAAAATTATCGGGGTCACGATGGACTTAGACATTGCACTGGAATAATAGAAAGGGTGTAATGATCACTGTATGCAATTCATTCAGTCTGCGGGCTTCAAATTCTCAGTTAGCAAAGTGTTCTCTGTGCATGGTGCGAAGGGATAAATAGGAAACTCAACAATGGTTCGCATGCAATGGTTATGAGCCCCTATTAACTTTGGTCTGATCCATTATGGTGTGGTCCAATGGTCTGATGACGAACCTTTATTGATTTTATGTCCATTTAGAGAGGAAGTTGAATGGATATATCAAACCCAATGGCTATATTGCTTCGCCATGGTGAAGTGCCATGTGTCGCTGTTCTGATATACCGACGAAGCTCCAATTCTACAAATTTTATTTTTGCAAAGTTCCCTCTGGGATCTTCTGTAACTTTCCAATCTTATCCCTCTTCTTACTTAGCTTTCTAGCCTTCTTTCTAGTGAGCTTCGTCTCGGTAGTCTCTTTTCCATTTTGATTCTTATTGTCTTTTAACATAGTCACTGCGCATTGTTGATATTCTTTCCTAGGATTCAGGGGTAATACCTCTTCTTTATCTGGATTAAGTACTTTAGTCTTTTGTGGGTCTCCTAATGTTCTTCCAGCTTTGACATCAATTTTTCTAGTGACAACTAGCTTCGATCTATTCTCCTGTTCTTCAATCAATTGTGCGATCCTTCTAGCCATGAAATCTTTTAAGTCTTCTTCTACTCTGAGGCTTCTTCTTATTCCTTTCATATGGCTTGAGCTCTATCAATCCAAGTTTTTCCTATTAACATGGTAAACAGGGTGTTGTCTTCAATAAACTTAATAATCTCAAAATCTTCCTCTGTCGAAGTTCCATTAACGTTCATAGGTATCTAAGCAAGCTTCCCACATAAGTTTACCAAATTTCCTCTAAATAATCCTATTCCTCCTAATGAAGGTGTTACACAGCAAAATTACTCAGCTGGATAAGTGTCGCATGTCCCTCTCAATTGTTGTAAGTGTCGCATCTCCCTTACAACTTTCGCAAGTGTCGCAAGTTGGTCGCAAGTGTCGCAAATGATGTTCAAACATACTGCCATGTCAATGACACTAAGGAGACACTTATAACATCTCATATGATTGATTTGAAGAAGGAGAACTGGTTCACTGAAGTAAAATAACTCTTGACACCTAAAGGGAACCCTGAAACAAAGGTTTTGGGGAGGAGCGCTCCCCTATTTCAGCCCTAGAAGCACTGGCGCTCCCCTACAAGGCTTCAGGGAGCGTTATAACACTCCCCAGCCCCCTCTGAAGGAGAGTTGCTCATATTGAAAGCACTTGCACTCCCCTAAAGCTTACCAGGGAGTGCTACAACGCTCTGAGGCCCCTTCTAAGGGAGCGCTGCCTAATCTGAGGCAGTAGTTGGCCCGTTGAGGAGAATAAGAGGAGGATCATTTGAGATTAGGAGGCAGTTGTGCTCGAATTCTTGGTTTCATCAAAATATCCCTGATCTAAGGAGAAGGTTCCCAACTTGTTCTAAAGATAACTCAAGAGGTTAAGCTCCTCTTAACCTATATAAACAGGCTCTATGATGGTGGAAAGGGGGGAAGAATTAAAGATATGAAACTTATGATCTTGGAGGAAACTCACAGTCAGCCAAAGGAGAGTGATAAGTGAAGCTGTTGTTATCCAGGTCATGGATCTTTCAGGCAAGGGTTATACGAAGAGGACTTGACGAAGCTGTCGCATTCGCATCTACGATTGTAAGTATTGCTGTCGTTATTCTCATCAATATGACACGCTTGGCCTGTTTCTTTCTAGTTTGTGTCTAATGTCACATGAACTTATCATTTATTGATAGATCTATTTTCAAGCTAATATCAATAGAGTAGGAAGCGGTCGTATCTTGTTTTGTCCACAGAACTTAGCGAGGAGCAAAGGATTGGAGCGCAACTCGGAGCGTGCAGGGACAAACGTCGATAAAAGGTATTTTTGTCATCCTTCCTTCTCATGTGTTAGTTTAGATAGATTTGAAAGGAAGTCAGTGTCCATGATAAGCATTTTCTATCTAGAGTTAGGGTCAAGCTCTTAGAGGCGATCTACCTGTCTGTAGGGATATTTTCCTACAACAGAAGGGATCGTAGCAGGCCGTCCTATAACTTCCCAAGTTCTTTCTGTCATGATATTCACTTGTGTGTCCTCATCTAGAACACAGTCAATATCGAAGTCCCCTATTCTTTCTTCAAGGAACTCCTTGTCTTTAAAAACCTTTGATAGTCTAACATGTCGATGGTCATCCAAGGTGTCTTTCATCTGTAGTAATGCCTTCTCTGATTCTTTCTGGGGTTTTTCTGTAGCCTTAGTTTCTAGATTTGGCTTAGGGTTTTCTTGTCTTATGTTCATACTTTCAATCTTAGCAATCATTCTGGGGCAATCCAACACTTCATGGTCCATATCCTTACAACAAAGACAACTAGGTTTTTTTCCAGGGCATTCCTTAGCAAGATGTCCTGGTCTTCTGCAACTATAATAGAGGGTTGATCCTCTCTTTCTTTTAAATGATCCCAAACCTCTCTTGTACTGCACACTAGGATCATATGAGCTAGCCTATAACAATTTCTTTCTAGGATCTTGCATCCATTTGTTAGTGCAAACATCTTTTCTATGCATAGGTATAACATATCTTTCATGATTCTTATCAGATCTATTCATATCAAACCTTCTTTCATCTATTAGTGCCCTAGTTTTTAAGTTAGGACAAAATCCATCAATCATACCTATATCCATACTCTAGAAATGAAAATTTTCACTTATCTTACTTTTACAGAGAAAAAATATTTCAGATCTAAATATTTTAACTATTCTTACCTTTATCAGAGCACAGAGCTTGCATATCTTACCTCTTTTAATCAGACGTTCATAATTTTACCTTTATTAGAGCATAGAGCTTCCATATCTTATTTATTTTCTTCAGATATGATCTTTAGACCAGGATTCTTTCATTCATATCTGACCTTTTTTCTTTAGCACAAAGATTTATAAGTCAAGTAGAATATTGTGCATTAGGGCACAGATCTACGCACATAGATTTCACAATTTCAGGATGAGTCTTTGCATAGAGCTTCTTCTTTCTCATCTCCCAACAATCATAGTTTCAAGTCCAGGAAACGGAACCAGTTGTTGTCACAGGGGAAAAATCAGGGTTCAACGCTACAACAATGCACCAACAAAACCCTAACTAATGACCCTTTCGGCAACACCTGCGAAGCAGATGAATTCTCACCCGAGGTAGAGGTAGGGGTGGTTGCAGGACTCAAGTGTCTGCAACCTTAGCTAGGACATAGATCTTTGATTATAACACTTTAATAAAGCACTTAGCACCTTCAGTTCCTTAATATACAATCGTTATCTACTTCGTTGATAAATAGAGCCTCACAATATTCACATTAACCTACTATATCCAAGCACTTAGCATAGGTAAATAGATCATATTAAGCATTAAGCACAACCATGTAGATCATATATAGAATTCCCACATCTAATAAGCACAAAGCAAGTAGATCTATCCAACTACATCAAAGAACTTAGCAAAATAAGACATAAACTCATTAAGACAAGCACAAAGCATCATAACACATGATTTACGTGGTTCACCCCTCTCCTGGGGCTATGTCCACAAACTCTTCTTCCTTATAGTATTCGATCAATCGATTACAAGCACAGAGCCTCAAAACCCTTACTCCGCATAGGATAGAAGATCTGTGCAGCTCACTAGATCCCTCTTTCTTGCATTACATCACTAAGCCTCATATCATATCGCACAGGGAATTGCACTCAACTCTACAAGTTTTACACAGAATGCTCAAATCCTTGATCACACAAATCCAACTCTTGGCACTTAGCCTACATCACATAGATATATTATCCACTACTTCTCTATATGGCCTAGACATCTATATATACATAGAAAATAGGCCTAAACATGGGTAAACCCATGGGCCCACATCCCCTTCCTGTTACATATTCCCAAAAAACCAAAAAGGGGGCCGAGATCCCATGATCTCCACTTCGTCTTGCGCTCCTCCTTCGACAGGTTGTTGAAATCTCAAAATAGGTCAACATGACCAAGAAACTCCCAAAACTTGGTCAAGGGCCAACAATCCTCTACTCGAGAAGTCACGTCAACCTCTTTATGAAGGCTCAACAAAAAATATTTTATCTTCTATATTGTTGTTGGTGAACTTGAAGGTTTTGAATGGTTTATCAAACACATGGCTCACACAGATACTAAGGTATTTAATTTGTTAATTATTTATGCCTGCATGTTCACAAATACTTAAAAGGTTCAATTTTTTCCTATATTGCTATTGTTTTCTAATTTGTAAATTAGTATATTGGATGCTATATTGATGATTAATATTATTTACATTGACTTATTGTTTTGAATTTTGTAGATTGTTAGGTGAATTTCTATTACAGACGTCAAATATTTTTCCACGCACATATCGATAAATATCTGTGATTATGAAAGAAATTGGAATGGACTATCAGGCTATTGATGCATGTCCTAATGATCATATCATATACTATGGACAATATGCATTAGAAAATAAATGCCCACAATGTCAAATAAGTAGATATCGAACTGATAAAGCGTCAAAGAAGGTTCCTCGCAAAGTTCTTCGTTATATTCTGATAATTCCATGATTCCAACGGTTTTTTAGGTGCCAAATTATAGCGCAATTTATAGATTTCCATGCAAAGAATAGAAGTCGAGACAATGTTCTTCGAATGCCTACATATGGTTCTACATTGAAGTACATCGAAGAAAAGTGGCCAATTTTTAAATAAGAAACTCATAATGTTAGACTTCCGTTGGCAACTGATGGTGTCAATCCATTTGGAGAGCTTTGTTCTATGTAATTAGTGTGGCTTGTTTTTGTTATAATCAATAACCTTCCTCCTTGGATGTCGATCAAGAGAGAGAACACAATTTTGGCAATGATTGTTCCAGGTATTTAATTATCTTTTATTTTCTTTAAAGTATGGCAAAATATTTCATTTTTTTGTTTCGTGCATGGTAATTATTTCTTTTATACATAATGACATCTAGATAAGTATAATTAATCATACAGTATGTTGAACCAATTAGGTAGGTACCGGGTTAAATATATGAACGTATATATTGAGCCTCTTATCAATAAGTTGTTGAAGTTATGGGATGGCATCACTATGTATGACATCTCTGTACCAATAGGGAAAAACCGATTTCAATTCCATGGAATACTATAATGGACAATTCATGATGCTCTCGGTTTAAAACATTTTTGTGGTATATTGTTACTTTATTTTGTGATTTAATATTATATATATATATTGAAAATATCATGCATTATTTTAAATTGTAACTCTAATTTGACGCTACATTAATTCATATATCTTGTAGGTCTTCAAACAAAGGGTAAATTTGCATGCCCCATTAGTGGTCCGAGGATAAAATCTTGTCATTCAAGGAGTTTAGGAAAGGAAGTGTTTGATGAGTATAGTAAATTTTTGCCTAAGAACCATAGTTATCGAACTACAGACAAAGAAAAATTCAATGGTAAAGAATAAAATGAAAAAAAACCACGAAGAATGACACCTCGCCTATGGAAGTTGGAATATATTAGAAATCGTCAAGGTACACAAATTATTTATGTATGACATATTATATAAATCTTTGGTTAATTTTATTAGTATTAATTTCATTCTGTCCCATTAATTAGTGTTAATTTCAATTTGTTGATGTTTCATGAATGTCGTTAAGGCATGAATGGGCTTCCACAAGGAATGAAAAGTTACCTGATGCAATTCAATAGATTTCCATACTACGAGCACCTTCAAAGAGTTCATCTGTTTGATACAATGCATATTGGGAAGAACATAACATAATTGTTATGGAAAATATTAGATGGAAGGACTGACAAAGAGAGAATTGGAAAGATTTGTTGTGACATCCAGGAAGCTAATCACGCATTTCAAAGTGTTATTATTAATTATAATGGCGATGGTCGTGAACAAAATACTAGTATTCCTTGGTTATTGGCGGAGCAACAGAGAAATATTTTAAAAGAGGTCTTTCAAAAAATTAGGTTTCCGACGGGGTTTTCGTCGAACATACAAAATATCTTAACGAAAAAAGGTGATTTTGGTGGGGTTAGAATACATGACTGACATACATTCAATAAGGTAATTAGTAGGTTATAATATATTTCCTTATTGGTACACATTTTTTGGAAAAAAATAATAATTATTTGTTTTTTGTTATAGTATGTTCTACTTTTATCTCTCCGAGACGACTTTGACAACAACATAAAACAAATTATTTATGTACTTGGAAAATACATGAGGTAAGTATTGTTTTATAATGAAAATGTACTTCTTATGTGATTTGTAGAGGAACTTATTGACATATTATGTTTTATCTGCAAATTTATGTATACCTTGATATTATTTTATTGCATTGGCATCTGTAGGTGGCTATCATCAAAAGAAATCCATAAAGAAGATATAAGGTATTGGAAGAGAGAAATTCCCTGACTAATGTGTCAAATGCAATAGTATCTGCCTCCAACATTTTTCAATGGACAAGAACACTACCTCATACACCAAGTTGAGGAGATTGAATTATGTTTTCCAGTACACACAAGGTTGATGTGGATGGTGGAGAGGTAGTTGAAGTCACTGAAGGGTTTTGTTAGAAAAATAGCACATCCAGAAGGTTCTATGGTTGAGGGATATATGGTATATCAATGCATGGTGTATATTATTCAATATCTACCTAAATTAGTAGAAAATATGAATGTGCCTCGCATTTGGCATCTCGACTCCATCAACAAATTTGAAGGGGAGGTCCTATTGGGGAAAGGTAAAATGAGGATCGTGAAAGGTAATTATTAGATGTTGACGTAGATTTAATATATTACACATTTATTTTCCAATTTTATTTTATCATACTGATTTTTTACATTTTTTGTTCCTGCATATTGAACTATATTAAATTATTCCTTTATTGACAATAGCTAATTAATGATATTAAATTGTTATTTTATCATATAGTTGCTAGAGAGTGGGATGCTTTACATTTATACATTGCAAACAACCTTGATTGGATTGAGCATTGGATAGAATATACCGAAGAATACTTCGGTAGGTTATCATGGGAAGGGGTGAGTAAGAT
>JZKD02S1998220.1:87829-108599 GCA_000966675.3 Picea glauca
TCATGTTTGTGCTAGAATTGGCTCCAAACTAGGTGACAATATTGATCCCAATGTAGGCACAACCTACTATATTTTCACCATGGATATAAAGCTCACAATTCACCATATTATCACTGCTCTATCTCATGTATTGTTCCTTCCATTTATTAATCAATTGTACACAATCATGTGTATTATGTATTGTCTTTTGGTAGTACCCACATCAAGGATGGTGATGATATAAGTAATTCCTTTCAATATACCTCACTTCATAATAATTGTAAAATCATGGTGGGAGATGATCCACTTAATTCCATAGATCCCTATTACGCTAATTCTAATTATGCCCCCCATCCACTCCCATGGTTGAATCCATTTTTTTAGAAGATCTCACAAATCCCAACATCTAGCTTCTCATGTAGATTTTTTTTTTTTAAACCTACAGGAGGCGTCGCAATATCAACAAAAGTTCATCCCAAGGTAATGATTAGGTTTTAGTTTGACAATGATTTTCATCGCTATTGCCACAAAATTTTGTCACACTTTTCCACGGTTTTGCGTCGCACATATAGAATTTGCGTCATACATTTTTTCTCTGCCAAAAGTTTTTGTCGCTATTGCCACACTTTTTCATTGCAAATTTCCACGCTTTTGCATCACACATATGGAATCTGTGTCGTAATCTGTTGGTAAGTTTTTTACTTTGGCACGATTTTTCGTCCCTATTGCGACGACGTTTCGTCGCTATTTACACGCTTTTTAAGGTAAACCTATCTTGAGGATGATGACATGTGGAGGGATTATTGAGTTGTTGTTTCCACGAATACCTAGTTTGTGGATATAGTGACAAAAAAAGTTCCACAAAAAATAGTGTTTTCTTTCGTGGAAAGTGCGACAGATATGTGTGGAAATAGCAACGAAAAACTATGGAAAATTTGGTCATATGTAGTAGTGAAACATAGGGTGATATTACAGTCTAATTTTCTTTAGCCAAGTAAAGTTTGAAAATGCTTGAGTAAGATCAATTCATATATTTTCCTCAACATTTATAATGGAGACCATACTGGGGACATCTTTGGTATCTCTCTGGTTAATTTTTATATTCGATTTTCATCGATACACATTTCTTTTCAAAAATTGATTCTTTGACTATTTTTTTATTAATGATTGTTCATGTTGCAAGGCATCCCAATATTGAACTCAGTCTTCAAGACCAGACCAAAATTGCTTTGAACCTGTTTAACACCATTCTAGACACTGCCAATACCCATGCCGAACTTAACCATTCTTGGGTCGCAATTGGACAAGATATTAGTGCTCAAGAATAGTTGGAGGCTAGATGTAGACAACCTAGAAATCAATAGTAAACCTTTGTTTCTTCGAGATTTGGCCTTTATTTAATGTCCTTAGACTCTCATGCTTCTAGACAAAGAAGAGTCTTGTCACCCAAAATCAATCCTATTGCTGAAATAGGAAGAAGAAATGTTGTGTTATCTTCCCAACAAAGTGCTCTAAGGAGAACTTTATTTGATTCATTCATCTCGTCTTTCTTTCTCTTATATATCATCCACAAGATGGCATCTAGTGGTGGATCTGGTTACACTGGAAGTGCTCCATCTTCCCAATATTCATTGTCATCAGTGATTGGTAGCTTGTACAACCACCACATCCAGGTCCAATCTACTACAAACCCCACCAAAGCCATTAAAAAGTATGGGCTTTTTCAGTTCGAAGAAGATTCCACAGCCACACCATGGCATGTGTCCTCTCCTCTTAACCTAGCACCTGCTACTCTCCCACTTCCAAAGTTTAATGAGCATTTGTCTAAGTTTTCAGGAAATAACACTGTCAGTACTAATGAACACCTAGTGGAATTTTCTAATGTGTGTCATAACATAGGGGCCAACGACAATGACACCTGCATGTGCTTGTTTTTCAATTCCTTTGACATTCCTCCTAAGATCCTGTCTACTTGGGAGGCGTTAATATATTGGTTCCAATCCACTTATGGGCAATCCAAAAGCCCTGCCGAGAAGTTGAGGGAATACAATAATGTCACTTATAAAGGTGGTGAGACCATCAAATCTTTCAACTTGCATTTCACCAAGTTGTAAATAAGATCCCCGAACTTCTCTTCCCTTAGAACCAAGCCGCTTTCATGCATTACTAAAATGAATTGCATTCTCCCTACCATCATAGGCTTGAGGAAAAATACATTCATAATCTTGGTTTCTCTTTGCATACTTTCTCAGAGTATGAAGAACAGATTGAAAGAACTGGTCTTCCCTAGGGAGAATTAGTTAGATAGACAAACATGTCTGCTCTCTTACAACTAGTACAATATATGAAAAAATGTATGATAGAATTCGAGTGGAAGGGTGTTGTCTACCCTCTCACCCCTGGAGCTTCATCGTCTTCTGCACCCCCCTTTAGAAATCTGGTTGAAAATAATTTTCAGCCTAAAACTATCCTGCGTCGGAGTTGGTGTAACTTTTTCGAGGAACACCACAAAGAAACGACATGTGAGGTAAAGAAGAATGTCAGAGATAAGATCTTTGGTAAGAGACCAAAATCTATGATCGTTGTCCTAGACTTTGCAAAGCCAGAGGATTTCATGGTTATTAACACTAGGAACAAATCTTATGCTCCCAAGGGTAAATTTGATCCTCCACGTAGTTCTTCTAACCTGAGCTCATCCTCAACCGCTGCTACGCCCTAGGTTCCTAAAATTATTGAAAGTCAAGGAATCACTCCCCCTCTTCCCTCTTCCAAATACAATATCTTGAATCAATTGGCCAACATCAAAGCAGATGCAACCCTCCTAGACATGGTTTCCATCCCTAAACAACATATGCATTTGAAAAAATTCATGAAAATAAAATCTTCCATTGTAGCCAATATTTCCAAAGAGGTAGACGAAGATGATTCTTCTGTAAATAAAGTAGGTGTACATAACTTTAGATACCCTGTAAACCCCCCCCCCCTTTTATATTTCTATAAAGATCATGGATAAGATTGCCCACTGTTTCCTCATTGATGGTGGTTCAGGCCCAAGTGTCATGTCAAAAATTATTATGGAAGAGATAGGCTTGTCATGTACAAACGAAAATGCGAGAAGCATGCTCTCCTATAATAGTCTACAAAAAACAACCATAGGAAAGATTAAAGATGTAACCTTCGTTTTATGCACTCATCCTAATATAAGGACAACACTCAACATTTAGGTGATTGATATGCATGTGAGAAATTATTCAATTATCTTGGGGAGAGTTTGGCAAGCCCTAACAGGTGGATACCTCTCACTCGACGAGAAAAATTTATCCGTTCCTTAGAATGGTAAGAATATTATAGTCCTTAGAGAAGGATGAATTTCACCCTACATAGAGAGTGTTCTGCAATCTAGCGTAAACTATATTGAAGAAGATGTAGGAGTGTATTCCATATTTGCTGAAGAGGATAATATTATTCTGGAAGGAATTGTTTCAAATGATGAATTATGGCGTATGCACTTTGATGGTTCACACTCTAATGAAGGTAACGGGGTTGGTATTATCATAGTTTTTCCTGCAGGAAAAATTCATAATCTGTCATACAGGTTGGAGTTTTCTTGTTCAAACAATGCCGCTGAATTTGAAGCTTTGTTGTTAGGCATTGAGAACGCCCTTAATCTTGGTTGTGGTCACCTTTCAGTTTTCAGAAATTTTGATCTTGTTGTGAACTTGATACGTAAGACATGCTCTCCTAGAGACAAGTTGATGGAACAATACTCCCAAACAGTTTGGGCACTTTTCTTGAACCTTATATATTTCAACATCACTCATGTTAAGAAGGAGTTGAATTCAATAGCTGATCGGTTAGTTGTCTTTGTAGCCTCTCTTACTCAACAACGCTTGCCTCACTGGCCTAATTGTGCTTTCCAATCTCTACATCGTCCATACATTTATGAAAATGAAGGATTCTGGAAGGCCATCCCTAACGATGAGATCATTTGTGTTGTCATTCGAAATGAACCTCTTAATCCCAAGGAAATTATATCTGTAGAAAATAATAAGATTCATGGGGGCTTGAATCCTCTTGAGAGTTCATTTTCTTTGAGTGTTGTAGGCAATAAATAAAAACAAAAATAAGAGTATTTATAGAAGAAGGTGATTGAAACCATCCTTCTGAACATTAGGACATTTGAACCTTCAACCAATGTTAAAATAAATGTCCAATGTTCTGGTAAAGAAAAGATGAGGTCCACCAGACTACTTGGTGAATCTCAAAAGGTTTTTTCTTGATCTTATGAATATCTTTGTGGCTTTGATCCTGGTCTTGTTCAACATATTGTAAAACTAGCTAGGAAAAAACAAAAATTTGCTAACTTTGCACTAGAAGCACCCTTTCGAAGGGATTTGAGAGATTTCTCAAGGGATGGAATGTTTTTTTCATCCCACCCTGAATGGGTCTCAATTTGAAAATCGGCCTCGAGGACCACTGATAATATCAGAACCTGTAATATTATTCAAACTTGCAGGCAAGCGATTATGAGAAATCCCTTTCCCCCTCTCAATATTGAAACGTTTTTGCAACAGGTTTTAGAGTCACAGTTAAGACCCTTACTTGACAATCTGTTTGGTTACAAGAGAATCAAAGTAAAAGGGGAAAATGTTCACAAAACCACTTTCATTACTAATTGTGATACCACGACTTACAAATGTCGGCTTTTTAGCTTACTTGATACAGGTACTACTTTAAAAACAACTATGCACATGACTCTCGATGAATTGGTCAGTCTCCATCTCTATCTTGATGAGATAATTGTGTGTGTCAAGGGAATGATGATTACATCATATTTCTAGGTGATCGTTCCTTTCCAAATTTCTTTTGTCTTGGATACTAATTCTTATATCTCAAAATATTTACAAGACCAATTGTTTCCCTACAACACTGACAACCCTTGCTTGAAATATTGCAAGGAACCAACATGAAAAGTTCTAATATTGTCTGGAGATTGTTGTATACTAGTAGCCTAGCTATGCTTTCAATTTTTGTGCTTCTTTTATACACTTACAGTACCTTGATTTCTTCCTTCTAAGTTAAGTTTTCTTTCCTTGTTGTTTTTCAAATTGATTCTTTTACTGTTGTTGTTTTAATTTCTGCATTATTACTTCTGTTGCAATTTTTGTCTTTATGATCTTTTAGTGTTTGTTAAATATAGAATGTTGGATCAATTCTACCACAGTGACACTCCTGTAAAGAATTGTTGTTCGATAACAATCAAGCTTACACAAGTTTCAGGATGCTCCTCTGAAGGACCCTTGAAATTGTTACATTTTTTCACTGTTGTCTTATAAAGAATCGACTATCTCCCACTTCCTCTTGCCATTTCCTTATCCATCGAGATTTTAAGAGAAAGTCTAAATTTTTCCTCCTTAAAGGTTAGAGAGAAGATTCTAGTCAAATGATTATGTATACAGTGGTAAAAACCCCTCATACTTAACACTTTCAAATGATTATGCATACAGTGGTAAAACCCCCTCGTACTTAACACTTTTCATGAATTATTCCCAAATTCCTGGTCATCTTTCCATTAAAAATGCTCACTTCCCCCTGTTGCATAATCATTCGAGTTATGTATTCTTGACCTATTGTTTTGGTCCACGAAACCATGAGTCCTGAGCTCTAAATCTGTTAAAAACAAATTTCCTTGTGGATTCACCAGTTTTTTGATGATTGAAAGTGTCAACGAAGTTTCACCCGCAAAGTGTTGCTAAAGTCTATTATTATAAAAACTAAATAATACTAGTAGGTGGGACCCCCTTGAACTATTGGAGATTTTTTATGTTGAGATGATGTGCAACACAACTCACATGGTTGATGAAGATCTTGTTGTTATTGGTTATGAATTTATCTTATGAAAGGTTGATTCCTTATGTTACTACATCCTATGCTATTCATTAATGTCATTGTTGCCTATTCTTATCACACCTGCATAAAAAACATGTTAGTAAAATTACATGAAGGGCAGTTTTGATAGATGCAAAATACTAGAACAAATGCAGGGGAAGGTGACCTAGTTCTACAATACCACATGTGAATACTTAAAGGAAATGAGAAACAATTGCAAGGGGAAGATTTAAAATCTATCCTAACTATACTACATGCATGAAAATGCTTGATGATTATTGTTAATCACTAGATAGAAATCAAATGGTTATGAAATTGTGATTGAATTACATGTTTAATATGCATGTGGTGTGAAATGTTGGTGGCGCACTTGGTAAGGTGATAGTACTAATGGTCATGCAATGGTTAATTGAATTATGTGGCCGATCCACATATGGTCTATTTGGATATATTGAACGCCGATGGCTCATTTGAAAATATGGCGAACGTTAATGGTTATGTGATTTTGGTTTAGTTATATATTAAGAAATTGGATATATGATATGGAAAACACCTTTGGCAAGTAACCTATGCAGATTCCAATGCAGATTTAAATTAATGGCATTAATTGGAAGCTGGTCGGGATGTACTGATGAGTAAATGAATTGTGGGTGGAGGTGACATGCATTTAATGCATGTCACATTTACCCCTATTGTTTTCCGCCACCCTAATCGGGCTATTTTTTGATCTTTTTGTTGTGGTTATGATCTGAAATTTTAGCAGGGAGGAACTTCTCAACCAACTCTCGTTTTAAGGAATTCGATTACAGGTATGTATTTTATTGGTCATTCGAGATTTTTCTTTGGTTATGAAATGATTACTGGCTCATGTGTATGGGTTTGTGTTTTCCTAAGTGATGCAACTGTGTGAAATTTGGGTTCTTAGATTGAAGAGTGGATGGTTATTCCTGTAACAATTTTGAGTTCGTCAAGGTTATTGGTCGTCGCAGGTGATAGCTCTTTGTTATCACTGTTGTTTAGTTGGAGGGTTTTTGTTTATTCTTGGGCAGATAGCTATCTTCACGCACTATCACTAAATCCAATCTCTACCTTTCATGGGTTTAATGGTCGGAGGTTTTCTGCGTCAATATGTTTTTTTCACTTCAACATTGGTTAATTACACCACTAGGGGTCACGAAATGAGGTTCTTGTTCTTCCTCGGCCCTGTCTTTACCTCTATGTTGTGATTGTTGACCAAAGAGCATGAGGGTTATTCCCTACGTGCATTAAATAACCTTTTCCAAGCCAGCCTAGAGCTCTACCTTTCAGTTATGACCCTTGTGATGGATTTGTGCCTGACCACGAATGAGTCGTGGTTCGTCCTGTATACACCATGGCCTTGGAGGTTTTTCCATTACAAGGAGTGGCTCTACTCTTCCCGTGTTGACTATGGAACAATATTGGCCCTCCCGTTTGGAAATTTTTTAATAAGACTAGCCTGGCTTGTTGTTTTACGACTCATTTTTTGATTGGATGGTTGTATAATTGTTGACAAATTTGAGAATGGGCTCGCCCAGTTGGTCGTATGAGAGTTGTGTTGGTTGGTATATAGTCACTGGCTCGGTTATAATACTGGAAAAACCTACATTACCAGTTACACTTTCAAAGCACACAACTACTCTCCTTATGTCGATAGCTCAGTGTTGTTAATGGAAAGGGCCTCTGCCCTGATTTGATTGGATGCGTGGGTATGATTCATTGCTACAACTTGTAAGGTTGTTGAGTTTTAAGACAGTGACGAGTTCTTTGGTAGATACACAGTCACTGGTTTTTGCACTGCTGATTATTTGAATGTTTAGCTAGCATTGGTGAAAATGCTTGACGTTTCTCATGTTACATTGTGTGTTTGCAAAATAAATAATGGTCATGGTTGTTGGGGCTCAGAAATGTCCTATTTTCATCCACCTTTCCCTTCATTATTATTCACATTTCATCGCCCCATTAACCTTTCATGACATCATTTCCTTAAATACATTTGGGTTTCACCTTATTGTTTTCCATTTTATTCATTTTAGTATTAAAAGGGAATTTGTGATTAAATGTTAGAAAATCGATATGTTTTCATATATATATCAAAAATTTGTGAGCTTTGTAATGTGTATGAATATGTGAAGGATTAATTCAAAAGGACTTCTCGAATACTTCCTCTACCATTTCAAGATTTGAGGAGATAATTCAACCCCATTCCAAGGAGAAGATCATGGAGATTTGGTTGGAATATCTTATCCAAGATATATGAGAGATATATGTGAGGATTTGAAGGGATTATATTTTGAAATAATGGGAAATAGGTTGAGAGAAAAGTGGATCTGTAATAATGATATGGTTATCTTATCTTCAAGGCTCTCATGTATAAAAGAGAGTGCTCTCTCTTCATGAAGATTCAAGTAATGTAGTAATAAAGCAATTAGAGTATGAAATTAGAGTAGTCATTAATGGTAGTCATTAGGATTTGAAAGAGAAAGGGATTCTTAGCTTTGATTCATGGATTTTGTTTTCATGATTTCATTATTTTGTTATGAAGATTGATTTTATTATTATAATGTAAGATTGCTTCATTGGCATGAGCTCACACATGTTGTTGTGTCATTCAACTCTTCATATGTTGTATTTTCTTTTCCTTCAGGTAGTTATCCATTTCTAGATTAATTCCATTTAAGCAATTTCCCATTCTTAGAGTAATTTCATTTACGCAACTAGATTAATTCAATTCCAAGTCATGTGTTTCACTTTCCTGCATTAGATTAATGATTCAATTTCAGTCGTGTGTTAGATTAATGATTCGATTTCAGTTGTAGCTTAAACATTAGATTAGATTAGCCCTGCTTCAATCTTGCATATAGTTTTCATGTGGTTCGTCAGTTTATGAACCTTAGGTTGACAAATTAAATAGTTGGGCAAGTACTACAACTCAATTAATACAACATCAGTTCGACCCAATATAACGACTGGCGTTCTATTGTCACGATTGTTGTTCCTTTTTCAAGTAGTGTTGTTCATTTGAATGGAACAATTGTCGTACCTTTTTTTACGTTTGTTGTCCCTTTGCAAGGGTTGCATCGTTGGAGGACAGGTATTGAAAACATAAGGTAAGAAACTACGTAGGAAACAAGTAAAACGCTTGTGCCAACACCTACCTTTGGATGATGCATAGAGGTTATATTTTAGGACATCTTTAGAGCCCAACATTTTGGCGCCATTGCTGGGGAAGCTCGATGGATTGAGGTATTAGTTTTTTTTTCATTTCAATTCATGCAAGTGTGATCTAGACATGTTGGTAAGTTGTCATAGAAGCTCGTGAGAGGAGACTCCTCATGTTCTCCCTACCAACTAGGTAAAAGTAGTTTCAATTTCTACAAATTTCAATTTATGCAAGAGTGTTTAATTTCTGCAAGTGTGATCTAGACATGTTGGTAAGGGAACATAAAATCTCATGAGAGGAGACTCCTCATGTTATCCCTACCAATTAGGTAGAAGTAATTTCAATTTCTGCAAATTTCAATTTCTGTAAGATTAGTTTCAATTTCTGCAAGTGTGATCTGCATGTGTTGGTTCTAAGGGCCGTAGAGATGCTTCAGTGTAGATTCCTCACTATCCCTACCAACTATCAAGAACGTTTTAATTTCCACAACTGTGAAGAGTAATTTTTTTTTATGTTTTAGCAAGAGAATTTGTTTAAGTTTTTCATTTTGATTTGGGTGTTGTAAGAATCCTTTTTTTAACATAATTTAATAATGAGTTTAAGCTTGGAACAACTCACTTAGATCTTACCAAAATTCAGGGTCCTATTCTCTGGAAGAAGAGATCTTGACAGTAGCTGAAATATTATTCACTCCTCCTGAGGCGAACGAAGAATGAACATACGAAGAACCTTGCATATTTAATGAAGAACCATTAGGTGCGCAATAGGTCGAGGAGGACAATGAGGAGCTGCCGCATGATCTGAGTAAGACAAATTACGCCTACGAAATCCTTATCGAATGCCGGTTTCAAGCAAGTACTAGGTTAGTTTCACTTAGTTTTCCTCTTTATTTTGTTAATTTAGAACTTCAACAACTAATTTTGTACGCCCATACATATTCTCGACTGTCAATTGCGAAATTAAAAGATAACATATTTCTATTACTGTTGTGTGCATGGCTACATTGGTTGTTTGATTATACATAACTAATCTATCGTTTCTAATTAGCGTAGTGTAGGTAGGGTTTTATTTTTCAAGTTTTTTATTTTCTCTAGAATAAGTATGCTCTCCTCCACGCTTCGTATGATCACGAGGATAAAAAAGTATGATGACTGATTGGTTGATCTCAGGAATATCAATTAATTAACAAAATGAAAATTTTTTCCTAATCTATTTTTTTTTTCGTCTTCCATTTGCTCATAAATTTTTAAAGACTGCAAGATAATTTTTTATTTTTTATGATAGAATAAATGGTTGCGCATGCTTCTATATGCAAATCAAAAAAAGTAAGTACGTTAAAAAAAATGAATAAGAAGGTCTGAAATTTATGCAAGATAAGGGGCAGGTGACAAATAACTCTCACACAACAACCCTCCCAAGATCCAATATCCTTTTTAAAACTTCATCCTGGTTTTTTTTTTTTTTTGGTTTGCGCACCATGTTCTTTCTCTCGCCATTATCCTGTAAGAAATAACCCTGCAAGCAAACAAAAATATCATGAATGCACAGAAACCATGCATAAAATTGATCGAACAAATAAGCAATTTGCAAATTCTAAATATGTTATAGCAAGACAAATATTTTCCATATAACCTCTACCTCTGTGCAAGTATTTGATGCTTTATGGATGGGGTAAACTACTTTCTTCACTTCTTCTTTGCTACAAGATCTTATACTTACTATGTAACTGGTGATGCCATTTCCACTCGCTAACAAACAAACTTATCCTTTCAAGTTCTCTTGGATGCATCTGTTTTTACAGTACTTGGAATTGATGCCTCACTCATGGTATTTGCTGAAGTTTTTTTGGATCGAACTGGAACTTAGTGAGATGGATCTGCTACTGGTCTTCATTATGAGCACATTTGTTGTATTCACTTTTTTCTAGAAACAAAGAAAATGTCAAGCGGAAGGCAGCAGAGCGGAAGTCCAAGACCATAAGCATATAATTATGATCCTCAGGAGGAATCTCAGCATCCTATGCCTACGTGTGAGTTCTCTAATAACTATGCGTTAACACTATCCCAAAGATATGGAGGCGATTACTTATTTTTAGTGATCACGAGTTGCAACAATGAATGAACATCATCTAACACAATTTCTGCCATAGGGGATCCACTTGGACGTTCAACTTAATAAATATTTTTTTTTCGGAGAGTTTATTCAAACAGCCCGCGTCTATAGTTCCAAGACAGCACATCTGTACATTTGGTTGTGTGATACTGGCAATTATCTGGCAATTTTGTTGATGGAAATCGATGAAGATTTTTCGGCGATATTTCCAAACTGTCACGCTATATCAGGGTGACAGTTCTAACTATGTGTAATAGGTTGTTTTCTTTTGTTTTCTTATATGCCAATGTTCTTTCTACTGGGCTACCTCGAGGATGGAAGAATGGAGTGACGACTGTTGTGTTTGGATTCTTGGGAAAATGGAAATACCTCTATAATAAATATGAAGTACATGCCATCCCTAAAATGGCGCATGTACAACTCAGAAGAGATCCTCTCCATTTGAAAACTCTGGCTTCGTCTTTTTTTTACAAGTTGACAGACAATGGATCTGGTATGGTTAAGGAAGGATTTGCAGGGGATGATGCTCGTCATGCAGTTTTTCTCAATATTATTGGTAGACCAAGGCACATGAGCGTCATGGTTGGTATGGGGCAGAAGGATGCATATGTTGGTGATGAAGCTCATTCAAAGAGTGGAATTCTATCTCTCAAATATGCAATCGAGCACGGTATTGTGACCAAGTGGGATGATATGGATAAGATTCGGAATTGGCCCTTGCACGGGCTTTGCAAGAACAAGAAATGTCGTATATGCTGCTTCGAAGGAATGCATAATCTAGTGACTATGAGACTTCTGGAAGTGGAAATTATGATCACGAATATTATATAGATGATAGTGGTGAGAATGAAGATGAGGTTGATGCTAATGCCAATGACTTTGAAAGGGAAGCATTGGTTGATGGTGACCATGAAGAGGTCGATGCATCTTTATTTGAAAGTGATGAAGCATATGCCAGGGCACATCAGGAAGCTGAAGACTGTTTATTAACAGCTCAAATGATGGATTTGGTTGGCATTAATGACTGAGAGGTCTTTCCCTAGATTCTATTTCTTCTTTTCCTTTGTCTAAATTTGTTGCAGAAAGTCCAAGTTCAAGCAACTCTGAGTGGTGTGCCATATGTCATATAGACCCTACCTTTTACTGAATGACCAACTTCAAATGCCTGAAAGCTGAAGTGGATAATTATCAGTCTGAAGTTGAAACCTTGCAGGCTGAAAGGGATAGACTTTTGTATCCTGAGAAGGAAATGAAATTGAAACTTGAATTGTCTGAGGTTGCAAGGAGGGCAGATGGAGTTTATGTGGAGGCAAATTTGGGACAAAGATGAAAATACTGATATTTTTTTCCATATGATGCCCTTCTATTCTTATGACTAGCCACATACATGTGGACCAGAGCCTGCTATATGTTGTCAGTTTGACTTTGGTAGGATGCCTGGTTTTGGCTATGGAAATTTCCCATGGGGATACAATCCAGTTGAGACTACTTATGTGAATGTGCAAGAAAGAGCCTTGAATCTCTTGGATCAGTACAAAAAAGAATTTTATCTTGTACAAAACAAATACCCTTGTTGTGCCTTTAGGAGATGATTTTCACACCACGGTGGAGGAAGCAGAAGCTCAATATAGGAATTATCAGACACTATTCAACTATGCAGGTAACCATTGTATACAACCACTTCGGACCAGGCCTCACGCAAAGGATGTCAAGGTGTCGATATGGGTACGTGCACGTAGGCAATAACAACTACGAAAAATGGGGAATATATGCAATTGGAAGAAGCATGCACCCCGCATGCATCCCACCATCAGAAGTGAAAGGAAATTTGTTCGTGGCCCCAGATGAGGAGTATTGGCAATAAGATAATTGAAACACGATGGTTGGTTTCAGATCCATGCATATTTGCAATATTCTGGTATAGTTGTGATGCTACTTGGATTACTTTTTGTTGCAGCTGAACTCAAAGAATTTCACATAGAATCTCTGCATGTGAAGTTTGGTGTGCCAGCTATTTTTTTGGCATGTTGGCAGCTAGTCAATGCTTACTTGTGCAAATAACTTTGGCAAATGGACAACAAATCCCAGACTTACAATGTTCGGGTGACACAAACTTATGAAGCATTCATGGTGGTCTGCGCTACAGGTATATGAAAATTAACTTGTTTATTTGTTTTATTCTTTTTGTTTTATTTGTTTTTTTATTATTATTCTTTTATTTTATTATAAAACAATTATAATAACACTTTTTTTTTTGTTTTATTATAAAGAATTTCCTTTTTTTTATAATAATAAAAAAAACATATATTGTTTGTTTTTATTTCTTTTGTTTTATTATATATATATAGTAATAAAATTAGGTCAAACATAATAATAATAATAAATAAATAAATAAATTATAAAAGATAAAAACAAATTATAAAAATTAAAAGAACAAAAACAAATAACATTCAAATGGACATTTTTATAAATTCCTGAAAACAAATGGAAACATGTTTTTGCGATTTTATGCTAATCAAGCAATCAACGATTCAACAAGTGCGTGTGCAATGATCATGACAATAGGTATAAAACGCATTTTATTTACTTTGTCGCATTTGTCCTTCTTTTTGCATCTTATATTTTCAAACATCTCACAAGTTTTCATGCAATATTTGTACAAAGTTTTTTCAGGAGTGCAACCGATCACATCTTGTTGCTGAAGTGATTTTAAAAAATCACAAAAAACTTTTGAAACAAGACACACTTCCTTGACCGCTTGAAGGAGTTATTACTCATCATAAACATCCTGATGTTTGTTGTTACACAGAAACATTTTCATAAACCCATTTGCATCATGAATGTCTTCCTCCATTTCTCCTTCAAAGTAGATTGGTCATCCCTATGTTGAAGCCCATCTTCCATTGAATTATTCTTCATGAATTGGCACACACCTATCTTTCTGAGTCACATACATCTCTTTAGCTTTTTCAGTTCAATTTTCCTTGTCAATAAAACTATTCAGCTCCCTTTCCATGACTACATTTCTTTTCCATACACACTGGTACTATTGAGCTATTTTCATTTATAGTCCTACCACTCTTTTTATCAGAACTCACGTTGACTAATGTGGGATTCCTAAAGGCCCACCTTTCAACAAGTCTTGCCCCATTGACCTCAATACCTTCTCTAGGATATAGACTAGAGTCCATTTTGAGTACCTGGAGGCTTGCATGCCTTAATGGAAAGTTCTCTCGCTGAAAATCATGGAAATACATCAATGTCCCTTGATCGTCAGATCTTGCAAGTGGCTCGACATCAACTCATTCATTCGCACTTCGCAAGATGTACTTGGGTACCTTGGCACTCATTGACATCAATGATAAGTTTCATTTCATTGGTTAATGACATTAATCAATGGCCGGTAATCCAATGAATTATTTTCATGCTCGACATCGACACATTCATTCACATGACTATAATTGTACCATCGGGTTTAGAAGTAGGTGAATACTATACACTTTTCATGACTCTATCAGTAGTTATAGCAGCATGACTTCAGCCATATGAGAGTATCACAGTTCCACTTTCATACTTTGTCTTTTCCATGATTCATTCAACAACAGTTCAAATTCCTCCACTTCACATTCTCTGATCTAGCAGACAGCAGTTGTCGCTACAACAACAACCACTTTTCACATGATCTTGCAACAGTGACATTCTTCCATGCTCTAGCAGCCACATCAACCATATTCCTATTGCATAGTTCATCAACATTTTGGGTAAGTGGAGGTATGTTATTTTCTAAACTTTAATCATGTAATTCCTCAACTGCTCGCAATGAATAATTTGAAAAAATCCCTCACCCAATTCCCTTTCCTTTTCACTTCTATGACTTATGCCATGTTGCATGAGGACATGCGACAATTTAAGTTAGGGGGTAGGGGACTTTATTCACTATCATCACTCCATTTTTCCAAGACCATCATTCCATTTTTCGTCTCATTTACCATTTATGAACATTTCTTTTCCAGTGATACTCTGTTGCACTTTGCTTAATAAGCATTGCTATACATATTGGCATGATTCACAAATATACAAAAAAGGGGCTTTCTTATACTTAATGATGTTTCCTTATGCACATTAATAGCATATATTTTCCAGTAAGAATATGGGAAAATTATTATCATAACAACAAGAGAACAAATAACGAAATGAATGTTGATAACAAAAGAACCAACGTTCTTTATATTCATGGTTGTCACACAAGAACTGACCATAATAAAATGTCAATTGTTACTCATGTAAATCCCATCCTAGAAACATTTATTATCATCACTCAAAGCCAACACTCATATGCCAAAGTTTCTTGAGAATATCCATGCATGGCTGATGAAGACATGCAACAAGTTAAGTTGGGGGTTATGTTGGGGCTCAGAAATGTCCTATTTTCATCCACCTTTCCCTTCATTATTATTCACATTTCATCACCCCATTAACCTTTCATGACATGATTTCCATAAATACATTTGGGTTTCACCTTATTATTTTCCACTTTATTCATTTTAGTATTAAAGGGGAATTTGTGATGAAATGTTAGAAAATCAACATGTTTTCATATATATCTCAAAAATGTGTGAGCTTTGTAATGTGTAGGAATATGTGAAGGATTAATTCAAAAGGAATTCTCGAATACTTCCTCCACCATTTCAATATTTGAGGAGATAATTCAAGTTCATTCCAAGGAGAAGATCATGGAGATTTGGTTGGAATATCCTATCCAAGATATATGAGAGATATATGTGAGGATTTGAATGAATTATATTTTGTAATAATGGTAAATAGGTTGAGAGAAAAGTGGATCTATAATAATGAGATGGTTATCTTATCTTGAAGGCTCTCATGTATAAAAGAAAGTGCTCTCTCTTCATGAGGATTCAAGTAATGTAGTAATCAAGCAATTAGAGTATGAAATTAGAGTAGTCATTAATGGTAGTCATTAGGATTTGAAAGAGAAAGGGATTCTTAGCTTTGATTCATGGATTTGGTTTTCATGCTTTCATTATTTTGTTATGAAGATTGATTTGATTATTATAATGTAAGATTGCTTCATTGTTGTGAGATCACACATGTTGTTGTGTCATTCAACTCTTCACATGTTGTATTTTATTTTCCTTCATGTAGTTCTCCATTTATAAATTAATTCCATTTACGCAATTTCCCATTCTTAGAGTCATTTCATTTATGCAACTACATTAATTCAATTCCAAGTCATGTGTTTCACTTTCCTACATTAGATTAATGATTCAATTTCAGTCGTGTGTTAGATTAATAATTCGATTTTAGTTGTAGCTTAAACATTAGATTAGATTAGTCCTACTTCAATCTTGCATATAGTTTGTGTGTGGTTCGTCAGTTTATGAACCCTGGGTTGACAAATTAAATAGTTGGGAAAGTAGTACAACTCAATTAATACAACATTAGTTCGGCCCAATATAATGACTGTCATTCCCTTGTCACGATTGTAGTTCCTTTTGCAAGTAGTGTTGTTCATTTGAACAGAACAATTTCCGTTCCTTTTGTTACGTTTGTTGTCCCTTTGCAGGGGTTGCATATTTGGAGGATGGGTATTGAAAACATAAGGTAATAAATTATGTAGGCGACAAGTAAAACTCTTGTGCCAACTCCTACCTTTGGATGATGCATAGAGGCTATATTTTAGGACATCTTTAGAGCCCAACATTTTGGCACCATTGTCGGGGAAGCACGATGGATTGAGGTATTAGTTTTTTTTTCATTTCAATTCATGCTAGTGTGATCTCGATGTGTTGGTAAGGGGTCATAGAATCTTGTGAGGGGAGACTCCTCATGTTCTCCCTACCAACTAGGTAAAAGTAGTTTCAATTTCTGCAGATTTCAATTTATGCAAGAGTGTTTAATTTTTGCAAGTGTGATCTAGACATGTTGGTAAGGGGACATGGAAGCTCGTGAGAGGAGACTCCTCATGTTCTCCTTACCAACTAGGTAGAAGTAATTTCAATTTCTACAATATTAGTTTCAATTTCTGCAAGTGTGATCTACATGTGTTGGTTCTAAGGGTCATAGAGATGCTTCAGTGTAGATTCCTCACTGTCCCTACCAACTATCAGGAACGTTTTAATTTCTGCAACTGTGAAGAGTAATTTTTTTTTATGTTTTAGCAAGAGCATTTTTTTAAGTTTTTCATTTTGATTTGGGTGTTGTAATAATCCTCTTTTTAACATGATTTAACAATGAATTTAAGCTTGGAACAACTCACTTAGATCCTAACAAAAGTCAGGGTCTCCTTTTCTCTGGAAGAAGAGATCTTGACAACATCCAAAATATTATTCAGTCCTCCTGAGATGAAAGAAGAATCAACATACGAAGAACCTTGCATATTTAATGAAGAACCATTAGGCATGCAAGAGGTCGAGGAGGAAAGAGAGGAGCTACTGCATGATCTGAGTAAGACAAGTTACACCTACGAAAGCCTGATCGAACGCTGGTTTCAAGCAAGTACTAGGTTAGTTTCACTTAGTTTTCCTCTTTATTTTGTTAATTTAGAACTTCAACAACTAATTTTGCACGCACATACATATTCCTGACTGTCAATTGTGAAATTCAAATATAACATATTTTTATTACTGTTGTGTGCATGGCTACATTGGCTGTTTGATTATACATAACTAATCTATTGTTTCTAATTAGTGTAGTGTAGGTAGGCATTTATTTTTCAAGTTTTTAATTTTCGCTAGAATAAGTATGCTCTCCTATCTGCTTTGCATGATCACGAGGATAAAAAAGTAGGATGACTGATTGGTTGATCTCAGGAATATCAATTAATTGACGAAATTAAATTTTTTGCCTAATCTATTTTTTTTTCCGTCTTCCATTTGCTCATAAATTTTTAAAGCCTGCAAGATAATTTTTTATTTTTTATAATAGAAGAAATGGTTGTGCATGCTTCTATCTGCAAATAAAAAACAATAAGTACATTAAAAAAAATGAATAAGAAGGTTTGAAATTTATAAAAGATAAGGGGCAGGTGACAGATAACTCTCACACAACAACCCTCCCAAGATCCAATCTCGTTTTTAAAAATTCAGCCTGGTTTTTTTTTTTTTGGTTTGCGTGCCATGTTCTTTCTCTCGCCCTTATCTTGTAAGAAATAACTCTGCAAGAAAACAAAAATATCATGAATGCACAAAAACCATGCATAAAATTGATCGAACAAATAATCAATTTGCAAATTCTAAATATGTTATAGAAAGCCAAATATTTTCCATATAACCTCTACCTCTGTGCCCAGTATTTGATGCTTTATGGATGGGGTAAACTGCTTCCTTTTCCCCTGCTTTTCTATGAGATATTATACTTACTATGTAATTGGTGATGCCATTTTCGCTTGCTAAGAAACAAACTTATCCTTTCAAGTTCTCTCGAATGCATCTATTTTTACTGTACTTGGAATTGATGCCTCACTCATGGTATTTGTTGGATTTTTTTCGAATGGAACTGGAACTTATTGATATGGATATGCTACAGGTATTCATTATGAGCACATTTGTTGTATTCACTTTTTGCTAAAAACAAAGAAAATGTCGAGCAAAAAGAAGCAGAGCAGAAGTCCAAGACCATAAGCATATAATTATGACAATTAGGAGGAATCTGAGCATCCTATGCCTACGTGTGAGTTCTCTGATAACTATGCGTTAGCACTATCCGCGTGATATGGAGGCGGTTACTTATTTTTAGTGATCACGAGCTGTAAAAATGAATGAACATAATCTAACGCAATTTCTTCCATAGGGGATCCACTTGGACGTTCAACTGAATAAATAATTTTTTTTGCTGGAGAGTTTATTCAAACATCTCGCGTCTATAGTTCCAAGCCAGCACATCTATATAGTTGGTTGCATGATACTGGAAATTATCTTGCAGTTTTGTTGATGGAAATCGATGAAGATTTTCGACGATATTTCCAAACAATCATGCTATATCAGGGCGACAGTTCTAACCATGTGCAACAGGTCGTTTGCTTGAATTTTCTTATATGCCAATGTTCTTTCTATTGGGCTACCTCGAGGATGGTAGAATGGAGTGACGGTTGTTGTGTTTGGATTCTTGGGAAAATGGAAATACCTCTATAAGAAATATGAAGTACATGCCATCCCTAAAATGGCGCATGTACATCTTAGAAGAGATCCTCTCCATCTGAAAAACTATGGCTTTGTCTTTTTCTTACAAGTTGATAGACAATGGATCTGGTATGGTTAAGGCAGAATTTGTGGGGGATGATGCTCCTTGTGTAGTTTTTCCCAGTATTATTGGTAGACCAAGGCACACGGGCGTCATGGTTTGTATGGGGCAAAAGGATGCATATGTTGGTGATGAAGCTCAACCAAAGCATGGCATTCTATCTCTCAAATATCCAATCAAGCATGGTATTGTGACCAAGTGGGATGATATGGAGAAGATTTGGAATTGGCCCTTGCGCGGGATTTGAAAGAACAGGAAATGGCGTATATGCTGCTTCGAAGGAATGAAAAATCTAGTGACTATGAGACTTATGGAAGTGGCAATTATGACCACGAATATTATATAGATGATAGTGGTTAGAATGAAGATGAGGTTGATGCTAATGTCGATGAATTTGAAAGGGAAGCATTGGTTTATGGTGACCGTGAAGAGGTCGATGCATCTTTATTTGAAAGTGATGAAGCATATGTTAGGGCACTTCAGGAAGCTAAACATCGTTTATTAACAACTCAAATGATGGATTTGGCTGGCATTAATGACCGAGAGGTCTTGCCCCAGATTTTATTTCTTCTTTGCGTTTATCTAAATTTGTTCCTGAATGTCCAAGTTCAAGCAACTATGAGCGGTGTGTCATATGTCATCTAGACCCTACCTTTTACTGAATGACCAACTTCAAATGCCTGAAAGATGAAGTGGATCGTTATCAGTCTGAAGTTGAAACCTTACAGGATGAAAGGGATAGATTTTTGCATCATGAGAAGGAAATGAAATTGAAACTTGAATCATCTGAGGTTGCAAGGAGGGAAGCTGGAGTTTATGTGGCAGCAAAGTTGGGACAGAGACGAAAATACTGATATTCTTTTCCATATGATTCCCTTCTATTCTTATGACCAGCCACATGCATGTGGACCAGAGCCTACTATATGCTGTCAGTTTGACTTTGGTAGGATGCCTAGTTTTGGCTATGGAGGTTGCCCATGGGGATACAATCCAGTTGAGACTACTTCTGTCAATGTGCAATAAATATCCTTGAAGCTCTTGGATCAATACAAAAAAGAATTCTATCTTGTACAAAACAAATACCCTTCTTGTGCCTTTAGGAGATGATTTTCATTACAGCACAGTGGAGGAAGCAAAAGATTAATATAGGAATTATCAAACACTATTCAACTATGCAGGTAACCATTGTATACAACCACTTCAGACCAGGCCTCATGCAAAGGATGTCAAGGTGTCTGTTAAGAACCAAATATCAATATAGCATAGAAAAACCTCAGAAAAAGTACTCAACGCCTTGAAAAAGAGATAATTTCAGATAATAAGCCTCTTCGAGGGGGAAAACTCCTTTTA
>JZKD02S1998220.1:118482-132684 GCA_000966675.3 Picea glauca
AAATGTTCAAGTACAAGATGATTCAAAATGAAAATGTCTCCTTGGTATATATAGGAGACTAGGAAGTATAATTACAACTAATGGCCTAAAGCTGACATAAATAAAATAACATTACGAATATAATATGCCCCAATTAAGGGGTAATGAGCCAATATTAGGGCTTAACAGTGTCAATATGGGTACATGCACATAGCGAATAACAACTACGCAAAATGGGGAATATATGCAATTGGAAGAAGCGTGCATCCCACATGCATCCCACCATTAGAAGTGAAAGGAAATTTGTTCGTGGCCCCAAACAAGGAGTATTGGCAACAAGATATTTGAAACATGATGGTTGGTTTCAGATCCATGTATAATTGCAATATTCTGGTATAGTTGTGATGCTACTTGGATTGCTTTTGTTGCAGCTGAACTCAGAGGATTTCACATAGAATCTGTGCATGTGAAGTTTGGTGTGGCATCTATTTTTTTGGCATGTTGGCAGCCAATCAATGCTTACTTGTGCAAAGAACTTTGGCAAATGGAAAACAAAGCCTAGACTTACAATGTTCGGGCAACACAAACTTCTAGAGCATTCATGGTTGTCTGCGCTACAGGTATATGAAAGTTAACTTGTTTGTTTTGTTTTATTCTTTTTGTTTTATTTGTTTTTTTATCACTATTCTTTTGTTTTATTTGTTTTTTTATCACTATTCTTTTGTTTTATTATAAAACAATTATAATAACAGTTTTTTTTTTTTTTTGTTATAAAGAATTTCTTTTTTTTTATAATAACAAAAATATATATATTGTTTGTTTTTATTTCTTTTGTTTTATTATATATATATATATATATATATAATAATCATATGTAAATAGTAATACAATTAGGTCAAACATAAAAATAATAATAAACAAATAAATAAATTATAAAAATTAAAACAACAAAAACAAATAACATTGCAAATGGACGTTTTTATAAATTCCTGAAAACAAATGGAAACATGTTTTTGTGATTTTACACTAATAAAGAAATCAACGATGCAACAAGAACACATGCAATGATCATGACAATAGGTATAAAACACATTTTATTTACTTTTTCGCATTTGTCCTTCTTTCTGCATGTTATATTTTCGAACATCTCACAAGTTTTCATGCAGGATTTGTACTAAGTTTTTTCAGGAGCACAGCCGATCACATCTTGTTGTTGAAGTGATTTTCAAAAATCACAAAAACTTTTGAAACAATACATGCTTCCTTGACTTCTTGAAGGAGTTATTACTCATCATAAACATATCGACGTTTGTTGTTATACATAAACCTTTTGATAAACCCATTTGCGTCATGAATGTCTTCCTCCATTTCTCCTTCAAAGAAGATTGGTCATCCCTGTGTTGAAGCCCATCTTCCATTGAATTATCCTTCATGACTTGGCACACACCTATCTTTCTGAGTCGCATACATCTCTTTATCTTTTTCAGTTCAGTTTTCCTTGTCAATAAAACTATCCAGCTCCCTTTCCATGACTACATTGCCTTGCCATACACACTGCTACTATTGAGCTATTTTCATTTATAGTCGTACCACTCTTTTTATCATAACTCACATTGACTGATGTGGGATTCCTTAAGGCCCACCTTTCAACAAGTCTTACCCCATCGACCTCAACACCTTATCTGGGATATAGACTAGAGTCCATTTTGAGTACCTGGAGGCTTGCATGCCTTAATGGAAAGTTCTCTCCCTGACAATCATGGGAATACATCAATGTCCCTTGATCATCAAATCTTGCAAGTGGCTCGACATTAGCTCATTCATTCACACTTCGCAATATGTACTCAGGTACCTTGGCACTCATTGACATCAATCATGATTTTCCTCTCATTGGTTAATGACATTCATCAATGGATGGTAATCTAATGACTTATTTTCATGCTCGACGTCGACACATTCATTTGCATGACTAGAATTGTACCATTGGGTTTAGAAGCAGGTGAATACTATACACTTTTCATGACTCTATTATTAGTTATAACAGCATGACTTTAGCCATATGAGAGTACCAGAGTTCCACTTTCATACTTTGTCTTTTCCATGATTCATTCAGCGACAGTTCAGATTCCTTCACTTCACATTTTCTGATCCAACAGACAGCAGTTGCCGCTACAGCAACAGTCACTTTTCACATGATCCTACAACAGTAACATATTCCATGCTCTAGTAGCCACATAGTTCATCAACATTTTGAGCAAGTGGAGGTATGCTATTTTCTAAACTTTAATCATGTAATTCCTCAAGTTCTAGCAATGAATAATTTGGAAAAATCCCTCACTTAGTTCCTTTTCCTTTTCACTTCTATGACTTATGCCACGTTGCATGAGGACATGCAAAAATTTAAGTTGGGGAGTAGGGGACTTTATTCACTATCATCACTCCACTTTTCCACGACCATCATTCCATTTTTCGTCTCATTTACCATTTATGAACATTTCTTTTCCAACGATACTTTGTTGCACTTTGCTTCATAAGCATTGTTATACATATTGGCATGATTCACAAACATACAAAAAAAGGGCTTTCTTATACTCAGTGATGTTTCCTTATGCACATTGATAGCATATATTTTCTAGTAAGAATATGGGCAAATTATTATCATAACAACAAGAGAACAAATAATGAAATGAATGTTGATAACACAAGAACCAACATTCTTTATATTCATGGTTGTCACACAAGAACCAACCATAAGAAAATGTCAATTGTTACTCATGTAAATCCCATTCTAGACACATTTATCATCATCACTCAAAGCCAACACTCATATGCCAAAATTTCTTGAGAATATCCATGCATGGATGCATGAGGACATGCAACAAGTTAAGTTGGGGGTATGTTGGGGCTTAGAAATGTCCTATTTTCATCCACCTTTCCCTTAATTATTATTCACATTTCATCGCCCCATTAACCTTTCATGACATCATTTCCATAAATACATTTGGGTTTCACCTTATTATTTTCCACTTTATTCATTTTAGTATTAAAAGGGAATTTGTGATTAAATGTTAGAAAATCGATATGTTTTCATATATATCTCAAAAATGTGTGAGCTTTGTAATATGTAGGAATATGTGAAGGATTAATTCAAAAGGAATTCTCGAATACTTCCTCCACCATTTCAAGATTTGAGGAGATAATTCAAGCCCATTCCAAGGAGAAGATCATGGATATTTGGTTGGAATATCTTATCCAAGATATATCAGAGATTTATGTGAGGATTTGAAGGAATTATATTTTGTAATAATGGGAAGTAGGTTGAGAGAAAAGTGGATCTATAATAATGAGATGGTTATCTTATCTTCAAGGCTCTCATGTATAAAAGAGAGTGCTCTCTCTTAATGAGGATTCAAGTAATGTAGTAATCAAGCAATTAGAGTATGAAAATAGAGTAGTCATTAGGATTTGAAAGAGAAAGGGATTCTTAGCTTTGATTCATGGATTTGGTTTTCATGCTTTCATTATTTTGTTATGAATATTGATTTGATTATTATAATGTAAGATTGGTTCATTGACATGAGCTCACACATGTTGTTGTGTCATTCAAATCTTCACATGTTGTATTTTCTTTTCCTTCATGTAGTTCCCCATTTCTAGATTAATTCCATTTACGCAATTTCCCATTCTTAGAGTAATTTCATTTATGCAACTAGATTAATTCAATTCCAGGTCATGTGTTTCACTTTCCTGCATTAGATTAATGATTCAATTTTAGTCATGTGTTAGATTAATTATTCGATTTAAGTTGTAGCTTAAACATTAGATTAGATTAGTCCTGCTTCAATATTGCATATAATTTGTGTGTGCTTCGTCAGTTTACAAACCCCGAGTTGACAAATTAAATAGTTGGGCAAGTACTACAGCTCAATTAATACAAAATTAGTTCGTCCCAATATAATGACTGTTGTTCCCTTGTCACGATTGTTGTTCCTTTTGCAAGTAGTGATGTTCATTTGAACAGAACAATTGTCATTCCTTTTGTTATGATTGTTGTCCCTTTGCAGGGGTTGCATCTCTACAGGACGGGTATTGAAAACGGAAGGTAAGAACCTACATATGCAACAACTAAAATGATTGTGCCAATGCCTACCTTTGGATGATGCATAGAGGTTATATTTTAGGACATATTTAGAGCCCAACAATGGTAACTATGGTTTTCTCTTGGGGCTGAACGATTATTGAACCAAACGAATTTGGGAACTATATCCTTATGATTGTTTGATTGTTTAATCCTGAAATTGCACATCATAATTGATCACAGTTGGGCTAAATTGAAGTAATAATGTGTTGGGTTGATGAACCAACAATGAATTGAGTTGTTTCCGTGTCTGTGTGTTTGGTTTGGTAAAATGGAAATATTACATCGTGTTTTTTGGGTGGCTCTGCACTGTATAGAGTATGGATAGTTTGGGTTTCACAGAGTTTTAATCATGTTTATTGATAATTAGTTATGAAGGGCATGTTTTCGAGGATTTGTCATGTCGGTTAGATGGCCCAGCTCTTTAAGCCATACTGAATTATTTTTTTTACAGTGGCAATATTACATTGCCTGAGCAAGTTACCCTGTGCATAGCTTGTGTCTAAACAGTGACTGTTGGTTGTATATTTGAATATCGATACGAGTTGCAATTTGATATTGGTTTTTTGGTTTATTCCTATATATATGTTAACGAATATCATTTATTTTTTATGGGCTCTATTGCAGTAGTAGTGAATTCATTATTATTTTGAAAACATGAATTTTGAGTATAGTTGTGGATTGAAGAAACACATGGGCAGTGGTTGTTTTCGATGGTTAACAGAGTGGGATGGCTTCTATTTGGAAATTGTTATAAGATGAAAATAAGGGAACAAAATCCTTTTACATATTTTATAGGATGCCTATTATTTTGTGATGGCACTGTGATGTACATTTCATTATGAACAGTGAACTTGTTAAATACACATAAATTATTATTTAGTCAAGTGATTGATGGTTGATGCATCTCCTTTCACATAATGTTTTATGGATCACTTAATTAATTCCATGTTCAATACTCGTCCTTCTTCCCTTCCATTATTTCATCTTCCTATAATTACAAACCCCGTCACCTCCCATGTTCCTTTTTCACTCCCTGTTCTGAGATTGATTACAATCAAGAGAATTTATGTGTTAAAATGGATGAAAGTGGCAGTGTCTTGTGTGGATTGCAGTGAGGTTTTATTGGTTTTATTTACAGTTGATTGTTGTTGTCATTGAGCAATGACCATGCTTCTCCCCTTTCATTATATCATATTTTCTCTCAATACAAACCCCTCACATATCTCAGAACCTTGTTTCACCCCCCTGCTCATTGATTAACAGTAAAACAGTTTGTATGGATTGGATTGCATGAGTCTGATACATTTTGAGACAAATCTATTTCATATTTTTAAGAGTTGTCATGTATGGCTATTTAAAATACTATTTTCTAATTGATCACACATGTAGGATGAGTTTTTTCATTCAAGGAAGCCATGGCCAAGGAAATAGAGGTAGAGTTAATTGGAACCGAGGCCCAAGAAGGCCTAGTTTCTTCATACATTTTGACGTTGATTCACAAGAGCTTGGCCAATTGTTTCATGTTGAATTATTCAATTGGATTGGGAAGGGAATAGTCCAACCTAGGCCTGAAAGGCCTCCTCTCCAAGCCCAACAAGTAGCCAGTATCCCTGTACCTCCTCATGTCTCATTACATCTCGGAGCATCTAGGAAGTCACAGAGTTATATAATAAGAGCACACAATTATGGACTAATCTCCAAGAGGAGGAAAAGTTGTCAAAGTTAGAAAAAAATGAAGAGGGAGTAAATACTGTTGTGCAAGAACTAAAGAAGAAGAGGGAAATAACAATACAAGACAGGTTGAGAAGCACGTAGGAATTGAAGAACTTGCAGGCAGAGTTGAAAACTATACAAGAAGAGAAGCAGTCGAGGCAAGCTAAGTTGGAGCCACTGCAAGAAGGGGCAGAACAAATGCTAACATAGATTGATGCAGCCAAGGGTCATATTGAAAATTTTGGATTGGAAAGTGAAGAATTGCTAAAGGAGCATATCACCGCGTAGACTATGGATTCTGTAGCGGAGAAGAGTAGACATATAAAAACTCAAATTGAAGAGATTTAATACAAATTCCACGAGATGGAGAAGTCAATGCGCAAGGAAAACACTTCTTGAGTGGCTCAGGACGAGACATGGGTGAGTGTTGGGGGCCTTTTGGTGTAGGAAATTTTGGGGAAATGCATTAGAATTATTGAGGCCAGTTAGAAATTGGGCCATAAAAGATGCGTGCACCATAAAACAAGGAAAAGAAGCGCATCATGAAACAAGGAAAATCATGGCGAGAAAGAGGAAAGTCAAAGGAAGAAAGAAGGACATGGAGCGATGAAGAAATGATTGGATTGAGGACCAACCACATGAAAGAAGTTAGAATGTAGAAAAACATAATCCAATTAATGTTATGGTTTTGGTCATTGATGTAATAGGTTCTAACCCATTTTTTTAGTATAAATATATGTATGAAATAACTGAGGGTGTAACAATTCAAGAGAAGTATCAAGTGTTGAGATTCTTTTTGAGAATCATCAGTTGTTGTTGTTAGAGTATGATCTGAGGATATCAGATGATGTTATATTATGAGAGAGAGATGCATTGTAACTGAGGGTCAGGTCGCAAGCTATGGAGCTTAGTGTTAGAAAAAAAGGATCATGGAACAATAAAATAAAACAAATGCGGAAATAATACACAGAAGATACACAATATAATAGAGACATAGATACACGTGGTTCACCTAGTCTGTGCTATGTCCACAAGAGAAGTTTCTAGGTCATTCCTTTTTATTATCCAAAAAAATGAATGGATACAACCTACAACATGCACATTGTAACTTACTCTTATTTCTGTCACAATCTACTCTCTTAGAATACAATAATCACAAAATCCACAACCACAATAGAATTCCCTCATAAGATAGGGTTTCCTTCTAGGGAAAAAACCCTAAAAATAACTTCTATTGTTAAATCTATGACCTTATAATCAACGGTCCAGATTGACTACAAAATTACAATATTTTACGAGGAAATTTTTCCCAATATTTCACTTCGGGGGCGCTACCCCCGAATCCCCTACCAAGGGGGGCTACGAAAAATGTCACTACACCCCCTGGTGATAGTTTTGGGGGGGAAATCCCCCCCATACGCCCTGTCAAGGAATGGGGTATAAGCACGGCTGGAAAAAAACCTCTGAATCAGGAAGATAATCAGGGTTCACAACCAACAATATCCCACTTGGATACTGATAACAACAACTCCATTGTTGTTGTACCTACTGGAGTATACTCCACCTTGGACCTGGAAAATTTCTCATATTCACCTTCATTCTTGAAGACTAGATGAAATTGAGCATGAACTCAATTTCTCCCTGGTTACTCTTTGTGTTAACATCTTTGCATGATTCTAGCTTGTATGTATCTTTTCCAACTTCAAATGTCCATCTTCCAAGAATGATCGTATGAAATGGTACCTGAGTTGTATATGCTTAGTATTTGAATGGAAGGCTGATTTATTTGCAAGATGAATGGCACGCTCGCTATCACAGTACAACATGCTATTCTCATTCTTCTTTCCCAATTCCTCCATAAACCTCTGTAACCAAATAATCTCTTTACTAGCCTTTGTAGCAACAACATACTATGCTTCCATTGTTGAAAGTGAAACAACCTTTTGTAGTTTGGAAATCCAACTTACTGTTGTTCCACCTACAGTAAAAACATAGCCTGTGTTTCTCCTTCTGCTATATTTATCACCTTCCATATATGAATCGACATATCTCTGTAGAACAGTGTCTGAACCTCCAAAACATAATGCATGAGTAGGAGTACCTCTCAAATATCTGAGAATCCACGTTACTGCCTCCCAATGTTATTTACCTAGAATGTTTATATACCTAGTCACAACTCCCACTGCATGTGCAATATCTAGTCTTGTGCAAACCATCACATACATCAAGATGCCACATGTTGATGAATATGGGACCTTGGACAGGTATTCTATATCCTCCTGTGTCTTGGGACACATTTCCTTAGTTAATTTAAAATGGATTTCCAAAGGTGTACTGACTATTTTTTCATTCTGCATTCTAAACCTCTCTAACAACTTCTCTATGTACTCACCCCGAGATAATGTCAATTTGTGATTTTTCCTGTCTCTTGTTATTCTCATACTAAGGATTTTCTTTGCAGCACCCAAATCCTTCATTACAAATGAATTAGCTAATTTATTCTTGAGTACATTTATATCCTGCATATTATACCTTGCAACAAGCATGTCATATACATACAATAGCAAGATAATATAGCTTCCATTTTCTATCATTTTAAAATAAACACAGTGATCAGAATGACATCTACTATAAACTTGTTTTTTCATAAACCTATCAAACTTCAAATACCACTTCCTTGGAGATTTCTTTAGGCCATACAAGCTCTTATTCAACCTATATATCGAATTTTCCTTCCCTTTGACCTCATACTGTTGTGGATGTTGCATATAAATCTCTTCCTCCAAATCCCATGGAGAAAAGTTGTTTTTACATATAATTGTTCAAGATGCAAATCGTCCACTGCCACAAGACTTAAAATAGTCCTAATTGAAGTCTAGAATTGTACCATTTTTTTCCTCCATCTTCTTCCTTCAACTTGTAAACCCATTTATTATGCAATGCTATATTTCCTGTAGGCAATTGAACCAAGTCCCAAGTCCATCTATTTACCAAGGAATCCATTTCCTCTTTCATGCCTTTCTCCCACTTATTTTTGGTGTCTACCTGCATTGCCTCTTCATAACATTTTGGTTCACCAGAATCAGTCAACAATAAATAATAAAATGAAGGAGAGTATCATTCATGGGGTCTACTTAACCTAGTATATCTTCTAAGAACACTTGCAATAGTTTGCGGTACCTTTTTCTCTTGTTGTTGTACATTTTGATTTTCTAGTACCTTTGGAATTTCTTTCTCAGTGATATGATCAATCACTGTGTATTAGGGTTTTTCTTCTTCATGTTTCCTTCCCTGCAAATGATATTTATACATGACCTTCTCATTGAATATGGAATCTCTACTCCTAATGATTTTGTTATTTTGATAATCAAATAAGAGAAAACTAAAATAATTAACACCATATCGAATAAAGTTACACTTCTTGGATTTTGCTTCAAGCTTTGTTCTATTTTCTTTATCAATATGGAAAAATCCTTCACAACCAAAAGTATTCAGAAATGAATAGTTTACCTTTTTACCTATATGTGCCTCCTCTGGATTTCCACCATCCAAATAACTTGAAGGTCCTTTGTTTATCAAGTAAAAAAAAATATCTACAACATCTTCCCAAAACTATAAGGGAAACTCTACATGCAATCTCATACTCCTTGCACGCTCCATGATTGTCCTGTTCATCCTTTCTGACACACCATTTTATTGTGGTGTTCCTGGAACTGTCTTCTCTATATGAATCCCATCATATAAAATATAATCATCAAACTACTTTCTACATTATTCACCTCCATTGTCTGATCTAAGACACTTCAACATTTTTCCTGTCTCATTCTCAACCAAAGCTTTCAGTTTCTTAAAAGTATCAAAAACATCATATTTTTTTTGAATGCAATAAACCCAAGTTTTTGTAGTTGAATCATCAATAAAAGTAAGATAATAAGGAGAGCCACCAAGAGATGATACCTGAGTTGGTCCCCATACATGTGTATGCACAATCTCTAGCTTTTCATTCTTGTTTACCTTTCCAACTCTCAGAAATCTGACTCACTTTTGTTTTCCATAAACACAGTGCTCACAAAAATCCAAATCAATTTGTTTAATATCTAGAAGCAAATTTATTTTTTGAAGTATCTTCATCCCCTTGTCACTCATGTGTCCAATCCTATGATTCCAAAATATTGTGTCCACTCCTGTAGAATCTAAAGAGATCGAAGAATCAATATTACAAGTACCTAAATACAATGTACTTACCTTCTCTCCTTTTTCTATCACTAGTGATCCTTTGGTGACCTTCCATGCCTTATCTGTAAATATGGATATACAACCTTGACTTGCCAAATGCCCTGTTGAAATTATATTTTTCCTTATATCTGGAACATGTCTTACCTCTTTCAACAAACATTGGTTTCCATTATTTTTTTTTATTCGTACCTTTCCCATTCCAACAATTTTGCATGGTGCATCACCACCTAAATGAACCTGTCCAAAATCACATTGAACATAATCTAGAAAATGTTTCCTATGGGGTGTGGCATGAAATGAAGCCCCTGAATCTACTACCAAAGACTCAGAAATATTATTTACTGAAAGAATCAAAGCATCTTGTAGAACATCACCTGTTACATTTTCTTCCTGATTTTTCTCTTTCTATCCATCTCTTTGTTTCTTTAGAGCTTTGTAGTCTTTATTCAAATGTCAGTTCTTCCCTAAATTCCAACACTCTATCTTTCCCAATATGGATTTGGACCTACCCTTCCTAGAATTCCCACGATTTCTTGAGCCCTTTCCTATATCCTTCTTTCCCTTTTCCCCATGTTTAACACATTACCTAATGTCTCATCTATGCTTTTCCATGACATTTCCTCGCTAAGGATAACACCAACAACATCATAAAATTTTAGAGTGTTTAAACCAGAGATAAAGTTACTTACATCCATAACCAAAACATTCCATCTTTTTGGAAATGAGCATAGAATTAGAAGAGCCCTGACCTCATCATCAAAGTGCACTTTTATATAACTTAGTTGATTAGTAACCATATTAAATTCATTTAAATGATCTTCATCAGACCCACCTTCTGACATCTTTATATTAAATAATCGGTTCATTAAAAATACCTTATTGGACGTCGAGGGTTTTTCATACGGTTTATCCAATGCATCCATCATCTCCTTTGTTGTCTTTTATTTCGAAATATTGAAAGCCACCAACACTGTTAGGCTTAGACGTATCATTCCTTGTGCCTTTCTATCAAGAACCTCCCATTCTTCATCCTTCATGGCCGTCATCTTTTTTGTTATTTCTCCTAGTGGCAGTAGTAGATATTTCTGATATAAATAATCTTCCATATGCATCTTCCATAAATGGTAGTTTTGGCCATTAAATTTCTCGACCCTAAAATTTTCATCTTCTTCCATTTCCCCCACTCAAACTAGGAAACCTCTTTTCCTTCAAGTTACCTTTTTCTATGATACCAATTGTTAGAAAAAAAAGATCATAGAGCAAAAAAATAAAACAAATGTGGAAATAAAACACATAAGATACACAATACAATAGAGACACAAATATATGTGGTTCACCCAGTTTGGGCTACGTCCACCATAGAAATTTCCAGGTCCTTCCTTTTTATTATCCATCAAAATGAAGGGATACAACCTACACCATAACCACTGTAACTTACTCTTCTTTCTCTCACAGTCTCCTTTCTCATAATACAATAATCACAAAATCCACAACCACAATACAATTCCCTCAATACAATAAAATAACTTCTACCATTAGATATGTGACCTTATAATGAACGGTCTATATTGACTACGAAATTAAAATATATTACAATGTAATTTTTCACAATATCTCTCTTTGGGGGCGCAACCCCAGAATCCCCCACTAGGGGGGATACAAAAATTGTCACCACCCCCCTGACGAAAGTTGTGGGGGGGAAATCCTCTACACACCGCCCATTAGGGAATGGGGCCCAAGCACAGCGGAAACAAACCTATGAATGAGGAAGATAATCAGGCTCCACAACCAACACTTAGTGTGACCTAGTTTGCCTCACTTCACATACTGTAATGTGCACGACGCAATGAAATTGATGATGAATAATAAAGAAGATAAGAATGCCATATATTTGTGGACGTAGCCCAAGGGGGTGAACCATGGTAAAAAAATGGTGTCTTTGTGTAGAATTTTTCTTTTATGTCTTGCAATGGTTTATTATGAATGAATGAATCTCCTAGTAGTAAAATGCAGTACGCACTAGAGTAGTTCCGATATTTACTACAAAATGAATCTTAATGGTTAAATGAATGGAAAATCTATATGACAATGTGTTAAAATGTTAGATCTCATATATTCTGAAGTAGAAACAATTTCTAACATCCCCACAGTCGTGTCCCATTAATGATTGTATACATCTGGGTCCTAGAGTCACCCATAAATTCATCTCGAGTAAGACTGTGATGTGCACTCTGTGCACAATGTTGGATTATGGTCTCCAGAAGGGTCGATGGTTTGTAGGGTTTTGTTGGAAACCTAAAGTAGAACCCGGGTCATTCCAAACAATATCCAACAAAGGTCGTTGCATACAAGATACATCATGATATGACATAGCATCTATACTATCTTGCATTTCCACAAGCATGGAGATGCAAAGGTCCAACAACTCAAGTCTGAATTTGAGGTTGGCTACATGACTGCAAAGTTCAAAAATCAATTGTTGGAGGATTTCCAAGGCATCATGAACTCACTGTGTGTTCCCATCGGATAAGGAGCATGGAGAGCCATAAGAAATGTCCCATGAATTATGGCTCGTTGTACCTACTATACAGGCCTAAGGATAACTAGAGGGAGAATATGAACCTGAGAACATGGTTGGAGAAAACCCCCGAGAGTTACCAAGACGGTCAAACCATTCGATCTTACACCCCCAACCTATAGAAGTATTGTCACTATTTTGTTGACTAGGGAAGGCCGAGCCCTATGGAGAATTCTTAGACTTGTGCCACTTGCTTGTGGTGTTAGTGCTTCCAGATCTTGTGGAGATTCAACCAAGAGGAATATGTGGTCACCCTTTCCTTGTTTGGAGAATCTCCTCTAGCGTGGAATAGTGGATCCTGAATCAACCTTCGCCACCCAAAATGAAACAACGTGATACTTATTCCATCTCCAAAAATGGAAGAAACAATGCCAAATTAGAGGGGGAGTCACATTTTCAATGGAATCTAGGAATTGTTCTATTGTCATATCTCTTTTGCATGACATGGGGAGATTCGCTAATGTCACCATAAAATCAAAGTACTAGGAGTTAAGGAATATTGCATTAGCACTATTGTACCTCAATGCAGAATGGAGTTTTGTTTGTTGTCGGTATAAAAAATTAGTGATACCAAAATCCTATTGTGGAGATTTTCCCATGCTCCCCAAAATGGTAGGAGGTGCGTCCTTCCAGGTGCCTCAGCCTCAAATCACCAAATCAACACCCATTTTTGTTGGATATCACCCCATTCGGGAAAAAGTATTCCTTGCTTTCTAAATCTATACATTCAATGAATATGGGGTGATTGATCCAGGTGGATATCGATGGCCACCCACCTTTTCCAAATGGCTCAAAATGGTTTTCTGGCAATTTTGGCAATTTACTATTTTTAGCAGGTTTTAACTTCCGAGGCCATTTTAAGGGCCCAACTGAAGGTTTTTCGAGATCGAGGTTCTCAATGATATATGAAGGAATTATTGAGCCCCCAAAATGAATCTCATCGACAATACCTTTCCAATGAGCTATCACACGCCTAAAACGGAGATCGTATGCAAAAGTTACGACCCTGGGAAGTTGATGTACTCACTTACCCAAATGGGGCCCACATGATTTTTGGCGCTTCATCTCCCGGGGTTAGGTTTTTGGATGTCTAGGGTTTTTGGCATTCCTTATTATTGTAAAAATGCCTTCAAAGCCTCATTGTAATCATCTTCTTGTGAATGCGAGTAGCCGTCACATCTCTTCTCATAGATAAGCTACCACCATTCTAGCGAGTCTTTCACTCTGTATTTTTACAGTCTCTATACATTTCTTTGATTAATAGAAATCATGTATTATTGTATATCTGTGCTTATGGTTGCATCTTTGATACATTTCTGTTATATTATTGAATATCTGCAATATCTCTGTGCATTTCTTTATTATATCTTCGCTCTCATTTCGTACCGAAAATAATCTGGATCAGTGGTATCAGAGCAAGATGCTCTTGATTGTTTTTTTCAGTGCATGTCCCCGACAAGGTCTGAGTATAGCAAGTTGGGTCTTGAGCTTGTCTCTCTTGAAGACAATCGCTCTCGCACACCCAAGAAACCCTCAATGGCGGAAGAAAAGAAAA
>JZKD02S1998220.1:132734-144894 GCA_000966675.3 Picea glauca
GCACTCCTTAAAGATCTCCCTCATGTCAAACATTGGTGGGAAACTTACTGGGAGCAAAGTTCCACAGAGGAGTCTGGAATATATGGGGTCGATCCCACTTGGGATTTTTTTGTGGTTGCGGTAAAAGAACAGTATTACCCTGTTGGCAACTATGAGGACCAGTACATGAGATGGACCACACTGCGGCAAGAGAGAGGCCAGGCAGTTCCAGAGTTCACCAATGCCTTCCATACCTTGCACACCAAGTTGGGTATCAAAGACTCCGAGCAACATTTGGTTCTGAAATACCGTGGGGCTCTACACAGATACATCCAAAATGAAATGGATTTTCTAGACATCTCATCACTCGGTGCTGCTTATCGATATGTTGTTAAAATTGAGTAGAAATTTAAGCACCAGAACAAACGAGATTTTGGGTCTGCAAATCTGCAACAACCAAAGTATGACAAAGACGGCCCTAACAAACAGTCTCCTGAAAACTAGTCCAAGACACAGGAAAATAAGGGTCACGGGAAGACAAAGAAGGACACCAGAAAATGGTGTGATTTCCACAAAATCCCCTGGCACAAAACTGATGAATGTCGCTCAAAATAGTCACTGGTGGCTGAGATCAAAGACAAGGAGCCAAACCCTGATTCAGAATCTGATTCTGAAAATACAGGTAAAGGACAGATCATTGACGCAGACCCCGCTGCTATTGTCACGACCGCATCAATTCAACCAGAAGAACCAATAGATCCTGAAGAGGGGGAGCACCTTTTTCATTCATGGATGTGGGTGAAGGGGACCCCGCTGCATTTTATTGTTGATAGCAGAAGCCAGAAGAAACTCATCTCAGCAGAGGTCGTCAAACAGTTGGGATTGTCGACAACACCACACCCGCAACCATACAACATTGGGTGGCTTCGCAAAGGACGAGATCTTCGTGTCAACCAGATATGTCGATTGTCATACGGCATCCATCCCTTCAAGGACGAGGTATTATGTGATGTTTCCCCATTGGATGTCTGTGATGTTCTCTTGGGCCAACCATATATGTGGAGACGCCATGTTGTTTATGAGTCTTGACCCCGTAATGTCATTGTTACTTTCGGGGGTCATCTCTATAGAATACCAGAGGTAGTTCCAACTACTATTCCACCTAAAAAGTGACGCAAGGTAGTATCTCATACTACAAAATTCATCTTCTTCACAATCTGTTCAAAAGGAGAACAAAAGGACACTGCAACCACTACAGCCTTGCCCCAAGCACCTTTTATCCAACAGAAGAAGGTCGACAACGCTGCAGTAAAGTGCAAATATTCCTTCTACACATCGTCCTCTCATGTATCTCGACCTGTTGAGTAGCCTCAACCACAACAGGTTCATGACATATTTCCACAAACTAAGCAGTGCGACGTCTCCAGCAAGACAAGCAGCTCACCAAGATGCAGATTCAACAAATGCTTTTCCCTCTCCCCCGGGAACACAACGCAATGGAGATCATTGCTTCCTAAGGAGGGAGGAATGATCTAGGTGGATATCGGTGGCCACCCACCTTTTCCAAATGGCTCAAAACGACTTTCTGGCAATTTTGACAATTTACTATTTTTAGCAGGTTTTAACTTCCGGGGCCATTTTAAGGGCCCAAATGAATGTTTTTCAATATCAAGGTTCTCAATTATAGCCAAAGACATGATTGGTCCCCCAAAATGAATTTCTTCGACGATACCTTTCCAACGATCTATCAAACGCCTAAAACGGAGATCGTATGCAAAAGTTACGACCCCGGGAAGTTGATGTACTCACTTACCCAAACGGGGCTCACATGACTTTTAGCGCTTCATCTCCCGGGGTTAGGTTTTTGGATGTCTAGGGTTTTTGGAATTCCTGCTTATTGTAAAAATGCCTTCAAAGCCTCATTGTAATCATCTTCTTGCGAATGCGAGTAACTGTCACATCTCTTCTCAGAGATAAGCTGCCACCATTCTAGTGAGTCTTTCACTTTGTATTTTTACAGTCTCTGTACATTTCTTTGATTAATAGAAATCGTGTATTACTGTATATCTGTGTTTATGGTTTCATCTTTGATACATTTATGTTATATTATTGAATATCTACAATATCTCTGTGCATTTCTTTATTATATCTCCGCTCTCATTTCGTGCCGAAAATAATCCGGATCAGTGATTGTTATGGTAAATAAAATTACATTCCAAACCCCCCTAATTTTGATGAAAACCAATGTTATCTATCTTGTCCACCACTTTGTTCGCTTCACGACGAATATGGGATGGGATCAAAACTATTTGGAGATTAAGAAGAGAGTGTAGAAGTTCCAAATTGCTAAGAAGTATCCAACTGGGGGATATCTTGTCCGATGCATAGCCATTTAGGATCTTGGAGAGTGTTTCTAAGATCATCATTGAATCCCATTCCACAATAAGTTGAGTGAAGTGCTTGCAGTCAATCCATCTGGAGGCCCTTAATGATATCCCATGACTCTATTTTATTGTTTGAGTCATAATCGATGTTTTATGTAAGGATATGAAGAATGGACCCATGATCATTTTAGAAGAAAAGGACAAATCTAGATGGACTAGAATTTCCCTTAGAGGCACCATCAAAATTAATCTTGAGTAAGGTAGAGGGGGGACATGTCCAATGGCTAGGAATTCCTATCATTGAGGGGTGCAAGTTAGAGTGGGAAGTGGTGGTTTTAACTGCCTCCACTATGTTCTTCTTGGTTTGAGTCCAAACTACCCCCATGAAAGTTGAACAGAGTGAAAAATCGTATGATTCCTTTCCTTCCAAATCTTCCACTAGATGAGGCCTCGAAGCAGTTGCCAAATGTGGTTTACAATAGGTTTTTTTAATGCTTTTTCTCATCCGCCATTTTTTTTTTCTATTACACTAGCTATGTTGTAATCATAAGTGCACATGGAAATTTCACTTGGTCCTATAGATGAGAGTTGTAGGGGAAATTGTTTAGTAAGTGTTCAAGAGTTTCTTCTAATTGAAGACATAGTAGAAAAACAAATGGCCCAATGGATCCTCTTTTCTTGAGATTTTCCTAGAAGTGATGATGATTTGTGAGATACAAGCGAAAGAAAGGTATCGATTTTGGGCCAAAGGTTGGCCTTCCATATGTTTCTCCAAATGGGATCCTCGAGGAGCATAGAAAAAGAAGCTTTCAAGAGATATGCCTCCTTGATGGTGAAGGAACCTTTGGGAGGATGACCCTACCAAAGAATGTATGGTCCATGCTGGAGTTTGATCTTCTGAATATTTGCTTCCTCATGCCAAGTCTCTAAATCAATGTAATCCATAATGCCAAGGTCTTTCGGGGTGGTTTTCCATTCTTTCCAGGTTGTGTCTTGACTTCCCCCTTTCCAAAAATATGAAACAAACTGCATGCAATCCCGGTTCGAGTAGAGGTGGAGGTCCGAATGTCATTGCTATTGAATGAGGGGGGGCATCTGCTCTCATGAATATGTCCAAAACAAGGAATTGTGTCCACCACGCACCTCCCAAAAATAATGGTATTAAATGAGAGAGAAGTTTTGCTAGGTAGTGTTCCAAATTAAAGATCCTACTTTTATTTCATTCCATATTGTTAGTTATGCTTCCCTTAGGGTAGGAGTGTATTTCTGTCTCCATATTCGAGCCCAAATATCCTTGGGGATCTTGAGCCATTGCCACCATCTTTTGGAACCCAAAACCAGATTGAGTAGATGAGGGTCTCTCAAGCCCATACCTCCTGCAAGTTTTGGTTTGAAGAGTTCCCCCCAGTTGACTAGGGAAAATTTATGACCCTCCTTTGTTCCATACTAGAGGAACTTCCTATGAATTCTTTTGATGGTATTAAGAACAAATTTTTGGGTAGAAATGGAAGAGAATATATAGATGGGAATGGCTTGTAGAATAGACTTGAGGAGAACTAGATGTCCAGTGAGATTAAGGGTTTGAAAGGCTCAAGAGCTAAGTCTTTTTACTAAGGAGGAAAGAACGCCTTCCCAAGAACTATTAAAAACCACATTATCTATTAGAGGGACACCCAAATATTTGGACGGAAGGGAGCTCCTACTGAAGCCCATGATTATGAAAATGAAATTTTGGAAAGCTCTAGGGGTATTAAAGAAGAAAATTGGGGAGTTTTCGATATTGATGGAGGTTCTAGAGGCCTCACTAAAGTCATTAAATATCTCTAGGATGTGGCAAGCTTCACGGATAATAGTGGAAGCCATCATTATGGTATCATAAAAAAACTGACTATGTGAAATGGGGGGCTTCAAACCATAAAGAGTGACTCCATTTAGAGATTCGTTGTTAATAACAACTTTGATGTAGCGATTTAACCCTTTCTCCATAATGACAAAGAGTAGATCTCCCTGACGGATACCCTGAGAGGAGAATAAGGGATTGGAGGGAACACCATTGATCAAGATGGAGAAAAAGGAATAAGAAGTGAGATTCATTATCCAACTGACCCAGTCAACACCAAATTCTAAAGAAAGAAGAAGGGAATGCATATATTTCCAGCTAAGCTTATCAAAGGCCTTGGAGAGGTCCAATTTGATGAGAATACCCGGGGTTCTAGTGGATTTCAGAGAGTGAACAACTTCATGTGATAATATAAAACTATCCATTCTCTGACATACCTCTACATACCTAGATTTTTCATGAGAAATAATATGTGGAAGAAAGGATTTGAGTCTTAGGGATTTTACCTTGGTAATGATCTTGTAGATGACATTGTAGAGTGCAATGGGACTGAACTACCTGGGGTGTATAACTCACTCATCCTTAGGGATAAAAGTAATGAATGTGGTGTTGAGAGAGGGGAGTACATGTATCGAGCATATACAGTCTTCAATAATATTTCAAACTTCTTCCCTTACAAGGTGCCCACAATAGTGAAAGAAATTAGTTGTGAACACATCAGGCCCTAGATATTTTCATGTTTGCATCCCTTTTGTTTCCATATCTACTTCGTCTAGCGTAACTAGTCTCATGAGGAAAGTGTTTTATTCGTTTGTGAGCAGAGACAAGATGTGTCGACTGATCCTTCCAATGGCTTCAATTTTATCCATCCTAGGTTCATAGAGAAGATATTGATAAAAGCTTACCAATTCTTGTTTAATATCCACATGGGAGGTGATTTCCTGGCCTTGAGCATCCTCGAACTTCATGATGTGGTTAATATGTCTACATTATAGCATTGATCTATGAAATAATTTTGTATTTCCCCCCCTCTTTGATCTATTGGACCTAAGACCCTGCTCATGACAATTGCAATATCTGAATGGGATGTGTTCATAGGCTATTGTCTGGCTCCATTCTTCATATGGATAATACAGACATATTTTTAAATACATAGAGATATGAGCGTAGAAGGTATATCGTCGTTGCCTTGTTGCATCAAATTCCTTGACATAAATTCCAAGAGTATTCCCTATCCCTGGAAGGATTTCTTCTAGTCAAAACTCTTGAGGGAGCGAGTAGAGTCGGATCCAGACCAATGCATGAGAGAAGTCGTTTTTCTCAAGATTGAAACTTTTCGTCCAATATCTCAAAAAGATCCAGACTGAATTGAAAAATTATATATGCGCCACCATCAAAGATTCTTTCCCTATCTTCCACATAGTGAAATATTGTGGTAAAAAATCACTTAAAGTGCCCCTTAGGTTTCCACTGGTGATAGATCCATTTGACTAGATCTCTTTTCGAAGACCACATGCCCATAAATTTCCCTATCAACAGATGATCACGCATGTATTGAATCTTGTCTCCAACTATGACCGAGCTATCAACTTATTTCCCTATCAATACATGATCACACATGTATTGAGTCTTCTCTCCAACTATGACCGAGCTATCAACGTACTTTGTTGCAACCAGTGCCAGAGGGAGACATTTACCTAACTCCCAGATCCAAGCCACTTTTGGATGGGAAGGCTCGAGATCTACTTCCATATTTTGTCTTTATTGGAGTTGTCAAAGGATGTAGAAGCTCGGAGGTGCGGTGGCAACTTGAATGGTTGTTGTGAAATGCCGCCTTTGCTTGAATCATCATCAACAATGTTACGATAAGAGGGGGTTCGCACCACCTCCCTCAAGAAGTCCATGGGGTGAATCACATATGTGCTCTCTCGAAGAGATCAAGCAGATCACACTGAGAAAAAATCAAGAAACCCTAGTATGGAGAGAAAAACCCTAGTATGCAAAGCAAATTCCAGCGTGTTTTACCTTCATAACCAAATTTTAATATAACAAACTTAAAACATTTAACTTCTAAAATGTTATTCTATGCTCCACATAAATTAACTAATTTATTTTGGTTAAGAACATGTGTTGCCTCTTAAGAGGTCATAAGTTCTTGTACACCAATTTGGTGTCTAGCAGTGACCTTAAAAATAGATTATTATTATTATTATTATTTAACAAAAAAACATATTTAGAAAAAATTTTAAATATAAAATTTGGAACTTTACTTTGATAAATCCAATTTGATGTGCAGTAACCTTAAAAATAGATTATTATTATTATTATTATTAATTAATCTCAAAAAAAATATTTAAAAAAAAAATTTAAATGTGAAATTTGGGATTTCATAAATCTTGTAATTTATTAAAATGAAAATTTTAACAAAATGTATTTAACTAGTTTTGAAAGGCAAATCTTCCCATCTCATCTGTAAAGCATATGCTTCTCTCCACTCACTGATATCATCAGGGATTGACTGAAAACTGCATGTGCGATTGTCCCGAGAAACGGAAGGTGACCATAGTTAATGATACAGAAATGACAGAAACGCTTCACGATAACCTGCGTAATGTGGCTTAAATTAAAATTCAAAAAGAGAAATCAATAAGTAGCGGGCAGACTCTTTAAAGATCATTTTGATAGAGAATATTGTCACGATTCAGCATTTTGGCTGGGGCACTTGGCGACTGCCACCATTACTGACCAAATGAGAGCAAGACAGACAATAATGGTTGATGAACAGTAATATCTGTCTTCCCGCAACTTGCCAACTTGCTTGCACTTTGTAGCTGGCCAATGGCGATGATGACATCTGGGCACACGCTTCAGTGCTGCTTCAAAGAGCCAAAAGTCTAAAAGATATACACAAACCTGCACTTATGAAGTAAAAGGCAAACTAATATGGCTTCTCTTTTGGGGCGTCTGTTTGCAAGATAATGGTGAAGCAGATTCCATAATCGATCATGTTTTCGTCCTGTCCTATGATAGAGTTGATGGTGAGGATGAATTCGGACCTTTCAGTTATGATTGTGAGTGTGAAAATTTTCAGGTATGATTGTGAGTGTAAAGTTTTCACTAGCATGATACGTTAGGCTTTCCTGATTTTTAGTTGGAATTTATTCACTATTTAAAAAAAATAGATGTAAATTTCTAAATATTTTAAAAAATTGAGTTTAAATTAATTTATCTTAGGAAAGATGAGGGCTCCCGATTCTTATTCTTGGGTATGTCTGATTTTTAGTTGGGATTTATTCAATATTTTAAAAAAAATAGATGTAAATTTCTAAATATTTTAAAAAAATTGAGTTAAAATTAATTTATATTGATATTATGATGATGATGTTGAAATTACTAAAACAACTGAGAGGGGGGGTGAATCAGTTGTAACTATGCTTAAACAATTTTAAGTCTATTAAAACATTATTAATCTTTCTTCAAGTGATCATGAACAATATACAACATATGGACAGTAAAATCAAAGAGCATCAGTCACACATAAAGTATACACAGAGACAGATTTTCACGAGGAAACCCATAAAGGGAGAAAACCTCTTCTTCTTCGAAATGATAGGCAATCTTCTAAGTTCTGTACATCATTTTTAATTGAGCACCAACTCAATGTGAGGCTACTACCTCTATTTTATAAGCTGCAACTTGTTTGAGAGCACCAACTCTTTGGCTTCTCTAGCACGCACTAGAAGGAAGCACCAACTCCCTATATGTTCCAGCACCAACTGGATGGAAGCACCAACTTCCAGTTACACATGCTCCAACCTGTATAACAGAGAACACTAGTTCTCCCTTGCACCACCCTGCCACCTTGGTTTATCTGGCTACAACCAGATGGAAGCTACAACTTCCCGTGTTCAAGCTCCCACTTGAACCTCTGAGGACAACAGTCCTCCCGAGCACCTCCTAGCCTCCCTAAAACATAAATGAATAAATAAACAATCAACTACGCAGATAAATCAATTCTTACCAATCTTTCTTTATTCTGTAAAACTAGTCCTCTTCTAACTGTTCTGCAATTCTTCTCTTCCTCTGTCTGTTCAGCAGGTCTGCTCTGCATCAACTTTTTTTGTAATTCTGTTTTGCTTCAACTTGCTCTGTTATTCTACTCTGCGTTACATCTCACACTGCACATATGCTCAATCTCCTCCTGCACATCCACTCATTTCCCTTTCTTACTGTTTCATTCATTTTCCATTCAGAACAACCAACTACACACTGTCTATCTCGTTTTCTTTTATACTCACCCACTCGGCGGTTCAACTTCCCATCTCCTTCGGAAAAGAGGAAGACAACTGTCTTAGCAACTTAAACGTCAACAGATTCGCAATCATGAATCCATTTTGCTAACAGATTCATAACTGAGGAGTTAACTGTGAGAGAGAACAGTAACCATCCGATCACATTCAAGTTTATCCGCACCATTGGATGAACTTTATTAATCTTTCCTTTAAATCGGGTTTCGGCATTTCGGCATTCCTATACCCAAGTGTCTCGACACTTCATATCGCGATCTCCGAAGCTCCGAAATGGAGCTTATCTACTCCTTCCCTTTCTCATGACCAAGGGCTGTGACCACAGTCTTATGCATAAGGCGCTTTCACGATTTCGCATATCGCGAATTCGACATTCCTGATGTTCAATTTTCTTGTCACTTACAAATCCTGATCCACGAAATTCCGTAAAGAAGTCAAATCAATGATCCAGATCATATCTTGATCTGACGGTTGCAATTACATCGCGATTTCGTAATTCATGTTGCATCGTTTCTTTTGCCTCTCCATGTCACGATTCGCGATACTCCGATAAGGAGTTGGATCAACGGTCCATATTCAATCTTGACTCAACGGCTACGATTGAATCACGATTTCGACATTCATGCTGCATTGTTTTCTTTGCCTCTGCATGTCGCGATTCGCGAAACTCCAATATGGAGTTAGATCAACGATCCATATTTGATCTTGACTTGACGGCTACAATTGAATCGCGATTTCGCATTTCTTGTTGCATTTTCTTTTCCTCTTGATGTTGCGATTCACGAAACTCCGATAGGGAGTTGGATCAACGGTCCAGATATGATCTTGCTTCGACGGCTGTGACTAAGTCGCAATTTCGCATATCGCGAAATCAACATTCTTGTTACATTGTTTCTTTGACATCTCCAACACACGATCCTCGAAACCCCGACATGGACTGGAATCAACGGTCCAGATTCAACCTTAATCTGACGGCTCAGATCAAATCGCAATTTTGCATATCGCGATATCGAGATTCCTGATGTTATGAAACTTTGACATCTCCAACTCTCGATCCCCGAAATTCTGACATGGACTGGAATCAACGGTCCAAAATCAATCTTGATCTGACGGCTCAGATGAAGTCGTGATTTTTCCTATTACGATTATGCCCACTTCTCCTTTCACTTTAAAGAACGTGCAGGTTCTTCTTGATCCAATGATGGTCGGGTCCTGCGCTTGGATCTAACGTCTGAGATCTGTCCTCCTTTTTAGTGCGCTCTTCTTGTCTTCATTCAGATCTGACGACCATCAAGAATTCAGACAGAGATCCAACGAACACAGTTGATGCTCTTCCCCAATTATCACTGCTCTGCTGATCATTGCTGCTGTACTCAAGCCATCACCACTACTGTACTTTCCATCAATGACAAGTATACGCTACCTGTAAATATGCTAACAATCCTCTGTACATTCTTCCTGTACTCATGCCATTCGTTGTCTGTTACATAGTTGCCAACAATCTCCCCCTTTGGCATTGATGGCAATATAGGCATCTGCATGCATTCAGACTCGACTCTCCTCCCGGACACTCCCGAACTCTTTTCTCCCCCTTTGACATCAATGTCAAAGAAGAGACATTTTTCCCTTGATCTATTGCAAAAATATACTCCCCCTGTCGACTATAAGTATCTTGGAAAATACACTGGATATTCAATAAGTACTCCCCTTGACTAGGTGAACAGATTAGACACAAGAGATTATAACCCCCAACTTTTGACAAAGATATCCGAAAGGGGTCGCTGCTAACGGTTTAGTAAAGATATCAACAATCTATTCTGTAGAAGGTATATAATTCAGTTGAACAATTCTGTTTGTAACTTGTTCTCTGAGAAAATGGTACTTGATTGGAATATGCTTAGTCTTGGAATGAAGAACATGATTCTTGGAAACACTAATGGCACTGGTTTTATCACAGTGAATTGGAATAGGATCAACGTAAGTTACCTTCAGATCTGTAAGAGTTTGTATCATCCATAAGATTTGTGTGCAACAAGTAGCAGCAACAATGTATTATGCCTTTGTAGTGGATAATGAAATGGATCCTTGTTTTTTACTAAGCCATGCAACTAGTGAGTCACCCAAAAAGAATGCTCCTCCACTGGTGCTTTTTCTCTCATCAACACAGTTTGCCCATTCTGCATTTGAATAAGCAGTTAACTGGAAATTTTGATTTCTAGGATACCACAGACCATAAGTCATTGTTCCCTTCAAGTATTTAAATATCCTTTTGACGGCTACCAAATGACTTTGTTTAGGAGCAGACTGAAAACGACCTACCATTCCAACAACTTGCATTATATCAGGACGGGATGCTGTGATGTACAAAAGACTGCCTATCATTGAGCGATATGTCATTTGATCCACATCAGGTGAGATATCATATTTACTCAGCTTGAAACCAACCACCATAGGTGTGCTAACTGTAGAGGAATCTTCCATCTAAAATTTCTTCAACATCTCTTTCAAATATTTTTCATGAGAAATAAAAATTCTTGCAGAGCTTTGTTTTACTTGTAAGACAAGAAAATATGATAGTTCTCCTATCATGGACATTTCAAATTCTGTTTGCATACAATTAGCAAACCAGTGGACAGATGATTCATTAGTACAGCCAAAAATAATATCATCTACATAAACTAAAACGACAAGTAAATTATCACCTTCAGACTTAATGTAAAGGTTACTGTCAACAATACCTTTCTTGAACCCTTTTTCTTGTAGAAATTTGTCCAGTCTATAATACCAAGCTCGTGGTGCTTTTTTTAGTCCATATAAGGCCTTCTTCATCTTACAAATATAATTAGGATTATCTATCAAAGAGAATCCTTCAGGTTGCTCCATATATACTTCTTCCTCTAGATCTCCATTAAGAAATGCTGAGTTAACATCCATCTGATAAACTTTGAAGTTCTTATGACATGAGTAAGCAAGAAATATTCTGATAGCTTCCAATCTTGCCACTGGTGCAAAAATTTCATCAAAGTCCCGACCTTCAATTTGTGCATATCCCTTACAGACCAATCTAGATTTATTTTTAACAACTTGTCCTTTTTCATTCATTTTATTCTTGAACACCCATTTGGAACCTATTATATTCTTATTTTCAAGTCTAGGGACAAGCTCCCAAGTATTGTTCTTCTCAATCTGATCAAGCTCTTCATTCATTGCTCTAATCCAATTATCTTCCTGGCTAGCTTCCTCAAAATTTTTAGGTTCAGTCATAGATAAAAAGGAAACATGAGATTGTTCTGAGTCTTTACTCAATTTTCTTCTTGTCTGAACTCCTTCATTTATATCCCCAATTATCTGATTTTCAGGGTGATTCTTTTTAATAATTCCTAGTGGTGATTTTGCTTCTTTCTGCTTATTTGTGTCAGTTTGAATATTTATATCTTCATCTGATCCAGACTCTTCTCTTTCTGATCCTTGGACCTGTTCATCTTCATCTTCAACTGTATCTTCTGTTCTTGGTTCAACACTGCTTACATTTCTCACTGGGATTTCTTCATCAACTTTTATATCTATACAATCAACTAGTTTGTGCAGTCTCTTATTGTAGCATCTGTACCCTTTACTATTTGTAGCATAACCCAAGAAGATACCTTCAT
>JZKD02S1998220.1:154889-167322 GCA_000966675.3 Picea glauca
TATAGACTTTTACACTCATCCTACAAGTATTTCCCTTTCAAGAATGGTCGTCAAAATCGAACTATTTATTGGTTCTTGATTGAGACCAAGGTTCTCATAGGTTTCCAACAAAATCCCCATTGTAGTTTACATGCATTCACATTTTGAATCTTCCCAAAGGAAACTAGCTCTCACTCAAAGCACATGTGAGACTATAGATATTTAGGGAAACATAGTAGTATTTCTAAAACCTCATACACATTCTTACCATAAAATACATTCATATCATGCATGTGGAATACAAGAATAAATAATAAAACTAAATAACTAGATCCACCAACGTAATCAAAGTAGATCTGAACTGGAAATTATAAGAAAAACATAAAACCAATAGATCTCCATTAGATTATCATAAGGAAAACATATTCTAAATGTTAATGGGGCCTAAATTCTTCTTTATTCATTATTTCCACCACACTTACAATATACTTTTGCAAAAACACAAGTAACATATTCATCAATAGAGTATCATCTACAAGTGATATAACAATGACCTAAAACCAATCACTCTACCTTAGTCTCAAAAGGAATTTATACAATTTCAATTTCTAAAGTTGATTATGCCAAATTAGTTAGAAAATAGGATATCAATGATTATGTCAGTGCATTACCCAAGTTGGCCCATACATTTCACAACACCTAACCATTTGCAGGTGACTTGTGTTGCAATCCTTTATGCCTTGGGCACATCCTTTGAATTATATCTATGCTTCATTGTTCCACAACTCTTTTTAGCCATCCTTTTGCATCTTTTCACAAAAGTTAAGGGAGTAATATAAAGCATTTAGATGAGGAACAATAATCAAGTTGGAAAATGTTGGAAAATATTAGATAGAGATAAATTCTGTTTTTTTTTTTTTACAATCTGCTATATTCAAATAAATATAAAGAAATACATAAATAGGAAAATGTTGGTCATCATTCAAGTTGTAATGTGAAAGAAAACTGACTTCATACTTCACTTCATAAGTCTCTCTAGATTACATTGCTATGGGTTTAGTTGTTGCTAATTTTGGTTCAAATATACAAGACAATAAATTTGTGAAATAAAATGGATTACTAAAAAATTCAACATATTGAGATTGTGGCAACATGTTCTCAATGTAATCAATGTGATTCTATACCCTGTTGATTTCGTGTTCCTATCAAGTATGTAAAAAAACCAGAGTTGTCAATAAAAACAAACTTGAATAAGAAATTGATTTAACATATTTAAAAGACAAGCTAAATATCTATTTAATCCATCTACATAACATCTTACAAAGAAAAACCAAGCAGCATAAAAACCCACTAGATCACTCAAAAAATCATAGATGGTTATATATCTGCATGGGATAAATAATTCAATGTTTTAGCACACTATTTGGATGTCAAAGATATTTTTTTTATCTTTTCTATTCCAACAGTCATAAGCATTGTCACGTTAAACAATGTGTCACAAAAAATAAGACCAAAGAAGGATGAAGTGCATGCATAAAAGGATATGTGGGTGCACATGTTTCTTATGATAAGAGCTATCCAGGACTAGTTGCAAAGGATGAGATATTGACCAATGGAAACCATGCCAAATAAGATCCAAAGAAAAAAAACCATAATGTTTCAATTACAGGTGAAGAGAACTAGTCAATCTAGTCATACCAAGAACAACATAGTGCAAATCGTTGTTTCCCATGCAATTATTTCCTCATGAAAAACACACAAGAAAGAATGCACTAAGAAGGTATATATATATCTTTTGCATTTTCATATTGAGTTATCTCAATTTTAAAAAGAAAACAATAATTTTCTGTCTATTTAGAAAATGACGTGCTGAGTTATTCGATTATGTATGGGAGATTAGGATTGCTTGTTCAAGGAAAATAAAACAAAATTGTTTTGGAAATGAAAAGTTTGTAAAAGATATTTTTTGAGAAGTCCTTATTTTTCATTATTTTGTAGTACTTTGGAGTCAATTTTACACCAAGTCAAAGTTGAAGAGTTTGGTATGTTGAGTCAAAAGAAAAATTAAGTGAGTTAAAAGGGATTTTTAGAAAAGTATGTTATGAATCAAACTCAAAAAATAACATAAGAATAGAAGGAAGAAATAACTTCACATTTTAATGATGATAAAGAGTCAAATAATAGTAATCTACTTCAACAGGGAAACCTAATTTTACAATATATCCAATGCATAAGATAAGATGCCTATACAAAAGGATCTTCTTTATTAAAAATAGTATATACAGTGAGAATGCTATAACCTATCACTAAGACAACCTAACGATAATTAGTAAACTAATAATAAATGAATCTTAGGGCCTTAACATAGGGCCTTAGGGGCCTTAACATATCCCCTATCTTGTAAAAGAGATTTTCCCTCAAATCTTGTAATTGATTGTGTTTCTTCATGAAGTAATCATTTTCCATGTAGCTTCTTATGGAGACATATTCTTCCACTTGATTAGGTACTCCATAATGGTTATATTCCGAAGAGATATAGAATGTCAATTTATAATTCGTTTTGGTTCAAGAATCAACTTCCTTTCTTCACTTAATTCTGGAAGTTATGTCTATACAAACATAGTTTGTCCCATAACCTTATTTAGGAAAGATACATGAAAAACCTTATGAATGAAAGAAGAAGGAAAATATAACTCATATACCACTTGTTTAATCTTATGAATAATATTGTAGGGTCCATAAAATTTTGGAGATGATTTATTATTCTTCTTTTGCTTGAGAGTAGATTGCTTATAAGGTTGTAGTCTAAAAATACCCAATCGCCCTCCTCAAATTTTTTTCACTTCGATATTGATCCACTTGATCCTTCATCATGTTTTGTGTCATATAAATGTTTTCCTTAATCATTTTCAAAGTTTTTTTAATCTTCTCCATATGTGTCTCTATTGCTTGTACTTTTGACTGGTTCTAGGAAAAGTATGAGATACTAGAATCCAGATATCCATACAGGTATTAAAATGGGGAAATCTTAGTATATTTTTTATAGGTGGTATTATACCACCATTTAGCTAGAGGAAGCCACTTCACCCATTAATATTTATTGTCTAAAGAATAACAATGTAGATAACCCTCTAAACATTTGTCAACTATTTCTATTTGACCATCTATTTTTGGATGATATGTTGAACTCATAGCTATTGTTGTTCCACTCATCTTCCATAATCATTTACAAAAAAATCCTATGAATTTAGGATCTTTGTCACTTACTACTAATTTAGGAAATCCACGAAGTATTCAAATTTCCTTCATGAACACTTCTTCCACTTGACTTGTTGTTACGAGCAAAATCTCTCTATGGCTAGGGGTAAACCACAACAAATGGAAATGAATGCAAAAATCAACTCTAATCTGAAGTATGTTTTATAAACAAATATGCTTGAAAGAAAATATAAAAGTCCTACATCGTCCAGATGTTCGATGAAGTCCACCGTTGAGCACTTGACTCAAAGAAATATACCTGCAACTAGTTCTCAACAACCAAAAAACACAAGAATATGGTGATAATATATCATGTTAGCAAATTCAATAGCATAATCCATCAACATTCATAACAAATACGCCCATGGAATAATAATTCAAATATTTGTGAGATATTAATTGGATGAGAAAAGAGTATTTCTATTAATATATAATCAACAAAAGTTAATGAGTTACAAACTTCCATGTCAGCACAGTTCGAAACCGAGAAACTAATTTCCTTCCAGCTGGGCCTCCACCACTTCAATCCTCCACCAAAGGCAATCTCATATAAGAGAGAAAATTAATTTCTCAATCAATAAGGGAAGATCTCAGGGGTTGAACAATGTGTTCAGACTTAAAGGACAAAGGGATGCAGACTCAATGTGAAGTGAATAATTTCTCCATAGTGACTTTTCTCTCAAAGTTGAATTCTTTCTCCTCTATTCCATAGCTCGGATTTGGCATATTTATATCCTTCAAGTGGAACTGAAGGGCCGAGTTGGAACATTTCCAGTATATGGAAGACCAAGAATCATTGATCTCATGAAGTGACATGGAAACCTGACACCATTTTTTAATTTTGGGCACATTTTTGATGTACGTGGGATGTAGTGGTTCAACCCGCGTATACACATGTTGTAATATAGGTAGGGCGTGTATATGTGGAAAAATAATGTTTTTAGCTCTGGGATTTGCAAAAAGGGACTTCAAGTCTACATAGGGAAATGGAAAAAGTCCCTATGTGCGAGATTGCACAGGGTGAGGAAAATCCTGCTATAATAGATGCCCCCTAATGTGTGAGGTCAGAGGAGTATCTGCAATGAATGAAATACATTATAAAACCCATAAGTGGAGTAAAGGGGACCCAGCTGGAAGAACTAGTTTCTCATTACAATCTGTACTAACTTTGCATACATGGGTGACAATTTTAATTACACTGCAGATCCATGTGAAAATATACCAAACAACTGTCCATGGCCATGAATAGGAAAATACAATTGTGGTTACATGCCAAAGGCTATCATAGTCATGAACAAGGCCCATTAAAACCAGTCTCAAAATCAATCTAAAGATATTTGTATACAATGGAGTACAATCTAATCTCCCATGATCACTGAAGTCACACATGTACTGGTCCAATGAAAAGGTAGCAATCGTTCAGAAAAGTTGCAACTATAAAATGATGTCTTCAATTATTCTACACAATCCGCCAAAGGTGCAAGTCTACATCATGTGAATAAAGGAGTTGAGGTCAAACACAATGACACTTCGTTTGATTACCGATCATTGAGATATATCGTTAAAAAATGCGAGAAAACCTATTGATGATGAAAGTAGGTATCAAGGCACCGAGTACATTCTCACAAGTGTGAATAAAGGATTCGAGGTCAAACACTTGAAGGATCCATCGATCAAGAGACATTGATGTATTCCCAACTATCGATGGCGAGAGAACTTGCCACTAATGACTGCAAGCCTCTAGCTACTCATAGGACACTAGGTCTTGTTTCTAGAATAGATGAGTTGAAGTTGATGGAAGGAGACTTGCTAAAAGAAGATCATTAAGGAATATCTCATCATTCATCACAAGGTACAAAGTAGGAGTTTGATGATTTGGAGGAAATTGAACGAAGAACATGTTCATGAACCAATGACCTTGTGCATCTTTCGCGTGTGCCAGGTGCAAGCAGTACACAAAAAATACCCTCTAAATAGAATCCAATGAGGAAGACTGCTGACAAAGGTGATGAAACCACCAATAAGGCTAATGGCATCTAAGGCACTACACGAATCTCAATGTGTGAATAGATGTCTTTCTGTCGAACACAAGGGAAACCACCTAGTCAACGATCAATGATGAAATGTTGACTGCTGGGTTCAAGGTTACCTACCAATGAGGAAAGTATGACCAGGGTACACAATAGACTACATATTCATGTGATTATTAGACAAAATGAGGGTATGACCGACATGCAAAGTTAATATTTCTGAGGAATGGCCCACACAGGTTGATAGACATCCTTTGAACAAGAGCATGATACATATGGAAGACTATGGAAGCATAGACTCAATGATGAAACCATGAGATGCAGGGAGCATCAACCAAATTATCCATAGGGACTGGAAGAGTAACCAGTTGGGGGAGTAAACTCTCTGTAATGATCTCAACTTCCTAAGGTCACGATAAACCCAGAATTATGATGACAAGTGGATTGAAATTGTTTTTTCACTGTTCAAAGGTGACACGACTGCTGCCAATATAAAATAATACACCCTTCTCGTCTGTCTTTGTTTGTTTTTTCATAGTAAAATGAATTTTATAATACAGAGGAGGGAATGAGTTTCGTAAGTGAGAAAAAATAGTTCTAGCAGTGGAATGTACCTATGCTCAATGCAAGGAGGTGCATGCGGGAGATGGACACTCGGGGGAATGTTCCCTCCTGGGTACAGGGCGTCAAGATGCGAAGGATATAAACAAGGCTCTACTTGGTTGAGGATGAAAAAATACTGAGGAAAATGGTTTATAATGCAAAGCGATAACCAGAAATAGGCTCAATACTACAAGCAAGGGCATGCGATGCAATCACAAATTAACGCCAAAAAATGTCCTTTTTCATAATCTTACTCTACTTGGTTTGAAAAAGGGATAAACTTGTACCAAATAGACATCCTTTCAAATCCAATTTACTAGTGTAAAAGAGACAAGTTCACTTGAAAACATTTTCTCTTTTTGAAAACGAGTCCAAAAAGAGCCTAACTAAGACTCACGATCTTTCAAAGCCAATTAGTGAGTGTGAAAGAGACAAATTCACTCGACAATCTTTTCACTTTTTAGACGAGTCGGAAAAGAGATTAAATCAGACTCGTTGAGAGGTTTCTAGGTGGCATGTCATGGGGGAGGGCAAGTCTCCCTTTCTAGACTTCTGTGAAAGGTCAGCATCTTACGAATAGCCGACACAAGCTTGGGAAAACCCAAATCTCTCCAAGTTGAGGAGGATAAAGTGCTAGTGGAGGTTACCTTTTCCATGATATATTGAATAATTTCCCTTACCTGAAAGGACATAGGAGGAGGAATTGGATGCCCAAAAAGACCATCCCAGTCAAAGAGAACCTCTTTAGGCCTTGGAGGGAGAGTGCTCGGGGAGAGTAAAACTCTCTCTTTTTCATAAGGTGCAGTACCAGAAATGCTAGAGACATGGTTGAAGGATGCATCACCCTTCAAGGGAAGGGTTGGATTGTCCGGAAATTGCGTCGGTACGACCACTTCGTCAACCGTTGGTTGAATAGGATGCGTGACAACAAGGCCAGGAGACACGTCACCCTAAAAAAGGGGGGTGTGGTTAGGCGAGGATTACATCGACATGAATTCTATGTCAATTAAAGGAGAAACTGAGTGTGGGGAAACCACAAACACCTCAGAACCTAAAGGCCCCCCCGGGTGAGAACCACAATTCTGGTATCCCAGAAGTAGCAGGACATAAACGAGTATGGTGATCTCCTTCACAAGTCCTGCAAAGGAATTTGGGATTACGTCTGACACGTCTAGGCTTCTCAATCGTATGAATTCCCCCAATGTTATTTACAATGGCTGGTGACATTCTCTTAGTGTGATTGGAAGACGTTGGAGGTTCATCTCCCACATGATGTACATAGTTTGGAGGTGTGGTATCTATATGACTCATGGCGACTAGAGTGATGCCCCCAGCATGACTAGAAATGGCTGGTTGCTAGTATTCAACATGACTTGCAGAGGCTGTCGACCAATCTCCAACATGAAAAGCAGTGGTTGATGATGGATCTCCAGTGTGACTGGAATAGGGTGAGTTGTGGAATTTGACACTAAGGTCCCAAGAAAGACTAGATTTGAGACATTGCAGGCTAAGAAGGATCTTGGTTTACACCCTATCCCTATCCAAAAAGATAGTATCCTCCGCCTAATTGATATATAGAGGTTTGTACAAGCGTCATCACTAAAGAAGATGTTTGCGAAGAGACAAAAGTATGATAAGGATTATTCAAGTGAGGATATATGTTGCCCCCATGTGAAGGGGCCTCGTGAAGAGGGTGGCATGTACCATAAAACTAGTTCCCTTCATATGAAATACTAGAGGATATATGTGGACCTTCCATGGGAAAAGTGTTCTATAGGAACTGGCATGGTGAAGGAAGGATACATGGATGGGGTGTAATAAGTTGAAAAATCACCTATTTGAGTATTGGCTGTTGAAAAAGCATGGCTAGGATTGGATCCATAAGAGGGGAGATTCCAACCTCCCACAGTGAGAGTTGGTTGAAGGACATGAATCCTATCAAATCAAGATGTAGATGATAGGGCCATGGTGCCCCCAAATCCAAAACTAGAATGCATATAAGTGGGCCAGGGAGAGGATGGGACGGTTGAAGGTATGTTTGGCATATCAATAGGAACCTGATTAGAGACCCAAGGCATGGACTGAGCATCATAATTTTTCATACCATTATGAAAATAATACGAATTCGTCCCCATGAAATGAGTGAACATCATGGGGAGGGTAGCGGTAAAGGTGAGAGTCACATGAACTCCACTATCCATGATAATGGCAACTCAAAGCACGATATAAAATCTCAAAGGTATACTAATAATTAAAGAGCACACCAAAAATAATCAAAAGGCCAACTGTGCACACAAACATGATAAAGTGGCTGAAAGGGAGCTCCCTTTCTAAAGTAGGTATGCCTCGCCCAAGAGGGGCCAGAGACTCTGTTGCTAAATATTGGAGGAAACAAAATCAGTTATAAGGGCCCTTGTGGGCTTAACAACCAGTCGATCAGATCCCCCTAGAGGGGTAATCCTCCATAAAGTCTATGTGTTGTCCAACCCTTATATGACCTAGGGTATCTGCATAATAACCCCTGCAAGTAACCTATGTGGTACCTAAGTCAAGAAACTAATCAACCATGGTATGACCTATGCACAGGCAAATTGTCGTAAGTCAGGTCCACCGTATGGGCAGGGTAGCAAAGCCCGAAACCTTGAAAGCACCGCCTCTCACAGAGGTAAGGGCACTAACAAGATCCCCATATACGAATATATCCCTAGAAATATACTTCACAATAAGAAGGTACCGGGGGGATATCCCTTCAACCAACCTCACATGACCTCGTGCTTAACTCTGGTGTAAGTGGAGCCTCTTGATATTACCGATTATACTATGTATTTCTCCACTCCCTTAGTCATACACATATGTTTATTTAATAGCCTTAGATAAGTTTACACACAAAATCATATTGCAAGTCTCTAAATCCTAATATACTTTGTGCGCCCTAGAAAATAAAATCATTACTAAGCTAGTTTGTGCACCCTAGAAAATAAAACCGTTACTAATCTAGTTTGTGCATCCCCAGTATGGTTGCCAATTCTGTTACGAGGAAAATATCTCTATGGCTAGGGGTAAACCACAACAGACGAAAATGATTGCAGAAATCAACTCTAATCTCAAGTATGCTATATAAACGAATATTCTAGCAAGACAAGATACCTGCAACTAGTTCTTCGTTGAGCACTTGAACCAAAGCAATATACCTGCAACTAGTTCTAAACAACCAAGAAACACAAGCATATGGTGATAATATATAATGTTAGCACATTAAATAGAATAATTCATCAACATTCATAACAAATACGCCCATGGAATAATAATTCAAATATTTTCCAGATATTAATTGGACGAGAAAAGAGTATTTCTATTAATATATAATCAACAAAAGTGAATGAGTTTCAAACTTTTGTGTCGGCAGGGTTCAGAATCGAGAAACTAAGTTCCTTCCAGCTGGGCCTCCACCAAAGGCAAGCTCATATAAGAGAGACAATGAAGTTCTCAATCAATAAGAGAAGAGCTTGGGAAATGAACAATGTGTTCAGACTTAAAGGACAAAGGGATGCAGACTCAATGTGAAGTGAATAATTTCTCCAGAGTAACTTTTCTCTCAAAGTTGAATTCTTTCTCCTCTTTTACATAGCTCGGATTTGGCCCATTTATAGCCTTCAATTGGAATTGAAGGGATGATTCAAAAAATTTCCAATATATGGAAGGCTAAGGATCATTGATCTCATTACGTGACATGGAAACCCGACACTATTTTTTAATTTTGGGCACATTTCCCGATGTATGCCGGTTGTAGTGGTGCAACCTGTGTATATGCATGTTGTAATATAGGCAGGGAACATATATGTGGAAAAATAATTTTTTTAGCTCTGGGGTTTTCAAAAAGGCACTTCAAGTCTGCATAGGGAAATGGAAAAATGACCTATGTGCATATTTTGTGAGTCTATCGATGACCATAAAAATGACAACCTTACCTTATGATTTTGGTAAACCTATAATGAAATCCATTGATATATCTTCGCATATTTAATTTGGTATGTGTAAAGGATGAAGTAAATATAGATCTGTTACTACCTCTCATTTTTTTCTGTGGAAAACCTAACATTCTCTTACATATTTTGAATATCTTTCTTCATTCCTTCCCCCCCAAAAATATTTTTTGATCCTTTGATATGTTTTAAGGAACCCTGAATGTCCTTCCATTTGTTGGAAACTTTAATCGTCTAAATAAATAGAATATTAAGGTGTTCAATATAAATTGTCAACCCAGGGAAGTCTGTTGTTTCAAGATAATTGTGCACAGTCTATGCTAGATTATGAAAGCAACACTTAATCTAATTGTAGTAGGGAAGTGTTAAAAGAAACAAAAAACATCACTAATGAAATGGTGCTGGTACAACTGGTGTTCTACAGGATTTGAAATCATAGCTTAAATATAAACTGATGAGTGTATAAGAATCCTAGATTACATTATTCTAATCTAATTGTCTATTTTACTTTTGCAGGAAGAAGTTCTAGACTAAATGTAGAAAGGAAATATAATTATGGTAAGAAAGTAATTCACACTTTTTATTTTACTTGGAAACAAGATGTTAATCTAATGCAAAAAAAGGGAAAGCAGTTCTCCAACAACATTCAGCAATTGACTTCTAATTCTCATGAGACAAATTTATGCGCATCTAATAAGAAGAAACTAGACTGTAACAACAATTGTATTCTTAGAATCGTTGACAGATAAATAATTCGTATTAAAACAACTAATCTAGAATTCAAAATAGAGGGAAATCTGTGAGGAAGGTGGGCCCTTTCCTTCTCACTGAATCCACTCAAAGAAAGAGGCTACAGTCTTCTAAAGAAACTCAATCCACTCTTTTATTGATTTGCCAAAATGCTGTGTACAATAAGCTTTTCTTTACTTCACTTTCTCACAGTCAAATTCAGCCCCCTTTGATTACAAAAGCTCTGCTATTTAAAGTCATATTCATCCAGTTAGAACAAAATCAGAACAGCCTTGAGAATCCCTAATTCTCAATATGTTCATATGATATCATAAATATAGGATCTAGAACTAATCTTGTAGGCTAACACATGTAACAACAGGTATAACAGCTTCCAGGATCGGTGTCATTAGTTGTAGTAGTTGTGTAACAGCAGAATCGGTGGCACCTGTTGCAGCAGTCGTGTAATAGCTTCTAATATTGGCACCTTGTTGTAACATCTTCCAAGATTGGCGCCTTGCTATAACAGCTTCCAAGATTGATGCCTTGCTGTAACAACTTCCAATATTGGTGCCTTGTTGTAATAGCTTACAAGATTGGCGCCTTGCTATAACAACTTCCAAGATTGGCGCCTTTCTATAACAACTGGTGTAACAACCACAACCATTATTACATACTTGGTTGTTCTATACATTCCGATCATTAGTTGAATCATTTTATGGGTAAAATATGTGCACATTACCAATCAAACATGCTAAGTAAATAAAAATATAAAAGCAAGTTGAATGATTGATACCTAGGGAAAAAGAGTTCTTAGCACACATTATAGTAGGCATTATCTTAGAGAGGATAAGGTTGAATGGGCTAAATATGTGGTGAAAAAGGGACATTTCTAGGTCCTAACATGCCCTCCAACTGAAGACATTACATGTCCTCATGCAAAATCATATCAAAACTTTACTCTATAGCTGAATTAGGGAACTAGCTCCTCCTGTGCAAAATTTCTAAGATAACTGGCTAAATGCCTGTATGTTAATATTTTGTGCCCAAAAAGAAAATGTGCTCTGTCAACAATCTGTTTGAGTTTGTCTGTCTTTAAGAAAAGAATGAGTTTGAGTTTCTTGAGAAACAACTCGTGATGAAAACAAGGGTTCTGGTTTGTAAGCTGCCGGTAAACAAGTAGTTGTCTTATGACGTTGAGATCTTCTCGGTTTCACTGGTGCTTGTGTAGCAGTATTGTCATGCTCAGTCTTGACTGAGAGAGTTTCTATTCCTTTTGCAATTGGTATTTTGACTACCTTATAGCCTGCCTCAAAGTAAATGTTTCCACACTCAAAGCACATGAGTTCTTTATTTCTGTCCATAACTTCTTTTGTTAGTGATAGAATGTCCACGGTGATCCTCTCTGGATTCTTCTGTCGAGAAGCCTCCACCTCTTACTTCAGGGTATTTAATTCTATTTTGAGGTTTTCATTCTTTGTTATGAGTGCAACAATTCAGGAATTTTTCAGTATTCCTAATCTTTCTCTCAATCTGGGCAAATAATTGGGCAAGTGGCACATCCTCAGAATTATCTATTGCTTGTTCTGGTATAACAGTTGTTTCAGTCATGATTGGTGCTCTGTCAAAGCTCCATCCTGCATTACCATCTCTGGTTGAACAACCTCCTCTGGTGCAACTGGTTCTTGTGTTACATCTGTTTCTGTCATGACTAGTTCTTGTGGAACAGTCTCGACTGGGACAACTGGTGCTTGTATAACAACTACATCCTGCATTATCTATTCTTGTAGACCAGGCCCATCGTTTTCAAGTGTATTTACTGTCACTGTTTGGTTATTGAGAGAGACTGGT
>JZKD02S1998220.1:185225-228501 GCA_000966675.3 Picea glauca
AGGCTGTAGGGGAAAATTCCTTTGAGCTCAACATTCCACCATTCCTTGGTGTGCACCCAATGTTCAATGTGGACCTCCTTCGACCCTACTTTCCACCTCTACTAGACACATCCGACATGGCAGAACAACTCACACCAACAGAGTTAAATCTATACTGCATGGAACAAGTCAGAACTAATCAGATCATGGATACATAGATCAAGCATACCCAAAAACAAAGGATACCACTATATCGAGTTGTCAAAGCAGGCCAACACTTTCACCAAGGCAAATGGCTCACCAGGGACCAAGTTCAGCAGAAGTTTCCTCATCTCATGGAGGAACTCAATGCAATGGGGACCATTGTTTCCTAAGGGGGGAGGAATGATCTAGGTGGATATTGGTGGCCACCCACCTTTTCCACTTGGACCCCCACCATTGCTTCTTTTAGTTTTTCAGTTTTCACACAGTTTACTATTTTTAGCAGTTTTTTCGGGTCCTGAACTTTCGGGGCCATTTTGAGGCCCTAAATGATGGTTTTTTTGGGTATTTTGCTATCGCAAAATAATGTCTAACAATGCTATTTTGTCTCAAGCATTGTAGGCCTCGGATAGATCTTTCTAACGAGCTATCATATGCCTAAAACATAGATCGTATGCAAAAGTTACGACCCCGGGAAGTTGATGCACTAACTTACCCAAACGGGGCCCACATGAATTTTGGCGCTTCATCTCCCAGTGTTAGGTTTTTGGATGTCTAGGACTTTTGGCATTCCCATTTATTGTAAAAGGGCCTTTAGAGCCTCATTGTAATCATCTTCTCATGGATGTGAGTAGCGGCCACATCTCTTCTCAGAGATAAGCTACCAACGCCCTAGCTAGTTTATTTCCATTTTGTCTGTAAGCATATTTTAGTCATTTGTTATTAATGAAATGAAGTCTTATTTCCGCTACATCTCTGTGTTTATCTGTATTTCTATATTTCATTGTGTTCCTACATAAATCTAGATCAAATCTAGAGCCTAATTGGGCCCTCTCAGAATGGGAGCTGTAGACAATTTTTGTTTCAGATCTACAAAAGACAATTCACAGTTGTCAGTCCATCGAAAGTAAACATCTTTTGTTAGGAGGAAAAACAAGGGAGAGGCATGTTTGGAACTTTTTTTAATGAATCTCCTGTAATTTCCAACATACCCTAAGAAACTTCTTACCTCTTTTTGAGTTGATGGAGTTGGAATGTCCAAAATTACTTGGATTTTGGCTGGGTCTACCTGAATTCCTGAACAATAAATGAAGTGTCCCAACACTACACCCTCGCTCATCATCATATGGAATATTTTTGTACTTAAAGAAAGATGAGATTGTATACATATTTTGAGCACTTTTTCCAAATTAGACAAAGCTTCATCGTAATCAACACCATAAGGTGTAAAGTCATCCATGAATATCTCCATACAGCCATTCACCATATCAGAAAAGATACCAATTACAACTCTTTGGAAAGTGGCTGGTTCATTACACAAGACAAATGGGAGAACCTTGTAGGCAAATGTTCCCCAAGGGCTAGTAAAAGTGGTCTTACCTTGGTCCTGTGGAGCAATTTTGATCCGGTTATAGCCACTGAATCCATCTAAGAAAGAGGTAAACTTTTTCCCAGCTAGGTTATCTAGAACCTGATCAATAAATGGCAGAGGGAAATGATCCTTCTGCATGGATTTATTTAGGGGTCTATAGTCCACACATACTCTTTATTTCCCATTATTTTTAGGTACAATAAACAACGGTGAAACGCACTCACTGTCTGATATAGTGTAAATGAAATCAACATTGAGAAGTTTCTGCAGTTCCTCCTTAACAATTTATTTAAGGTTTGGGTTCATTCTTCATTGGGGTTGGCAAATGGGTCGACATTCTTCCTTAATGTATATATGGTGAGTGCATAATTAAGATGAAATGCCTTACATATCCATGTAATCCCAAGAAAATGCTTCTTTATTTTCAATCATTAATTTCATCAATCGGTGAGTTTCAGCAGTGGATAAATCAGGATTGATGTTCAAGGTTTTTCCAGGTTCAATTTCTACAACGATGCTCTTAGAATTGACTTTAGGAAATAATTCAGCTGTTGTTATTTCATCATCTGCTGTTACAGCTTTTGTTGTTACTGCGGTTGGTGTTACAGTGATTTCTGTTACAGCTGAATAAATTTGATTTTCGGTGTCTTCTGAGAACATTTCTGAGCTCGACTCTACCCGTGCGATAGGGTCAAAGATTCTAATCAATTGGTGGTGCGTATTCTATGTAATAGCAGAGGAGTCACAGATAAAGAAGTTTATTAACTCGTCCTCTGTCTCGTCTTTGAAACTCATTGCTTTTCCTATGGTTAACACAAGCATAGCACTTTCATCCTCCGTGTCCATCCATAAAGAATTTTTGGGTTCCATACTTGGTGTAGCATGAGGATACAGGATCAGTTTTTTTGTGTCATAACCATCAGAGATGGTCATTGAACCAGATCGACAACCAATGAAGGCATCAATTGTAGCTAACCATGGTCTTCCCAGAATTAGGGTGCGCCCCCCCAACCGGGTTTTGGGTTATAGAACTACAAAATCAGTAGGATACTCCCATGAATCTACTGAAATGACTAAATCATCTATTACTCCTTCTAGTTTGATGGTGGAACGATCGGTTGATTCTAGTATAGTAGGAGTAGGCCGGACTTGTTTTCTAAGTTGCAACAATTACGTAGTTTTTATAGGTATGATGTTAATTGTTGCTCCTAAGTTGACTATCACATGGAGAATAGATGCTTGTCCTATCTTGACAGTGACTGTGGGGTTTCCTGGGTCTCCATATTTAATAGGTGAGGTTTTGCCTAACATTATCTCAAAAAAATCCCCCACTATGTGCACTGTGAGAGGGTCCCTAGGTTTTCGTCCAGGTCTTTTTAGACAGAGATATCTTACAGTCTTGGCATAAATAGGGACATCTCTTATCACTTGCAATAGTGGAATATTAACGTGTAGATTTTGCAATTCTCCTAAGAGATTGAAAGATGGCAATTCCACAGGTTTAGTAATTGTTAGTCTTTCAGGGAATGGTGGATCTATTGGCTCTATAATGGTTTGATCAATTTCTTCTGTATCAGCAGATGGCCTTTCCCCTGATTCCTTGTCTGATTCTAAAGATGGAGCATCTTCAATTATTGGCTCGACTATTCTCCCTAATCGTAATGTGATTTCATCATAAGGCATAGGAGTAATAGACAAGGATGGGACATTGTGTATATCTATGTTCTGAATGGCCTTATTATTTGGGTTTGGGTTAGGTTGCACATGCATCTAAGGTCATAAGGGAGGATTTCTTGGTGGGGCATTGGGAGGTAACTACAACTATTGTTGTTGGTACTTGGGTTGGAACTATTGTTGATAGGGGTTTGGTTGTTTATAGTTTTGATAACTGAGTTGTTGTTGAGAGCCTCTACAATATGGGTTCCATTGTCCATGATAATTCTTTTGATTGGGCATAAGTAACCATGCATTGGGATCTTGATAAGGGGGTGGCATCTGATGTGGAGGAGGGGCACTCGTCTGGCCATATTGTGGCTGATTGTTCCAATAATTATTTGTTGAAGGAGAGAATTGAGAGGTCATACCTTGACTTCGTGGCTGCCATTGTCTCCTTTGTGTTATTAGATAGACAACCTATGCTTCCTCATTAGTTGCCTTCATTGATGATTTTACTCCTGGTAGAGAGGGACATTGGTCAGTAGCATGATTTAATTCACAGATAAGACATACTTGGACACTATTCAGTGGGCACTCTCTTGGTGAATGTTTCTTTCTACATTTCAGACAGAAAATGCACAATGCTTGCTCTGATTTTGCTTGTTTCTGTTTGACCTGCAAAGTGTCCATTTTTGAAGCAAAAGAGTTAATCATTTCTATTTTGAAATTCTCTAACAGATTACCTATTTCCACTCTTGTTGCTTCTCCATTGGCTGATTTCTGTACCCCTGAAAAAGTGGTATCCTTGGCAGTTGACTTATTCTTTGTAGAACCTCGAGAACATATTTTACAGAGATCTACAATGTCCTCATAGGTTTCCTTAGATATATCTCCCTTGCCAAGCATGTTCAACATATCTAAACAGTCTTCTCTAACTCCTTTTAGAAAAATGGCTTTCAAAATGTCCTTACTCACATCTGGATGTCCAAACCTTTGTAGATTATACTGGAGTCATTCCACAAAATATTCAAGGGTTTCATCCTCCTTTTGAGACATCTTGACCAATTCCTCTCTTCGTTCTCTTGTTCGACAGTAGTCTTGGTATTTGTTTAGGAAAATCTACCTCATTTGTACCCATGTTGAAATGTTGTCTCCTTCAAGGCTCATGAACCATCTCAATGCATTACCTTTCAATGTAGCTAGAAACAGTTTAAGATTTTGTGCAGTGGTAGTGTAGTCATAGCTTCTACACAAAATGTCAAATTCAAATAGAAACTCATCCGGATCATCAGTAGATAATCCATGAAAATTTGGCAGAGCTGAGAGAGGTATGTTTTTCATAGGATCCATCCCTCGTGTGGGAACATTAGAAATAAGAAAAACCAGGGTAGAGATAGTATTTTCATTATTTACATACTCTTCATTGTTCTATGGGTTCTCTTGGTGGAACTCCTCTTCATTATCCCCTTGATTTTTGATATGTTCTCTTTCTCTCCACTCAATATGAAAAGTGTCCCACTCTTCTTTAGTGACTATCCTACTGTCGATATGATAAATTGCTTCTTCTAGATTTTCCCTGTTCTAAGCTATACTTCCTTGATCTTCAATGTTCTCCAGTGTTGCTTGCTGATTTGTTGGTGACAAATCTTCAACTTCGACTTCAGCTTCAGCTCCAACCCTTGATGAAAATGATGTTTCAAGAAGGGGTAGTTCTGAGGACTGAGGATTACATGTTCTTGGAGGATTTGTAGGGTGAAAAATAGATCCTGAAGAGGAATCTGCTCTGGCTATGATTTTATCAACAAGGGTTTGCCTTACCAGTGTAGGATTTCATCCTCCACATCCTCTGGTACCTGTAGGGTTAGTGTTCTGGGGGGTATGTCCTTGTGTTTCTTGATTCATGCAGACTAATCATTCCTTAGAAAGAAAACTAATATGCTTTACAAAAATCTATAATTATCTTCCCTGGTAGCGGTGCCAAAATGTTGGGCACTTTAATCATCTAAATAAATAGCAGATTAAGGTGTTCAATATAAATTGTCAACCCAGGGAAGTCTGTTGTTTCAAGATAATTGTGCACAGTCTATGCTAGATAATGAAAGCAACACTTAATCTAATTGTAGTAGGGAAATGTAAAAAGAAAAAAAAATCGTCACTAATGAAATGGTGCTGATACAGCTGGAGTTCTACAGGATTTGAAATCATAGCTGAAATATAAACTGATCAGTGTATAAGAATCTTGGATTACATTATTCTAATCTAAATATCTATTTTACTTTTGCAGGAAGAAGTTCTAGACTAAATGCAGAAAGGAAATCTACTTATGGTAAGAAAGTAATTCAAACTTTTTATTTTACTTAGAAACAAGATGTTAATCTAATGCAGAAAAAGGGAAGGCAGTTCTCCAGTAGCATTCAACAATTCACTTCTAATTCTCATGAGACAAATTTATGCACATCTAACAAGAAGGAACTAGAATGTAACATCAATTGTGTTCTCAGAATCATTGACAGAGAAATAATTCATATTAAAACAACTAATCTGGAATTCAAAATAGAGGGGAATCTATGAGGAAGGTGGGCCCTTTCCTTCTCACTGAATCCACTCAAAGAAAGAGGCTACAGTCTGCTAAAGAAAGTCAATCCACTTTTTTATTGATTTGCCAAAATGTTGTGTACAATAAGCTTTTCTTTACTTCACTTTCTCATAGTCAAATTCATCCCCCTTTGATTACAAAAGCTCTTCTATTTAAATTCAGAGTCATCGAGTTAGAACAAAATCAAAACAACCTTGAGAATCCTTGATTCTCAAGCTGTTCATATGATATCATAAATACATGATCTAGAACTAATCTTGTAGGCTAACACATGTAACAACAGATATAATAGCTTTCATGATCAATGTCATTTGTTGTAGCAGTCGTGTAATAGCAGAATCAATGGCACCTGTTGCAGCAGTCATGTAATAGCTTCCAATATTGGTGCCTTGTTGTAATAGCTTCCAAGATTGGTGCCTTGCTGTAACAACTTCCAGGACAGGTGCCTTGCTGTAACAGCTTCCAAGATTGGCGCCTTGTTGTAACAGCTTCCAAGATTGGTGCCTTGCTGTAACAGCTTCCAAGATTGGCGCCTTGCTATAATAGCTTCCAAGATTAGCGCCTTGTTGTAACAGTTGGTGTAACATCTACAACCATTATTCCATACTTTGTTGTTCTATACATTTCAATCATTAGTTGAATCATTTTATGGGTAAAATATGTGCACATTACCAATCAAACATGCTAAGTAAATAAAAATATAAAAGAAAGCTGAATGATTCATACCTGGGGAAAAATAGTTCTTAGCACACATTATAGTAGGCATTAGCTTAGAGAGGATAAGGTTGAATGGGCTAAAGATGTGGTGAAAAATAGACATTTTTGGGTCCTAACACCATCATAGATTCATCAGACTCCCTTAATATTTGTTTATTCAACATTGATTGAGGGAATAAAAATATTCTACCCTTGTACCAAAGGATATCTCTCTTCCGCGACCAATGTTGCATAGAGTTCATCCCTTCATTTATATATTTTATTTTATGTCTAGTAATATTGTCAGTTTTCGATTCATGTCTAGCTTCTTCCAATCATGCATGAATATAGTATGTAATGGAACTTAATATTGAGGTTTCTTCTATTATAGAAAGGGCATATTCTGCCACATTTTCCTTCCCCATATTGTATATTATTTCAAAATAAAACCCTTTCATTTTTTTCTACCGATTTTTTTTAAATTTTCTGATGACAATATTCTCTCCAAAAATTACTTTACACTATCATGGTATATCTTGACTTTAAAATTCCTCCCAATGATATATTTTTTCCATTTATTTAATACATGTAAGATTTCTTCCATTTCCTTTTCATATGTATATTTTACTAAGTTGTTTCCCTTGAATTGTTTACTTTCAATAGCCAATGGTATCCCTTCTTGTGTCAATACTACTCCAATTCCTTGTCCCAATGCATTACATTCAACTATGAATGTTTTATGAAAATATGGTGTTGCCAATGTTGGTGTAGGATACGTGGAATCCTTTAAAGGTGAAAATGCCAAGGTAGACTCTTCATTCCATACAAATGGTTTTTAATTCAAGAGAGATGCGAGTGGCCCTGCAATGCATGCATAATTCTTAACAAACTTATGATAATGTCCTATAAGACCCAAAAATACTCTAAGGCTCTTGATTTTCTTAGGAATAGGTCATTTTGTAATATCTTGGATCTTTTGAGGGCCCATCTTAACCCATTCCCTTGAAACAATATGACCCAAATACTATACTTCTTGTTTCCAAAAAGAAGATTTGGATATTTGAACATACAATTGATTGTTCTCTAGAATTTGTAGGACTTTGTCCACATGCTTAATGTGGTATTCCCATGATTTTCTATAGATGAGTATATCATCAAACAAAACCAACAAAACATTTCTAAGTTGGGGTCGAAATTTTTGTTCACAAGGCTTTGAAAACTAGAAGGAGCATTAATGAACCCAAAAGGCATGACTAAGAACTCATAGTGCCCTTCATGTGTTCTAAAACTTTTTGGGGGAGTTTCTTCTTTTCTTCATCTAATATGGTGGTATCCTGATTTAAGATATAATTTTGTAAAATTAGCCACTCAATGAAGCTCATTTTGTATCTCATAAATATTTGGAATAGGAAATTTATCCTTGATGGAGATTTTGTTTACGTCTCTATCATCGCGACACATCTTCCAAGAATTATATTTCTTTCTCACCATCGCTACTGCAGTTGAAAATGATCTCCTTTTTTGTTGAATAATACTTGAATCTAGCATGTCTTGTACCATTTTCTAAATCTCCCCCTTTTTATGATGAGAATATGTATAAGAAATTTTATTAGGAGGAGTATTTGTAGGTATTAGTTCAATTTGATGTTCATGATCTCCAAATGGAGGTATCCTGTTAGGAATTTATTGGAATACCCTATGTTTATTTTCCAAGGTGCATTTTAATTCCTATGGAAGATATTTTCATCTTCCTCCTTTACTCCCATAGAGTAAAGTCTAACCACAACTCCCCTACTACCATTTTTTAAGACATTTTCCATTCTGTGAGAATTGAGGACCTAATAAGGTGTAGATTTTAACCCTTTTAGTTCATATTGAATTCCTTCCAATTCAAATATCATGAATAATTCCTTATTGTTTGTAGAAATTGTACCTATTGTTCTCAACCAATGAATCCATAGAACCACATATAAACCTCCAATGGGAATGGAATGCATTGGGATTTATAAGTTATATTCTCCCATACTAATTTTATTGTTGTGGCAATTTCCTATACACTCAATACTCAACCCATTAGCAACAAAAAATTGAAAAAATTTCACTGGATACACAAAACAATTGAGGTGCTATGTTAATAATTTATCAATGAATTTATGGGTACTACTTGAGTCAATAAGCACTATTTCCTTTTTATTCTTAATGCATCCTGTAATATTAAGGGTTTGAGGTGCTAACAAATCTGTTAATATATTAAAAAATATTTCACACTTGTCAATGTCATGCATAATTTATACATATGTTTCCTCCTCTTTTAATTTCACAAGTTATTCCTCATACATTTGTTTAGATATCTGTATTTCATATTCATCATTATTATCCAAGGTGAAAATTTTTGTTTCTAGACATTTATGCCCCTTTGACCATTTTCTATTACAATCAAACCATAGTCCTTTTTCTCTTCTTTCTTCGATTTTGTTATGTGATATTTGAGTAGGTTTAGGTAAGGTCATCCTATAAGCCCCAAATTGATCTCTTATTCTTGCATATGTTCCAGTGGTAGACTTGTATGTAGATCTATTTTTGAATTGAATACGACAAACAAATCACACCATCTCCATAATATTTTTAGGATGTTTTAAGAAGCAATCATGTTTAATGTCTTCCTTTATTTCACCCATGTAATATTCCAACATATTCTCATCACTAATGTTATCGACCCTTGTGGCCAACACTCAAAATTCTAAATTACAATCACCCAAAATTCTAAATTATAATCTTCAATATCACCTAAGTGCTTGATTCTTGTCAATTGACTAAATTAATCTTGTTCCAAAACTTTTCCATATTTTGTTTCTAAGTACATTATAAATAAACTACAAGTATAATGATAATAATTGGGATTCCATTTAATTACCCATTGGTACCATTGATCTAGTTTTAGTTATGATACAAATGCTTAAAATATCACAATAAAATAGAAGTGTACACCAATGTGAGCATGGAGCAAAACACCAACATATCTAAGAGAGATGAGTTACACAATAACTCCTAAATAACAGGAAAACCTAAATACCCAAACACATTTGTACATCTCAATCACATGTACTCCATAATAACTAAACAATCTCTATATATGCCTATACACACATTGCACATGTGGCCCCTTTATTATTATGCCAACCCTATTACATGCACATTTACACCTTATATCTACATTTAACCCCATATATTCCACCCCTTAACAACATTTCCGAAGAAATAAAGTTCGAGTTCCATTGTGAACTTTATTTCTTCACCATTCAAATGAAGATTTGCCTCAAAAGGAGTCTTAAAAATTTCTCTTATCATCCACAACCATTTCCTAGGATCGATTTCATTTTTATATTATTTTCACCAATTTTAGTTATTTCCATTAGTTGTACTTGGTATCTAGCCATAAACCTCAAATTACAACCAAAATATATTAAAAACAATGACTTGAAATGGTTCTTATTACTTTTACAACATATTTTTTTTATTCCTCTTTCCAACAACTTTTGAATCACCTCAATTAGACATTCCAATCAAAAGTTATGATAGTTTTAAGTTAAAATACCTTTCAAAACCCTAATTTGTAGTTTGTCCTTTGACTGACCCTCCATCTTATGTATCTTTGAGATTTACATACTTATAAGTTTTAAATTTATAAATGTATTTCTTTGATATGTCGTATATACAATGCCACAAGTTTGACCAAAAATTGATGTGTCAAGTGAAAGTTATGGTAACATTCCCAAAACTTATTGATTGTTGGACATTTTTAGAGAGAAAACTTGTACAGAATACCACATATCCAATTTGTCTGATATGATTATGAAATTTTTACCTATAATAATATGGATTGTTTTCTTTTCAATGCAATTGCTTTCATAAAAGTTTCATCTTTTCTGAAGAAAATGTGACTATTTTACCTAGAACTCCTATTTGAGACTAGTTTAGCATTAGCCAAACAAACACTAATTTATGCATCCTATAATTCCAAAATTATAGTCTCTTAGAACCCAAAATTTTTACCATTGGTACTTCAATATTGTTTCTTATACTCTTGAAAATTTCATAGTAAAAAACCTCAAAGAAAAAAAGTTATAGCGAAATTCTCAAGAGGGCTTGTTTGGGACTGATTTCAAGGCTAGTAGAAAACCCTAAGTTACATAGGATGTATCTCCAAAAGTAAAAAAAAATCTAGAGAATGAAAATATTACCAAGAATAATTAGCTATTTATTATAAATATATTGAAAACTTCATAGTGTCAAACATCACCAAACAAATTTTATAGAGAAATACCAAAAATGACTCATTTGAGACTGGTTTTGAGAGCTAACAAAAAACCCTAAGTTCCATAATATGTATCTTCAAAAGTTTAACTATTTAGAATGGGAAATTTTTAACGATTGTAATTATCTATGTCTTCGTTGTATCTTGAAAATTTCACAATATGAAACTTTTGTGAAAAAATTATAGTAATAATGCCAAGATGACTTGTTGAAGCAGAAAAACCTTAGGATTGATGGTATGATACCAAATTTAATGAACCAAATGCTTAATATATTATAAGAAACTACAAGTACAGACCATGTACACCAATCTCAAGTACACACCATGTACACGAATGTGAGCATGGAGCACAAATCCAAGATATATAAGATAGATGAGTTACGCAATAATTCGTTAAAGAATAGGAGAACCTCCTCGAGATACCTAAATACATCCATACATCTCAATCAAATGTCATCTAAAATGAATACATGATATCTATATATACCTATTCACACATTACACATGTGGGCCCTATATTATTAGGCCAACCCTATTACATGTACATTTAACCCCGCATATTCCCCACTCTTTGGGTCATATCATATACATTTAACCCCACATATGGCCCCCTTAGGGTCATATCAATTTTTTTTTATCAAAGTACAATGTTGGTAAGGAAATCGTTTTCTTATCATTCATGTTACTATGCAATTCAAAGTATTTATCTATTTGGTTCACCCATGTAAAGACTTTTTTTCCATCAAATTTTTTTAATTCAACCTTGGGAAAGTTGAAAACCTTAGGAACCTATCCATATTTAACTCTATTATTAGAGTTAAATCCACCTGAATAGTTATTATTACTAGAATTTTGTTTAACATGAATACTACGCTTAGTTTCATGAGTCTCTTCGGTCATAGTGCCAATTTTAGGAAGTGTCCCATCTAGGATTTCTATGATATTGGCCACCAACTTATATTCCATTTGTTCCATTTTTTCATCCTTATTCCTTTCCATCCATTCCTTATTTTCATTCATTTTATTTTTCATCTATTGCATTTGCATTTGTATTCTCACTGAATCATTACATATTATTGACCTAACACTCGATCCATTAGGTTGGTCCTCTAATTTGGATAGTTGGTTATGTATCTCTTCATTTTCTTCATAAGTCATGGATGATCTTTTTGGAGGTTGAATTGGTGATGTAATTTTTGGAATAGACTTAGAAATGTGGGATAATAATAATAATACTCCTCTTTTCAATCTTTATCACAAATTTTGAATTAACAAAACTAGATCTTCATATCAAAAGTTATGTCAATTGTAAGTTATGTACCTTAAAAAACATAATTTGGAGATTATATTTAAGGGCAACTTTTTCCTTGATGTATTTCTAAAATTTTTTACCTTATGAGTCTGCAATTTCAGCCTCGAGTACTTAGATATGTCTTCTCTGCAATTCCATAGGTTTGTCCAAAAGTTGATGTACCGAGTGAAGTTTATGGTAAGTTTCCCAAAAAATGATATTTATTGGCCCTTTCTAGATAGATAACTTGTATGAAATGCCACATGCCCAATATTTCATATCTGATTATGAAATGTTTACCTTAAATTATATGGTATATCTTATTTCCATAGGAACTAGTGGAAATCAATTTGGAATTTCCAATATTTAAATATGACACTTCTACCAAGAACACTTGTTTGATACTAGTTTTAGGACATGTCAAATAACCCTAATTTCCATTGCCTCATTTTCCAAAATTGTAGTGTCTTAGAAACCAAAATATTTGTCATAGGTACTTGTATATACTTTCTTATACTTCCAAAAATTTCACAGTCTGAAACTTCATTAAAACAAATTATAGGGAAAATTCCTATATGGCTTGTTTGCGACTAACTTCAAGAATAGTACAAAACCCTAACTTCCATATGTTATATTTCAAAAATTAAAATGATTCAAAACCTAACAAAAATACCCCAAGTACCTCAAAATGTCTCCTCCAGATCCTAAAAATTTCACAGTCTGAAACTTCACCCATAAAAGGTATATCGAAAATTCCAAGATGACTCATTTGATGGAGAAAAAACATAGGACTGTAGGCTTTGAAACCAAATGTTATGACCCAAACTCAAAAAATAGCATAAGAATAGAAGGAGAAGTGACTCTATGCATTAATAATGATAAAGAGTCAAATAATAGTAATCCACTTTGAGGGGGAAACCTCCTTTTACAATATATTTAATGCACAAGATAACATGCCTATACAAATGAATCTCCTTTATTATAAATAGGAGATAAGTGAGCATGATGTGAACTACTGCTAAGTTGACCTAACCATAATTAATAAACTAATAATAAATCAGCATTAGGGTCTCGACATAGGGCCTTAATGGACTTAAAAGAGTCATGAAAAAATATTGAAGTAAAGAGTCAAAGTCAAGATGATGTTTATTGATTTAAGAATTCAAAGTCAAGACGATGGCAATTGATGTAAAGAGTCAAAGTCAAGATGATGTTTATTGATTTAAGAATTCAAAGTCAAGACGATGGCAATTGATGTAAAGAGTCAAAGTCTAGAGAACATCTATTGATGTAAAGAGTCAAATTCAAGTTAAATCCAAATAAAATATGGAGAATAGTTTCTTGAGTCAAATCATTGATGTCAAAGTCAAGTTTAAGTTATGTAAAATCATGATTAATGTGTCAATAAGTTTTCCAATCTAGTGTCATAGGTATATTGGTGGATGGAGATGTCCCTCCAAGAATAAAAATTTTATGTAGTGATTTCAATGTGAGAATCACATGAAGAACTATACAACAATAGACAAAATGATAAAATAAAAAGTAAACAACAATAGTGACAAAATACTCTTGATCAAGTGCAATAAGAGGTATAATTTGACAAGATGATATAGCGAAATGAAGATGATAAAAGAATAACATGAGAGAGAAAAAACAAGATAATAGAAGACAAAATAAGTGAAGTAAACTGAAAGAATATGAAAGAATATTGCACAAAAAAACCTTGGAATGAACAAAATATTTAGTGACAAGTGACAATCTAAGAAATATGAAACAATAAAAGAAGACAAAGAAGACTCTAGTAGAAATATAAAGGTGAAACAAGTAGTGAAAATAGTACCCTTTGTTTGAAAATTGAGATGCAAAAGCAGTTCAAGTCAATCCATGAAAAACAAAATCACATGAAATCCCTGAGAAAATTGGTCATCCTTCTTGTTGGTTGTTTTTAATAATGGAAAATAAAATGTTCATGGTCCTATGTTTAAACTGGCTAGATTAGACTGAGATGAACATGCATGAGGAAAGCTTTTTGTATGTACCTAAGTCAAATGATAGAAATGTAATGGTTGTAATCCATGATAAGGAAAGTATACCCCTATAACTAGATTGTTGATGGTTTATGCTAAACTAAAATGAACTTGTCACGATAAATGAATGTTCATGGTAAAAAAAACAACCATGGTGTAATGAATGATTCACTGTAAATCAAAAACCACCAGATAATTATAATGGTTGAGGGTAACCTTAAAAAACCCAAGATGTGCTTATGATTTAACCAAAGAAAACATAGGATGTTGATTGATGATGATGTAAGGGAAGTTGTAAAGGTTTTTTATTTAAATTTGTAAATGAACCATCTACGAGAAAAAACTTCCTATAGAACCATTAGATACAATGACTGGAAACCCATGTATTCTAGTGGATGGTGAATTTTGTTTTATGAACTTCAACAAATATGGTGTAAATATTTTGTAGGTACGAGATCTAGAAAGATAAATTATAAAGATGAACAATGAATAAGATTAAAGGTGGATAATAAAGAAGATCAAAGATGAAGATTGCATAAGACAAAATACAAAATTTGAAGATAGAATATAGAATATTGTAGAAGTTTGAAGAATATTGATAGAACGTATTAAAGGACTAAAACATTAATAGACCGAAAGAAATGAGAATTGAATCACAAGTATTTGTTAAATGTATTATGAATGGATAACTCATACTTGTGATATTTGATGCATATTGATCTGTAAATTGTCTTTGATTTTCCACTGTAACAATTCGTCACAAAAAATATGATAAATAAAACCAAAGTATCGCTATGAAGCTTAAATCCCTTGATATTCCATAATATTTAGATAATTGATTTTTTGTGTATGCATGAAATAGATTAAATGTGGAAACTAGAGAAAAATAAAATACAATTGCACACCATCCAAAAAATACCACAAATATTTTCTCTGGGAAACCCTTACAGGAGAAACCCCAACTAGAATTTGAGGTTGCTCTTATTTCTTTTCTTTGGTATGGAAATAATGCAAGTACAAAGGAGAAGGCACTCTCTATCGATTTAATTGATACTTATGTCCTATTAGGATGCTACAAAACATTAACACCCTTTGTTATTCTCTCTAATTTCCCACTCCTCGTTGTCCTACCCTGCTATGGGAAAAAATACAATAACATAGAATGGAACCCTTGCTTGTCCTTGTAGCCCAATATTTAACAGAGCCATAAATTTTGCATGCAAACTCTGATTGAGGTGATTCTTTCACTGTTGGAAAGTTATAAGTGTGTATAATATAGATGGTGGATCCATAGTAAGGTTTTAACCATAAAAAAGTTTCATTTGATGCCTCAAAATGGCTCTGAAATATTTTAGACAGTTTTTTGGACATAAATTTCCAAATTTGGACTAGCCACTAAAATGGTTCTATGAGTTGATTCCTCTAATTGTTTTCACCAATAAAACATCAACATAGATGAAAAATAATATAATGATCCAATCCTAATCATACCTTTCCATTAAGGGAAGCTTTTGGTCCCCAAAATATTTATGAATAAGATGAGGAATGTTTTTCGCTACCGTCTTTGTGGAGTACCATTTATCTTTCCTTGGAAGTTGTGCTTTCAACCCAATATGCCAAAGGTCATGCTACCCCTATATAGTAGTTTTTGACCTCTTTTGAAAAACAATTTCCTATGCCAACTCTTCCTGAGCATCTGGTGCTAAGTCATCTATGGAAGGTAGGACATGGTCCTCCTCTTGATGTAACATGTATGGCTCATATAGTTTGAGATTCTCTACATTCACTACCAAGTAAATGCGCATGTATGGGGGTATACTGAGTATTGAGGGATTGTTGCCCACATTTTCCAATACCTTATAAGAACCATACTACGGATCCCTGATCTTCTAAATATGACCATTTAGTCATTCCTTGTCTATTTGTAACCATACTATATCTACAACTATAAATGTTCTCTCTATTTTGTGTTGGTCATGTATAGCCTTGTACTTTTCCTGTGACTTCTTCAATGTCTCCTATACTTGAAAATGGATCTACCTGATCTTCTAAAAAAAATAAATTATTTTAATGCATATCCTATGAGGTCTTCCCTCACTCCTCTCTATTTTCCATATACAACATCTAAGGGTGAAGGTGGAAAATATCCAAACAAGGTTTCAAAAGGTGAATTACTAGTAACATTGTGGATTGTTCTATTATAAGACTGTTGTATATAGATCATATTTTCATCCTAGGTATTTATATTCTTATGATTATAGCCCCTACAAATATGCACCAAAGTATTCAAGAAGGTACTGAGATTATTTTCAGTCTTCTCCCACAATGTATTCAAGAAGGCACTGAGCTTAGTTTCAATATTCTCCCACAATTTATTCAAGAAGGCACTAAGAAATTCGGTGTCCCTATTTGAGATGATGCTCCTTGGTATCCCAAATTGCACCTAGATGTGTTCAAAGAACAAGTGTGAAGCTTTATATACCTTGATGGTATTTTTACAAGGCATGAGCATGCACATTTTGTTGAAACTGTCAACTACAAAAAATAGATAGTCATGTCCCTTCCTATTTTTTGGTAAACCTCCCACAAAATCCAAGGAAGTAATTTCCCAAGGTTGAGTGGGTATAGGAAAGGTATGGTATATACCTTGCTTCATGTTATTGGGATTGTTGGTACAACAAAGTATAAATACTCTAATACATCATTCTACATCTTCTTCCATTCTAGGAAGGTACAATGTAACTCACCCAACCCCCTCAATCCTCATTTAGGATGGTGGGGTGATTCAATTTTTTTTCTATTTCTCTCAAGACATGTTGTCGGATTATCATATGTTTGAGTGAAAACTTCTCTTATCATAATTTATACCATAATTACTATTATTAATACTCAGAGGTGCTTCTCCACTCAGTTTACTCAAGTACCCAGGTGTGTGAACACTGTCAATTGGATGGCCAATGTTTCCCCCTCAATCCTCATTTAGGTTGGTGGGGTGATTAAAAATTTATTATCTTTCCCTCAAGACGTGATGTCAGATTATCATATTTTTTTGTGAATAATTATCTTCTCAAAATTTAGATAATAATTAATCTTATTAATACTCAGAGGTGCTTCTCCACTTAGTTTACTCAAGTACCCAGGTGCCTGAACACTATCAATCGGACATTCAGGGTTGCGTCACCTCCTCATGCTAACAATTTGGTCATGTTTGGACTCATTCCGATATGGGTTCTCAACCATCCAATTCGATCATCCCTCCGATGACACTATCTCGATAGATCATCCTATGAATCTAATGGTCCTTGGGCTTGGGGTTCTAATGACTATGATCATGTCAGAGTATCCATCCTCTTTGTGGTTGATACCCACCTGAACATTCATCCCATGTGTTAATACATTGGACCCTTAAAATCTACAACTGATATCCAAAATTCACCTATGTACCAATCAACAATTCCCCTTCATCTTCGAAGTCCCTCCTACTATTGAAGTATTTTCTTGATGTTTCCATGAGTCACTCCGAGTATATCATTCTGACCACATGTTCTTCAATAGATCAAATGATATTTGTTTATCTCATTGGATGACCTAAGTTCACCTGAATAACAAAACAAGACAGTGATTAGAATAATAATAAAAATCCTCTCGAGTCAAACTATATTAGATCAAATGCCCTAGATTTCACGTAACACCTCTCAATCGATCTACGATTCTAGGAGTTATGTCATTGGGATCCTAATTTAGTCATCCTCCTGGACCTATAATGGTACCTCTTCTAAAAACCTTCTTATTGGATCCAATAATAAATAATTAACCATCACCGCCCTCCGGTACATCAACAATTTTTGTCGACTAGGAGTTTTCCCCATCGAGGTTCTAACACAACCTTCCCCATGGTCACTCTGATGATTACACCATCTAGACAATAGTCTAGATCCAATCGAGACACTAAATCAATGGTTGTGAGTCATCCCAATTCAATGTGAATTTATTTCACTAGATAGGGGTTTGAAGTTGGGACATGACCAATTTTAGGGGTTCCCTCATGGTTTTAACCCGATCTTTAGGGGTTTTGGGTCTACTCTGATACTATTGAGGACTCTCGAACTTCAACAAAGGATGAAGTTCATGTATATATTACAATATTACCACTTAAGTCAAGTAATTATCTCGTGGTATAAGGTTCCTTAACCCATAGAGGTGCTTCTTGGGTTCTAAGGTAGTCTTGGCCTCTATTTGAATGAAGATTTTATCGATATCTTTCAAGATTTCCCCTCAGGATGCAAGGTCCTTAGGGATACAAATGGTCCATGCTTATTCAATTTCACAGTTTAACAGGTTAAACAATGGCAAAAACACCATATACTAATTACTCAGGATTTCATTTCATTCATTACTATAATTCACTTTTCCCATTTAAATCGGAAAAATACATGCATACTACATTCATCTGATCAGAGAAATATCCAACACCAACTGACTAAGCGAGGACTCCTTTCCTCCAAACCTTAGTCCATACTATATTGTGCCTTCCTATAGTACACCACCCCCATGCCAAACCATGATACCACAAGGGAAATGATTCAATTGGTTTCCAAGCTTAAAATGATCTAGGAAGTTTACTATCATCCTCCTCTCACAACAACAGAAGTTACCCCCTTTCCACTGGGCTCAGCGTCTCTATAGGTTTATCAAGTAGTTTAGTAGTTGGATTTCCTCTACACAACAGATTCCCTAATCTGCTAAACAGTCCCTCAGAGACCTCCCCTTACTAATGTCAGTTTTTTTCCTGTAAGTACCAAGATGTATCCCTATATTTATCTAGTATTGATCCATGTCTTGTTTGTTTCAGGGTGATCATCAATAATTTGGATGATATTCTTGTTTTCTTCCAGGAAATATCTCCAATTCCTTCTTCTCTCCAATTATCACCCATGAACATATCATCTTGTTGCGCTCTTGTACTGTGAGTTCGTCACTCACTCCCTCTTTCTCCTATTTGTGTTGTGTGCTCATCTCTTCTCTAATATCTCTCTCAACTACCCATTTCTATCCTCTCTATCTATGTGTGCATCCACACTCTTCTCTTTTTTCTCTCTCCCCCTCATTTATGTTTTTCTCGTGGTGGTTTTTCCACCTTTGGTCTCTTCCTCCACCAATCCTTGAGATTTACATGGATTTCCTACATATGAAACCTATAGTTTGCAGTTCCTATCCTAAAGGGGAAAGCATGTGGTGTCCTCTACGTCAGGTCGTCCAATTGAACCTTTCCTTAACCAAGAGACCAAATGGTAAACATTTATTAATTGTCTCAACCACTGATCTAACCTTTGTAATTGGTCACATGGTTTCTTGTTGATATGGGTACACTGGTAACTGTATGTTTATGTGTTGCAAGAATAAGTTGGCTTGTCAAATAGGCTTCTTGTTTTCTTCATAAAAACATCTCAAATCCACCTTACCTAACCACTCAACAATCTCTCCTTCATCAATTCCCACTTTTGTATCATGGCCAGTGCTTTCAAGTTTGTTCCCTCCGAGTTAGTTGTTTGGTGTTTTTAATTAAGTAAAAAACAATTACATGCTTCATAATCACATCATATGAAATATTAACATAATTACAATCTTGGGGGAAAATAGGGTGTTACATTCCCATCCCTCTTAAAGAATCACCATCCTTGGTGTTTAAAACACTGTGTATATACAATTATATAGGAAACAAAAAATGGTATGTCAATCTCATGGAATATTCCAGCTCCCATGTAGCCTCATCTTCTCGAAAGTGTTTCCATTGCACATTGACCGTGTGATGGCTTGGTTTTGAAGAATTGTTTCTCTCTTTTCCATGATGCATTGAGGTTCATGATGGAATTCTACCTCTGGTTCCACCTATGTCAAATTCCAATTAATAACATGATTAGAATCATGGACACACTTCTTTAATAAATACACATGAAACACATTATGAGCTCCAATAGTAGGTGGTAATGAAAATTTTCATGCCATAGGCCCCATCCTCTCAAGGACTTCAAAAGGTCCATAGTAGCAGGGTGCCAAATTAGCATACATTGCCATTATCATGGAAATTCTCCTTCGTTTCACGTGGAGATACTGTTGGGACAATATTTTGGGACCAACTTAGGAACTGCACAATGAGCGCAAAAGAAGGAAGAACGTTCGAAGCCGTTAGGCATTTTAGATACATTTATATGAGATAATCCCTATTGTAATTATATAAATATGTAAGGGTTTCGGGGTAGATAGAGGAGAATGTATACAAGGTATGTGATAAAAGTAAGAGTGAAGAGCAATAGAAAGAGATAGAGAGATAAGATAATGACAAGAGAATAATGTATGAGGGAAGTGCACATATTTTGTAATGGATGTTCTAAATAATATAATAATAAGTCAATCATTGTGGATGTATCCCATCTTGGGTGAACCATGTTAAATCATGGTGTCTATGTGTTATGATGTGATTTTTATGTTTACTTCACATATGGTATATGTTCTATTGTTATGAATATGTTACTTGTTATTGTGTTTCTGCACACATGATATAAGGTATAATGAACAAATTTTATGTAGAATGTTTATAAGGACTGTCTCCCATCCCTTCATCACTATGGAAACATGGTTCTTGCAGTCCCCATAGATAACTCAGGTGAGACTTCACCTTCTTTTGGGTGATTCCAAAAGGTCTTGTATATGAGGGTTTTGTTGGTGAACTCATATCGAACCCTGCATTTTCCCATTAGACACCAACAAAGAATTCTGTTTCTAGGACCGATATATACGATTGAGGGGAATGTGGAGGATGACTAAGAAAGAGAATGTAAAGTGGATAGAGATGAAGGATCGTGAGTTTTATAGATATCAAAATAAGAACCTGTGGATAAGTTTGGAGAAGTGGTTACAAAGGTACGTATTTACAGACTTACATGAGATTTTCTTTGTTGATTTGATCCGAATTTTAGGGGGTATATGGTCTAAATTCAGATGAAAAATTCATAAATATATAAAGATAATATATTTCCCATGTGGATCAAGGAGATTCCCACCTCCTCGTTAATTAATTGGGCTAACATGTTTCCCATATGGGTCAAAGAGAGTCCCAACTCTCCATTATTGTATTGGGTTTTATTTTCCACTACTTAGTTAGTTGGGAAGTTAGATATATTATTATAATAATAGAGACTCATCTAATGAGATCTTTTCATTATTGCATTGGGTTTTATTTTTCACTACTTAGTTAGTTGGGTAGTTAGATCTATTATAATAATAGAGACTCATTTAATGATATTTTTTTTACTTTGTCTAATGGACCATTTTGTAATTCCATATAAATTCCTAGCAAGCCTTATCATAATATTAAGTTACTAATTTTGGCTTCTCTCATATTTTATATTGTTCATTGTGAGATTAATTAGCTCTGAATGATTTACTAGTAATTAGTTTTAGAGGTGAGGCTCTTCTTTGAGCCTCACCTCATGAGTACTTCATTTACATGTTTTTTTCTGTTCATTATTCTTTTCATGCAATATTGGCATGTCTAAGATCCTCCTCTCTTAGCATTCAATCCATCCAGATCTCATCCCTCGAGATCTAGATCAGTGGTATCAGAGCGGGTATGCTCTCCATTGGAACAAGGATTTGAAGCATGTTATGGATTCAAACATTTGCATCAATCACCAACCTCTTTTTGGTACTATCAGAATCCATTTTCCTATCAATACACTATAATCATGATAGTTGGTCCACAAACACTACATGGCTTTGTTTTTACCCTCAAATATTCGTTGACCATTGCAAGGTGAACCATACATGGATTCACTACATCCATACATGCATTCCCTACATATATACATGGATCCACTACATCCACTGGTCTGCAACATTTTCAACAAATTTTCACGGTCTCTATGCTGCCCATGGAGGTTCCACAACCTCTACAACAACCCATGTTTCTCTACAAACCCTTGGCATCCTTTGTGGCCCTCTACACTCAACCAAATTCAAAGAGGTGTTGTGACCTATACATAGCATTTAAAAGTCTCTACCATAGCTCATTGGAAATATCTCTTCAATATTGAAAATGGTTATTTCACGGAATCTCAGTTGGCTTCCTGGTTTTAGAGATATCATCGATTAAATATCAACATGTATTCGACCCAAGGAGGTTGTGCATACCACCATCTTGATTGGTATTTTTATCCCTTCTCTTAAAAATACAGAAGGATTTCTACATATGGCTTGAAATATCTCTTCAGTATATCAAATGGGTATTTCGTGGAATCTCATTTGGATTCTTAGTTTGAGAGATATCATCGATTGAATCTCAACATGTATTTGACCCAAGGAGGCTGCGTGTACCACCATATTAAATAGTATTTTTATCCCTCCTTAGGAAACTATAAAAGAATTTTCACATATGTCTAGAAATATCTCTTCAATATCTCAAATGGGTATTTCACGAAAGTTCATTTCGTTGTCTAGTTTATGAGATATCTTTGTTTGAAGAAGCACATGTCTGTAACCAATGTGGTCGTGTGCCCTTCAAATTAACTTTGTTTTTTTATCACTCCATGGGACACCTAATAATAATTTCCATATAGTGATGGAAATATCTCTTCAGTATCTCAAATGGGTCTTCGAAGAAATTAGATTTCATCACCTGTAGAAGAAGTTATTAATAAATTTGTAGAAGGAGATTCAAAGCCTCCAAAGTCATGATTTTTCAATTTTTATTAATATAAATTGTTATGGGTCAACCAAAAAAAACCCTCCCCTTCATTGGGAATTAGAACATTGTATTCATGTGTCTCTTTGTAGCATGGGTGAAATGATGGGGACCATTATTTTCTAAGGGGGGAGGAATAATCCAAATTTTAGGGGGTATATGGTCTAAATTCGGATGCAAAAGTCATAAAGCTATAAAGCTAATAGATTTCCCATGTGCATCAAGGAGATGCCTACCTCATTAATTAATTGGGATAACATGCTTCCCATATGGGTCAAAGAGAGTCCCACCTCTCCATTATTGTATTGGGTTTTATTTTCCACTACTTAGTTAGCTAGGTAGTTAGATATATTATTATAATAATATATACCCATTTAATGGGTGCTTTACATTATTGTATTGGGTTTTATTTTCCATTACTTAGTTAGTTGGGTAGTTAGATCTATTATAATAATAGAGACTCATTTAATGAGCTCTTTTCCACTTTGTCCAATGGACCATTTTATAATCCTATATAAAGGCCTAGCAAGCCTTCTTATAATACCAAGTTAATAATTTTGGTTTCTCTCATATTTTCTCTTGTTCATTGTGAGATTAATTAGCTCAAAGTGATTTACTAGTAATTAGTTTAAGAGGTGAGACTCCTCTTTGAGTCTCACCTCTTGAGTACTTCATTAACATGTTTTTTTTTTCCATTCTTATTTTCATGCAATATTGGCATGTCTAAGATCCTCCTCTCTTGACATTTAAGCCATCTAGATCTTAGCTCTCAACATATGAATCATGATTTCATGATAGTTTTGGTTGAGTGCTTATAGAGGTTAGATGAAAAGAATGGAACATTCTGCACTATTTTTCTGAGGAGTTGGACCCCTGAGTTGATCCACCAAGTTAATACCATAAGTAATTAGATCTTTCACACATTTGATTTTGGGTTGGATAGTGTATTGGGGGGTTATAATATTGAGTTTGCTATAGATTATGCCTAGTCATATAGTGTTGTTGAAAGATAATTATTTAAAGGTCCACGTGGAAGATATTTGAAATAATTGTCTACTTGGGTCAAGATGTTGTTGTGTGATAAGGGGGTTATGAAGTTGGAATCCAATCACCTTAGTAGCTAGGCACCTTTACGTGCATAGGGGGAGTAGGGGTTGACCAGAGGATGGTATGAGAGTATTGAGAAGAGTGATGTAGAAAATAATAAATGAGGAGTGAATCGACTGAGAATGTCGGGAATGTAAGAAGGTGCGATGAAAGAAGATATTGGAGTGCTGCGCAATGGAAAAATATTTCGGTATAGTAGGAAGAGGAGTGTGGCTAATAGAGAAGGGAAGCATAGTGAGATTGAGGAAAGAGACACCATCCAAGTGATCCAGATCGAATAAATAAAATAGATAGAGGAAAAGGAAAAGGACCATCATCTCATTCTAGCATAAGGAGATCCATTAAATCCTATTATCCCCACCTAGGAAAGACTTTGTGTCTAACACACAACCCCATGTGGGTGTCCAAGGTATGAGGTAAGATCTAAAACTTTGTCGCGAGCACTTGTAGTTAGTGAAATAAGCTAGGATAATAGTAAAGGTAGTCAGAGTAGTGAACATAGTATGCCAACCTGGATTCAATTAACAACACCGAGGAAACATATTGTGCAGTACACAATGGAGGGGGTAGAACCCACTTTGAGAATGCCTGCCTTCCACAAAGTAGGAACAAAAGATCTGGAACACCATTTATTTTTCTGTGAAGTAATATGGACCATGAAGTAGGTCTAGGATGAAGATACAAAAATCGTGCAGTTGGTGACAACATTTAGAGATCATGCGTTACGCTAGTATATCAAGTATCAATCTATTGCAATGAAGGCTCAACCTAGAACGTTGGAAGACATCAGGTAAGCCTTGTTAAAATAAATCGAGAAACCAAAGTCCGAGTCACAATGTATTACCGAAATAAAATAGATCAATAAGTCATAGAATGAATCAATATGGTATTTTGATCATATATTCAAGATGTTGATGGATCAGTTCGCCTTCCATATTCCATACGAGAAGCATAGGGAATGGTTCATTTTAGGATTGTTACCAAATATACGATTCCCATTGATGCAACATAATATTATGTCAGAGTTAGAAGAACTAGAGATATCCTTGAAGTTGGAAGCATCCACTATAAGAGAGAATGGCACAAGGATGGCTTAGGTTGACACAACTAGCAACATTAAAAATTTAGTTGTAGGAGCTTACTAAAGGGAAGGAAAAGTGCAAAGAATTCCAATGTGATACATGTATAAAGGAAGGTCATCATAAGAATGAGAATTCCATTGTGCTACAGGAGCCATGAATCCTTTGGCCTAGGGAGGAGGGGTATGGTGTGAGATATGCAGAATGATGGATCATCACCCAAATGCACATCCTTTGATGTAGAAGTATCAGAGCACTTCCAAAATCTTATTTTGTAATTTTTGTAAGTTTATGGGACATGGCGAAAAAGAATGTTGTGCACTGCGTATGCATACATAGTTCAAGGGGAAGATGGACTGGAAGGATGGGTACCACAATATAATACTATGAGGGGATATAATCAATATGGAAGAGGAGGATTCAAAGGTTGGGGAAGAGGAGGATTTGAAAAAGGAAGAGGATCGATTATCTTCTATAAATGTAACCAACTTGGGAATTTGGCCTGAGACTTTCAGAATCCTTATACAACATGTACATAATGCAAACAAATGGATCATGTGACGAAAGATAGTCCACAATTTATCATGAAGTGGAAGGAGAAAAATAACCATAATGTGAAGATGAGAGTAGTAGAAGAGCATGACGATTGACCAAGGGTAGAAATGGTTACGCGCAGAGGCAAAAGAACATGAGTTGATGTGAAAGAACAAGGAAATCAGACCAACCAGTGGGTCAGGGAAGAAACAAAATATCCTCTGATGTTTGAACCTCAGAAAGAGAGAGATCCATACAAGAAAGCTAGGAAGGAACTACTAGAAACATAATGGGGAGCATCGACCTTGAAATGTATGTATGACATGCCTCCAGCCTATCACCACTTGATCACAGAAATACCAGTTGAGAAGGTAAGTACTATGAATATTTTCTTAAATATTTGCTTAGAACTAAGGAAGGGAGAAAATACATTAAATGAACTGCACGGGATGATCGACCCATGTGCACAAGATAAATGATCACCTGGTGAAAAACAAGCAGTTAACTGTTAGAAAAATAGGATCGTGGAGCAATAAAATAAAACAAATGGGGAAATAAAACACAAAAGATACACAATACAATACATAAAAAGATATATGTGATTTACCAAGTGTGGGATACATCCACCACAGAAATTTCCAGGTCCTTCCTTTATTATTATCCAGCAAAAGAAGGGATACAACCTACAACACACCCATTGTAATTTCCTCTTTTTTCTCTCACAATATCCTCTCACAGAATACAATATTCTTAATGATGCATAGCCACAATACATTTCCCTCATAAAAGAGGGTTTCCTTCTAGGGAAAAAAACCTTAACATAACTTATATCGCCAGATTTGCAACCTTATAATGAGTGGTCTAGATTTGCTATTAAATTACAATATACATTTATAAGGCAATTTTTCCTTCAGGGGCTTCCCCCCCAAACCCCACAGGGGGGCTACCCCCACTTGCACTCCCCCACGTGGACGAGTGTACATTCTTCTAGGGTGTGAAGTCTTCATGGGGTATAAACATGGCTGAAAAATAAAGACCTTTAAATCAGGAAGATAATCAAGCTCCACAACCAATAATATCCCACTTGGAGACTGATCTCAACAACTCCACCGTTGTTGTGTATTATGGAATATGATCCTTCTTCGACCTACAAAATTTCTCATCTTCATATTCATGCTTGAAGACCAATTGAAAATGAGCAGGAACTCGGTTTCTCCCTAGTTACTCCCTTAGTTAACATGTCTGCAATATTCTGGCTAGTGTGTATCTTTTCCAACTTCAAATGTCTATCTTCCAAGATGGATCATATGAAATGGTACCTAATATATATATGCTTAGTATTCTAATGGAATGATGAGTTATTTGAAATATGAATGGCACTCTCACTTTTATAGTACAACCTGCGATTCTCCTGCTTATTTCCCAATTCCTCCATAAACCTCTGTAACCGAATCATTTCTTTACTAGACTTTGTAGTAGCAACATACAATGCTTCTATTGTTGAAAGTAAAACAACCTTTTGCATTTTCGAAATCCAAATTATTATTGTTCCACCTATAGTAAAAACATACCATGTGGTTCTCCTCCTGCTATCTTTATCACTTTCCATATTGGAATCAATGTATCCTTGTAGAACAATGTTTGAACCTCCAAAACATAATGCATGAGTATAAATACCTCTCAAATACCTGAGAATCCACTTTAATGCCTCCCAATGTTCTTTATCCAGATTGTTCATATACCTGCTCACAAATCCCACTACATGTGCAATATCTGGTCTTGTGCAAACCATCGCATACATCAAACTGCCAACTACTGATGAATAAGGGACCCTGGACATTTACTCTATCTCCTCCTGTGTCTTGGGGCAGATTTCCTTAGTTAATTTGAAATGGCTGGCCAGAGGTGTACTAACTGGTTTTTTATTCTACATTCTAAACCTCTCCAACACCTTATCTATGTACTTACCCTGAAACAATGTCAATTTGTGATTTTTCCTATCTCTTTTTATTCTCATACCAAGGATTTTCTTTGTAGCACCCAAATCCTTCACTGCAAATTAATTAGCTAATTTCTTCTTTAGCACATTTATATCCTGCATATTAGACTCTACAACAAGCATGCCATCTACATACAATAGAAAGATAATATAGCTTCCATTTTCTAGCCTTTTAAAATAAACACAGTGATCAAAATGACATATATTTTAACATTGTTCTTTCATAAACCTCTCAAACTTCAAATACCACTTCCTTAGAACTTTCTTTAGGCCATACAAGTTCTTCTTCAACATGCATACCAAATTATCCTTCCCTTTGACCTCATACCCCTGTGGTTGTTGCATATAAGTCTCTTCCTCGAAATCCCCATGGAGACAAGTTGTTTTTACATCTAACTGTTCAAAATGCAAATATTCTACTACCACACGACTTAAAATAGTCCTAATTGAAGTCATTTTAACAATAGGAAAAAATATTTCATCAAAATCTGTACCTTTATTTTGTGCAAACCCATTTACAACATGTCTAGCCTTGTACCATTTTTTTCCTCCATATTCGTCCTTCAACTTGTAAACCCATTTATTATTCAATTCTCTTTTTCCTGCAGGAAACTGAACAAAGTCCCAAGTATATTTATTTAACAAGGAATCCATTTCCTCTTTCATTCCTTGCTCCCAATTATTTTTGGTGTCTACTTGTGTTGCCTCTTCATAACATTTTGGTTCACAAGAATCAGTCAACAATAAATAATACAATGAAAGAGAGTATCGTTCACGGGGTCTACTTAACCTAGTAGATATTCTAAAAATACTTGCAGGAGTTTCAGGTACTTCCTTCTCTTGTTGTTGTACAGTTTGATTTTCTAGTACCTTTCAAATTTATTTTTCAGTGATCTCATCAAGCACTGTGTATTCTAGTTTTTATTTTTCTTGTTTCTTTCCCTGCAAGTGATCTTTGTACATGACCTTATCATTGAATATGACATCTCTACTCCTAATGATTTTGTGATTTTCATAATCCCATAAGCGATAACCAAAATCATTTTATTCTATTTTATGACATCTCTACACTTCTTGGATTTTTCCTCAAGATTTGTTCTATTTTATTTATCAATATGGACAAATGCTTCACAACTAAAAGTCTTCGAAAATGAATAGTTTACATTTTTACCTATCCATGCCTCCTATGGAATTCTACCATCCAAAGAGCTTGAATTTCCTTTGTTTATTAAGTAAACAACAATATCTACAACATCTTCTTAGAACTGTAAGGGAAAACCAACATGCAATCTCATACTCCTTGCACACTCCATGATTGTCTTGTTCATTCTTTCTGACACAGCATTTTCTTTTGGTGTTCTTGGAAATGTCTTCTCTCTACGAATCCCATAGTATGAATAATAATAATCAAACTCCTTGCTGTAATATTCACCTCCATTTTCTGATCTGAGACACTTCAACCTTTTTCCTGTCTCATTCTCAACCAAAGCTTTCCATTTCTTAAAAGTATAGAAGACATCATGCTTTTTTTTAATGCAATAAACCCAAGTTTTCCTAATTGCATCATCAATAAAAGTAACATAATAGTGAGAGCCACCAAGAGATGATATATGATCTAGTCCACATACATATGTATGTACAAGCTCTAACGTTTCACTCTTATTTTATTTTCCTACTCTGAGAAATCTGACTATCTTTTGTTTTCCATAAACACAATGCTCATAGAAATACAAATCAATTTCTTTAAGATATGGATTTTTTTTTATTTTTTGAAGTATCTTCATCCCCTTCTCACTCATGTGTCCAAGCCTATAATTCCACAGTGTTGTATCCACTCCTGTAAAAGATAAAGAGATATAAGATTCAGTATTACCAATACATAAATACAATGTAACTACCTTATCTCTGTTTGCTATCACCAATGATCCTTTGGTGACCTTCCACACTTTATCTATAAATATGGATACACAACCTTCACTTGCCAACTTCCCTATTGAAATTATATTTTTCCTTAGATCTGGAACATGTCTTACCCCTTTCAACAACCATTGGATTCCATTCCTTTTCTTTAGTCTTACCTTTCCCATTCCAACAATTTTGCATGGTGCTTCATCACCCAAATGAACTTGTACAAAATAACCTTGAACATAATCTAGAAAATGTTTCCTATGGGGTGTGGCATGAAATGAAGCCCTTGAATATACTACCCAAGATTGAGAAATATTATCTACAGAAAGAATCAAATCATCATGTAACACATCACCCGTTACATTTGCTTCCTGATTTTTCTCCTGTTGTTCATCTCTTTGTTTCTTTGGAGCTCTACAGTCTTTCTTCACATGTCCTTTATTTCCAAAATTCTAACACTCTATCTTTCCAAGTTTGGATTTGGATCTACCCTTCATATAATTCCCACGATTCCCTAAGCCCTTTCCTCTATCCTTTTCTCTTCCCCTTTTCTCCATGTTTAACGCATTACCTAATGTCTCTCCTATTCTTTTCTTTTTCATTTCCTCACGAAGGATAAAACCAACAACATCTTCAAATTTTAAAGTGTTTGAACCAGATACATGGTTACTTACATCCATGACCAAGCCATTCCATCTTTCTAGAAATGAGCACAAGATTAGAAGAGCCCTGACCTCATCATCAAAGTCCACTTTTACATAAATTAGTTGATTATTAACCGTATTAAATTCATTTAAATGATCTGCAACAAATCCACATTTTGACATCTTCATATTAAATAATCTCTTCAATAGAAATACCTTATTGGACACCGAGGGTTTTTCATACAGTTTAGCCAATGCTTCCATCAAATCCTCCATTGTCTTTTCTTTCGAAATATTGAGCGCCACCAATGTTGCGAAGCTCAATTGTATCGGTCCTAATGCCTTTCCTTCAAGATCCTCCCATTCTTCATCTTTCATGGTCGTTGACTTCTTTGATATTCCACCCAATGGTAGGAATAGATCCTTCTGATATAAATTATATTCCATTTGCATCTTCCATAAATGGTAGTTTTGGTTGTTAAATTTCATGACCCTAAACTTTCCATCTTCCTCCATTGCTCCCACTCGAACTAGGAACCTTCTTTTCCTACAAGTTACCTTTCTCTCTGATACCAGTTGTTAGAAAAATGGTATCGCGGAAAAATAAAATAAAACAAATGCAAAAATAAAACATAGAAGATACATAATACAATATAGACACAAATATACGTGGTTCACCCAGTGTGGGCTACATCCAATAGAGAAATTGCCAGGTCCTTCCTTTATTATTATCAAACAAATGAAAGGATACAACCTACAACACACCTGTTGTAACTTCCTCTTATTTCTCTCGCAGTCTCCTCTCACAGAATACAATATTCGCAATTATGCATAGTTGCAATACATTTCCCTCATAAAAGAGGGTTTCCTTCTAGGGAAAAAATCCCTAACATAACTTCTACCCTCAGATCTGTGACCTTATACTGAACCATACATATTTACTATGAAATTAAAAAATACATTTATAAGGAAATTTTTCCTTCGGGGGCTTCGCCCCCGAACTCTTGACGGGGACCCACTTTCCCCCAGACCCCCCAATCATGGCAATAGCCCCCTCGGACCTCGTAGGGGGGGTAACCCCCCCTCTACTCCCCTGCCTAGAGGAGTGTAAATTCTTCCTGGGTGTAAAGTATTTGATCCAGGTGGATATCGGTGGCCACCCTCCTTTTCCGACTGGCCCAAAACAATTTTCTGGCAATTTTGGCAATTTACTATTTTTAGTAGTTTTTAACTTCCGGGTCAAATTTGAGGGCCAAAATGAAGGTTTTTCGCGATAGAGGTTCTCAATTATATCCTATAGAATGATTGATCCCCCAAAATGAATGTTCTCCACTATACCTTTCCAACGAGCTATCATACGCCTAAAAGGAAGATCGTATGCAAAAGTTATGACCCCAGGAAGTTAATGTACTAACTTACCCAAATGGGGCCCACATGGATTTTGGTGCTTCATCTCCTAGGGTTAGGTTTTTGGAATTCTTGTTTATTGTAAAAATGCCTTCAGAGCCTCATTGTAATCATCTTCTTACGAGTGCGAGTAGCCGTCACATCTCTTCTCAGAGATAAGTTGCCACCATTCTAGCGAGTCTTCACTCTATATTTTTACAGTCTTTGTACATTTCTTTGATTAATAGAAATCATGTATTACTGTATATCTATATTTATGGTTGCATCTATGATACATTTCTATTATATTATTGAATATCTACGATATTTCTGTTATATTTCTTTATTACATCTCTGCTCTCATTTCGTGCCGAAAATAATCTAGATCTGTGGTATCAAAGTAGGTTGTTCTTGATCATTTTTTTTAGTGCATGTCCCCGACGAGGTCCGAGTATAGAAAGTTGGGTCTCGAGATTGTCTTTATTTAGAACAATCTCTCTTGCACACCCAATAAACCCTCAATGGCGGAAGAAAACAAAAATGATGGATCAGACGATCCTATAAGTCTATTGCTTGAGCAGGCTCTCATGCGACAGAGGGATGAAATGATCAGTAATTTTTCCCACATCCTTCAATGCCTCCCGATAGCATCAGAAGAATATTCATCAAGAGACCACTTTGGAGGCACATCGCCTTTTAAGGTACAGGTCAATTTTGATATTCCTATATTTGAAGGTCAGATAGATGCGGATGCCCTAGATAAATGGTTAAATCTGTTAGAAGGTTATTTCTCTGTTCATAATTTTTCCAACAGAGAAAATATCATCTTCGCCCTCCTTAAGAATCTCCCCCATGTCAAACATTGGTGGGAAACTTACTTGGACAAAGTTCCATAGACGAGTCTAGAATATATGGGGCTGAGCCCACTTGGGATTTTTTTGTGGATGCAGTAAAGGAATAGTATTACCCTGTTGGAAACTATGAGGACCAGTACATGAGATGGACCACACTGTAGCAAGAGAGGGGCCAAATGGTTCTGGATTTCACCAATTCCTTCCATACCTTACGCAACAAGTTGGTTATCAAAGATTTCGAACGACATTTGGTTCTGAAATACCATGGGGCTCTACACAAATACATCCAAAACAAAATGGATTTTTTGGACATCTCATCACTCGGTGCTGCCTATCGATATACTTTTAATATCGAGCAGAAATTCAGTCACCAGAACAAACGGGAGTTCAGGCTTACAAATCCACAACAACCAAAGTATGACAAAGACAACCCTAACAAACAGTCTCCCAAAAACCAGTCCAAGACACATGAAAAGAAGGGTTACAGGAAGACAAAGAAGGACACTGGAAAATCGTGTGATTTCAACAAAACCCCCTAGCACAAAACCAATGAATGTTGCTCAAAATAGTCATTGGTGGTCGAGATCAAAGATAAGGAGCCGAACCCTGATTATGAATCTGATTCTAAAAATATTGGTAAAGGACAGATCATTGATGCAGACCCCACTGCTATTGTCGTGACCCCAACAATTCAACCAGAAGAACCAACAAATCCTGAAGAGGGGGAACACCTTTTTCATTCAAAGATGTGGGTGAAGGGGATCCCACTGCATTTTATTGTTGATAGAGGAAGCCAGAAGATCCTCATCTCAACAGAGGTCGTCAAATAGTTGGGATTGTCGACAATACCACACCCACAACCATACAACATCGGGTGGCTTCACCAAGGATGAGATCTCCATGTCAACCAATAGTGTCGATTGTCATAAGGCATCTATCCCTTTAAGGATGAGGTATTATGTGATGTTTCCCCACTGTATGTATGTCATGTTCTCTTGGGCCAACCATATATGTGGAAGCGCCATGCTTTTTATGAGTCTCAACCTCATAGTGTCATTGTTTCTCTGGGGGGTCATCTCTACATAATACCAGAGGTAGTTCTGACTATTGTTCCACCTAAAAAGTGTCCCAAGGTAGTATCTCATACTGCAAAATTTAGCTTCTTCACAATATGTTCAAAAGGGGAACATAAGGACATTGGAACGACTATAGCCTCGCCCCAAGCACCTTCTATCCAACAGAAGCAAGTCGACAAGGTTGCAGCAAAGTGAAAAGATTTCTTCTGCACACCGTCCTCTCATGTAGCCCAACTTTTTGAACAACCTCAGCCTCAACAGGTTCGTGACAAACTTCCACAAACTGAGCAACACGATGTCTCCAGCAAGGCAAGTAGCTCACCAAGATGCAGATTCAACAAATGCTTTCCCTCTACCCCGAGAAATCAACACAATGGAGACCATTGCTTCCTACGGAGGGAGGAATGATCTAGGTGGATATCGGTGGCCACCCACCTTTTCCGACTGGCCCAAAATAGTTTTCTGGCAATTTTGGAAATTTACTATTTTTAGCAGTTTTTAACTTCTGGGTCAAATTTGAGGGCCCAAATGAAGGTTTTTCAAGATAGAGGTTCTCAATGATTTCCTATGACATGATTGAGCCCCCAAAATGAATCTCCTTGACTATACCCTTCCAACAAGCTATCATACGCCTAAAACGAAGATCGTATGCAAAAGTTACGACCCTGGGAAGTTAATGTACTAACTTACCCAAATGGGGCCCACATGGCTTTTGGCGCTTCATCTCCTAGGGTTATGTTTTTGGATGTCTAGTGTAACGTCCCCAACCATCAACCCCATGGTCGGGCCAACATTACTATGCGAAAAAACACTACCGTAACATATTATGCATTCTTATGAAATGCAATTGCTTAATTACAATTAAACACAAAGTAAGCACATTAAAACCGTTAGCATACATAATCCATGACATTAACAATAATTCATGAATACAGTGGAATACATGTAAACATTTCTAGAATCATAGACATGCATATTTAATTGAAATTATACGCATGTATATACTTATCTTTTAGACTGGATGTAATTCACCAACTGCGTGTAGACCTCCCACGAACCTCCCAGCCTTAGACCGCGCTGCTCATCACTCTCAGTAGTAGGTCACCCCCGAGCTGGGACTAAGCTCCACCAAGTAGGGATTCCTAGGCTAGGAAGGGAATACAGGAAGACACACAGTCACAGGAGAAGGATCCTCTCCCAGGAGCCACTTATGCCCACTTCCCACAGACTCTCATTCCCCACATGTTTGTCCTAGCCCAGGAGTATACACCTTCACTACCACCAAGGCATTCCATCGGTTGCTAACCTCCCTTCCCTTGGGCTTCAGCAACAGACTGGACCAGAAGTCTCCAAGCTCTGTGGTAGCTACATGACTCCTTCTAGGAGTTCTCACTTCCTCCGTGCACTCTCTCACCTAGAGAGAGTCCCTCATAGACTGGGTAACCTGCCTCTTCAACAAAAATCACCTCCCTCACATTGGCCAGCAAGCCACACGTAGTCCAGCACTACGTGGCCACAACAATCAATTGGGAAAATGGGTATGGACACTCGAAACAAAAACAATTAGCGCTAAAGCATAGCGCGGTTCTCTCTAGTTTCAAAGATGTGTAAGGTGTACATAGGTTCAATAACAGAGGCCAAATGTGTACAGATGGAGGATGGAGGAATTGGAAGGTTGAACCTCAAATTCAAGTGATGGTTGGAAAAATGCTCACCACCCCCCTCCTATGCAACAGTCGATGGAATGGAAAGAGAACCCCCAACACAGCTCATTCCCTGGATTAAATCGCATGCACCTGGGTCGACACATGTCGCCCATGAAGCTACATGCATCCCTCCCCAGGAACTTAGGACAAAACATAGATTTCACATGGATTTTGGGATAATATTAAAATATTATTCCCAAGAACTTAAGCCCCTACGCTCCACACTTAGCCTCTCTTTCCAACCTTCCAGCCCCCAATCCCTTACCCAAGTTTTGTGGAAGCTTAGTCCCTCATCACTCATTCATCATGGTCGGTCCACACACAGAGATGTTTTGTATTAATACTGTGCATAATTACATGTACAAAAATTAGGCTCCTGGCCTTTAACACTTAGGCTCCCTGGCCTAATAACACATAAGCCCACTAGCTTATATAACTTGGCTCACTAGCCTTATAAACTTGAGTTACAATTCATAAAGAAGATTTATACTTCATAGACATGATTTACAATAGGGCTCGGCCTTGGGGACATTACAATCCCCTCCCCTTATTTTTGCACTATCCTCAGTGAAACTTTACACTGCATCTGCAAGCTTTTCAAAATTTTCAAAAATATGTGGGTACTCTACCCACATAACATCTTCATGCTCACATGTCATATCCTCAGGACCGTACTAGGTCCACTGGACCTTTACAAGCCCTATGGCTTGATTCCAGAGCTGTTTGTTTTTCCTGTCCAATATGCGCATAGGATGCACTTGCAGGACACCTTCTTGCTCCACCTGGATCACATTCCAATCAATTACATGATTAGCATCTGGCATATACTTTTTAAGAAATGAAACATGAAACACATTATGTACAGTCATGGATGCAGGTAATGCAAGCATATATGCAACTGGCCAAATCCTTTCCAGGATTTCAAATGGCCCACAAAATCTGGCTGCCAACTTGGCGCAACTTCCCAGCTTTAGGGAACTCCTGTTAGCTTTCACTTTCAGGAAAACATGATCACCCACTTTGAAATCTCTGTGGGTTCTATTCTTATCAACATAAATTTTTTGCCTATCCTGGGCAGCTTTCAAATTTTGCTTAATTTTTATCATTTGGTCCTCCATCTCCTTGAGCAACTCTGGCCCAACTACTATTCTATCAACTAGATTATCCCAGCTCACTAGAGTATTGCACTTTCTTCCATAAAGTGCTTCAAATGGGCTCATCTTCAACAATGCATGATATCCATTGTTGTAGGCAAATTCTACCAAGTGTAGGCAGTCTTCCCATCTTGATGGTTTGTCCATCACATACATTCTCAGTATTTCTTTTATTACTTTGTTCACCCTCTCTGTCTATCCATCAGATTCAGGATGATAAGTTGTACTAAAGTTCAGATTCGTTATGAATCCTTTGAACAATCCTTTCCATAAATCTTAGGTGAATTTTGGGTCTCTGTCGGACACAATCGTTTTAGGAATTTCGTGCAATCGTGCCACTTTCTTTATGAAAATATCAACAACATCTGTTGCCTTGTGAGTAGTTTCTAGTGGAATAAAATGGGCAGCTTTTGTAAGCTTGTCCACCACCACCATGATCGAATCATGCAGCTTGGTTGTTCTGGGAAATCCTGTAATAAAATCCATCGTTACTACTTCCCACTTCCACTCAAGAATGGGTAAAGGTTGCAGCAACCCTGCTGGGTGCCTATGCTCATCTTTAACTTTCTGGCACTCCATACATCTGGCGATGTATTCAGTGATCTCTCTCTTCATACCCAGCCAAAAGTAATGGCTCTTGACCGCTGCTACTGTTTTCTAAAATCTAGGGTGCCCTGCATAAGGTACATTATGCATCTCCTTCAAAATCATCTATTTCAAGCACTGGACATTGGGTACAAAAATTCTATTCCTGTACAACAGTATTCCATCTGTTTCCAATTTATAAATTTCCATCTTCTGTGGCATCTTACCCGGTTGTAGCTTGGCTACCAATTCTCTGTACTGCAGATCTACATTTGTAGCCTCCAAAATTCTACTTTTAATATCATTCTGATACATGCTAATGGATGTAGCATGTAATTCATGCACCCTCCTGCTAAGTTCTTCAACCACTTTATTCTCCTTTCCTTTGATATGCTTGATCTCAAAGTCGTACTCACACAGAAATTCCAGCCACCTACTTTTTCTAGCGTTTAAGGTTGCTTGATCAAACAAATATTCCAAACCGTTATGGTCTGTTCTGAATTCAAACCTCCTACCCATGAGGTAATGCCTCCATTTCTTTAGAGCATGAACTATGGATGCCAACTCCAAGTCATGGGTTGCATAGTTCTTCTCGTGCTCTTTTAATTTCCTGGACTCATAACAAATTACGAATCCGTTCTGACTGAGGACCCCTCCGAGTCCTTCTTTGCATGCATCAGTGCATACTATGAAATCTTCATTTGGATCCGCAATCCTCAAGATTGGAGCACTGGTTAACAGCTGCTTCAATCACTGGAAACTTTCCTCACATCCCTCTGTCCAGTGAAACTGCTTCCCCTTTCTTTGCAAGGAAGTGATAGGGTGAGCTATCTTGGAAAACCCTGTGATGAACCATCTGTAATAACTAGCCAATCCCATGAAGGATCTAACTTTCGTTACGTTCCTTGGCGTTGACCATTCTCTAATGGATTCAATCTTCTCAGGGTCTACTGCGATCCCATCCTTCGAGATAATATGTCCCAAGTAATGGATCTGCTCCTGATGAAATGAGCACTTTCTCAACTTGGCATACAGTTGATGCTCTCTTAGCACCTACAACACCATCCTTAGATGTTGTTTGTGTTCTACTTCGGTCCTGGAATACACCAGAATGTCATCCAGGAAGATGATGACAAACTTGTCTAGATAGTCCCTGAATACTCCATTCATCAAGCTCATAAAAATAGGGGGTGCATTTGACAGTCCAAATGGCACCACTGTGAACTCATAATGACCATACCTTGTTCTAAAGGAATTCTTGTTCATGTCTTCATCTTTTATTCTTACTTGGTGATATCCTGATCTTAGATCTATTTTTGAAAAAAAAATTGCATCCTTCAACCGATCGAAGAGATCATCAATCCTCGGCAGAGGATACTTGTTCTTCACCATTACTTTGTTCAATTGCCTAAAATCGATGCACAATCTCAGTGTTCTATCCTTCTTCTTTACGAATAGGACTGGGGCACCCCAAGGCGACATGCTTGGGCGTATATACCCCTTCTTTAGAATTTCTTCAAGCTGCAGCTGCAACTCTTTCAGTTCTGGCACACTCATCCTGTACGGAGCCTTTGACACTGGAGCTTCTCCAGGCATCAAGTTCACAGAGAAATCGATATCCCTTTTCAGAGGTAGTCCAGGTACTTCCTGGAATACATCTTCGAACTCTTTAAGTACCTCATGATCCTCAATACTTGACACCTTATCCTTAGGCATTTCCCCCACATGGGCTGCAAATAATTGACAACCTTTTGTATAACACTTCTTCATCTGCATTGCTGAGATTTCTCTAACAGTAACAACTCTAGGAATTCCTTGGATGACTCTCTGATTCCCTTCTTCATATAAGCAAGTGAATTCCTTGTTCCGAAAGTCCAAGATGGCATGGTACTAGTCCAGCCAGTCCATCCCAATTAGACAGTCATAAGAGCCTAACGACAGAATGTTCAAATCAGCCTTCATGCTCAGTACATTCATGTCTATAGGATAGGACTTTACTAACTCCATGACTTTCATCTTGGTTCCTATAGCTAGCTGCACTAACCAAGACTTTTCATGTTTGCTTCTTATCAAATGCAAACTTTCTACCACTCTAGGGTCTATATATCTATGGCTAGCCCCTGAATCAACTAAAATAGTAAATGGTTGGTTTTTTATCATACCTTATACTTCAATCATGTGCGACTGATACTCAACTTGCCTATTGTCCAGGGCTGCATAGATCCTTGGAATTCTATTGCCCATCTCCTCCACTATTTCAGCCTGCTGAACATTGTGGAGAACTCTTACTTTATCATTTCTGTTGGGGCAATCCCTGTACCTATGGTTTTCTTTACAAACCCAACATTCCATAGGTGGTAGCCTTGAAATTTTCCCACCCACTTCAACCTTCTTGGGCTCTCTAAAAGACGGTTGTCCTTGAGAATTATTTCTGAAAAAGGGTGGTTTATTTCCCTTCTGCCTCTGTTCTTTCTTGAACTTTTTCTGGTCATCCCAAGCCTTCTGAAAGGTAGGATTTTCTCTTTGTTGTTCAAATAAGTAGTTCGCTCTTCTTATCATTTCTTCCATAGTCTTTGGGTCATCATACTGAATATTATCCCCAATAGGAGGCGGTAATCCACTCAGGTACCTCTAAATCTTGATAGACTCATCTTTGATGAACAGAACATACTTCAGTAATTCCAAAAAATTTCATTCATACTCATTAATGGTCTGGTTTTCCAGCTTGAGTTCAAAGAACTCTTTCATCTTTCTGTCTTAATATCTTTTAGTTAAATATTTCCTCTCAAAATACCTCTTGAATTCTTTCCATATGATGTCCCTTTCCGTGATGTGCTGCACCTGCACAAGTTGATCCCACCACATGGATGCCTTTCCCTTCAATTGATACATGGAAATCCTGCCCTCTGCATGAGAGGAATAATTCTACATTTGAAAGTATTTCGTCATACCAAGAAACCAAGTTTCGGCATCTTCCTCCTTCTTATGTTCTCCATCGAATGTTGGAGGCTTGATCTTGTTCATTTCCCCTTTCAATTCATCCATCCTAGATCTCATGTGCTTTCTGGTAGGAGATGGGCTTGAACTACTATGTGCTTCCCTGTTGGAATGCTTTGGGGAGCGATGACGATGTCTGTTGACACTCCTTGATATTCTTTTCCTCTCAGGGGTCCTGCAACTCTCTGTCTTGCTTGAGTCATTCTCCTTTTCAAATTTATTTTCTATTCTTTCCAAACTCTTCAACATCCTTAAGTTGAATTCACCCTTCTTATCCCTAACTTTCATGAGTGTTCGGCTATCAGCTCGGCGAGCCTGGGCATCTTTCTGGAATCTTTTAATGATTTTCATCATATGTCCTTCCTTATCCATATCTTTTCCTTGCCCATTAGAGTTTGATCCTTCGACTCCCAATTTGAAATTCCTTCCTTCTCTTTCGTTCTCTGAATTGGAGGCAATCCGCACCTCTTCCATTCTCTTCTCTCAACGACAACCCTATTCTATTCTGGCACTTGCTAAGATTCTGCAAACACACGTGCAGACAATAGGGATTTGTCAGGTCGTCATTCTTAGCAAATTCCACACATTCAAAACCATTTTGATTTAAGAAAACGCTTTGACTTCACAAATTTTCCGAGTTCTGCTCGGCTCTGTAATTTTCGGGTGATAGCTCCCTCTTTATTAGCCCCTACACTCATAACCAAAGGTCATGACCAAATTCTAGAATACTAGGTGCTACTCAGGCTTTCGAGCTTAAAAGAGTTTAAGGTACACACATCTATCTCCCAGAGTTTCGATTTACCGAATTCACGTAAATCAGGTGGATCGACGGTCCACATTTACCCAACATCCAACGGTTAAAAATCCACTACGGTTCTTCTGTCTTCAAAAATTTCAGGACTTTGGAACTTTGGATTTCGGGGTTTTGATAATTGGGAGTTCAAAATACAGTGACCCAAACCACTGGTCACTCCATTCCTCAAACTTCGATACACGATTTCTTGTGCGAGATCCAACGATCCTCGATGATTTGGATCCAACGGTCCAGATCTTTTCAGAGTTTCATGAACCGAGAGTTCACAATGCAGCAACTCCAAATCCCTTGTCACCTCAATCCTTGAATTCTGATACATGAGTTCTTGTACGAGATCCTCGATGATTTGGATCTAACGGTCTAGATCTTTTTGGAGTTTCATGAACCGGGAGTTCACGATGCAGTGACTCCAAATCTCTTGTCACTTCAATCCCTGAATTACGATATGGGAATTCATGTATGAGATCAACGGATGTGAGCCTCCCCTGATCCGACGGTCCAGATCTCTCCTAAGCTTACACCTGTCAAATCTCTTCAGCCCTAACTTCCTCGCTTGTTGGCTAGATCCGACGGCTCATGGGATTTTGGCACTTCTTCCTAGAATCACTCCATCGTCTGATTCTACCCTTGTTAATCTCTTTGATGAATCGAGACTTGGAGTGACCAAGAATTTGGCCTGCGCTCCAAGTTCATGATCCCTGAATTCACGAAATGATCCAACGGTTCAAACCAACCACGATGAACGACCCACGTTTATTCTAGATCCTAGGGTGGCGAGTTTCTCCATCCACTAACCACCTTGCAACCTCTGGCTATCTTACAGTCCTCGCGATTTCGTGAGTTCTCCACAGAGAATTCTGACTGTCCAACTCTTCTTCTCAAGGACTTCTGGCCAATGACTTGGTACCCTCCTTCTAAACTTTCATCTACTTGATCCAACGGTCCTGATTCCCCATGATCTGATGACTTGGATCTCATTCGCATTTCACGTATCCAGATTTTGTGTGTCATGAGGTCGAAAGATTTTCCACCTTCCTCCTCCCTATTCCCGAAATGTTGATTTCTTCCTGGACAATTAATGGTCCAGATCTCTCTTAGATCGATGGTTGTGATCCAATCGTGAATTCACGTTTCGTGAATTCTCACGAACTCACCCTTAGACCATTTCAAGTCACGAGTCAGTGAAAGGCTGATCGCTCTCCACACATCCTTTTCGATGGACAGTCCTGATGAATTCGAGATTTCACGTATCACAATTTCAACACTCCTATGCAACTCCAAAGGGTTTTAAACCTTGTGCACGTTCTCCAGATTTGACAGGTGTGAGGGTTCTCCTTTCCTCCTGAACAAATTCTATGGATCCAACACTTCTGGTGTGGAGTTATTTCTCTCCCTATGGCCATATACCACACTGGCTGTAGTTTTATAATACCACTACACCTCCTAAGCTTTGTAACACGGTCAAGTAGTCTGTTGACACTCAAAAACATTCAGAGGTTTGAAATTAGTCCTCCAGACATAATTTCTTCTGAAAACCTCGGTCCAAAGACCACTTATCCAGCCCATCCAAGCTCAACATTAAAACTAGGCTCTCATAGCATACTATAACGTCCTCTACCATCAACCCCATGGTTGGGCCAACATTACTATGTGAAAAAACACTACTGTAACATATTATGCATTCTTATGAAATACAATTTATTACCTACAGTTAAACACAACATAAGCACATTAATACCGTTAGCATACATAATCCACGACATTAACAATAATTCACGAATACAACAGAATACATGTAAACATTGCTAGAATCACAAACATGCATATTTAATTGAAATTATACACATATATATACTTATCTTTTAGATTAGATGTAATTCACCAACTGCGTGTATACCTCCCACGAACCTCCCAGCCTTAGACCGTGCTTCTCATCACTCTTAGCAGTAGGTCACCCCTGAGCTGGGACTAAGCTCCACCGAGTAGGGATTCCTAGGCTAGGCAGGGAATACAGGAAGACACACAGTCACAAGAGAAGGATCCTCTCCCAGGAGCCACTTATGCCCACTGCCCACAGACTCTCATTCCCCACATGTCTGTCCCACCCCAGGAGTATACACCTTCACTGTCACCAAGACAGTCCATCAGCTACTAACCTCCCTTCCCTTGGGCTTCAGCAACAGACCAGACTGGAAGTCTTCGAGCTCTGTGGTAGCTACAAGACTCCTTCTAGGAGTTCTCACTTCCTCCACACACTCTCTCACCTTGAGAGAGTCGCTCACAAACTGGGTAACCTACCTCTTCAACAACAATCACCTCCCTCACACTGGCCAACAAGCCACACACATTCCATCATTGCATGGCCACAACAATCAATTGGGACAATGGGTATGGACACCCGAAACAAAAACGATCAATGCTAAAGCATAGCGCGACTCTCTCTGGTTTCATAGATGTGTAAGGTGTACAAAGGTTCAATCATAGAGGCCAAATGTGTACAGATGGAGGATGGAGGAATTGGAAGGTCGAACCCCGGATTTAGGTGATGGTTGGAGAAATG
>JZKD02S1998220.1:228597-248769 GCA_000966675.3 Picea glauca
ACATGTCGCCCATGAAGCTGCATGCATCCCTCCCCAGGAACTTAGGACAAAACATAGATTTCACATGGCTTTTGAGATAATATTAAAATATATTCCCAAGGACTTAAGCCCCTAGGCTCCACACTTAGCCTCTCTTTCCAACCTTCCAGCCCCCAATCCCTTACCCAGGTTTTGTGGAATCTTAGTCCCCCATCACTCATTCATTGTGGTCGGTCCACATGCAGAGATGTTTTGTATTAATACTGTGCATAATTATATGTAAAAATATCAGGCTCCTGGCCTTCAACACTTAAGCTCCCTGGCCTAATAACACATAAACCCACTAGCTTATATAACTTGGCTCACCAGCCTTATAAACTTGAATTACAGTTCATAAACAAGCTTTATACTTCATAGACATGATTTACAACAGGGCTCGGCCTTGGGGACATTACATCTAGGGTTTTGGCATTCCTGTTTATTGTAAAAATGACTTCAGAGCCTCATTATAATCATATTCTTACGAATGCGAGTAGCCGTCACATCTCTTCTCAGAGATAAGCTGCCACCATTCTAGTGATTCTTCACTCTGTAATTTTACAATCTCTGTGCATTTCTTTGATTAATAGAAATCATGTATTACTGTATATCTATGTTTATGGTTTCATCTCTGATACATTTATGTTATATTATTGAATATCTACGATATCTCTGTGCATTTCTTTATTACATCTCTGCTCTCATTTCATGCTGAAAATAATCCGGATCTGTGGTATCAGAGTAGGTTGTTCTTGATCATTTTTTTTAGTGCATGACCCCGACAAGGTCTGAGTATATAAAGTTGGGTACTGAGCTTGTCTCTCTTGAGGAAAATCACTCTCGCACATCTATGAAACCCTTAGTGGCGGAAGAAAATAAAAATGATGGAGCAGACGATCCTATAAGTCGATTTCTTGAGAAATCTCTCACTCAACAGAGGGATGGAATGATGGAGAAATTTTCCCACATCCTTCAATGCCTCCCGATAACATCAGGCACATCTTCATCAAGTGGCCACTTTGATGGCACCTCACCTTTTAAGGTACAGGTCAATTTTGATATTCTTGTATTTGAAGGTCAGATAGATGCGGATGCCCTAGATAAATGGTTAAATTTGTTAGAAGGTTATTTCTTTGTTCATAATTTTTCCAACAGAGAAAAGATCATCTTCGTGCTCCTTAAGACTCTCCCCCATGTCAAACATTGGTGGAAAACTTACTGGGAGCAGAGTTCCACAGAGGATTCTGGAATATATGGGGTTGATCCCACTTGGGATTTTTTTGTGGATGCGGTAAAGGAAGAATATTACCATGTTGGAAACTATGAGGACCAGTACATGAGATGGACCACACTATGGAAAGAGAAGGGCCAAGCAGTTTCAGAGTTCATCAATACCTTCCATACCTTGTGCACCAAGCTGGGTATCAAACACTCTGAACGACATTTGGTTCTGAAATACCGTGGGGCTCTACACAGATACATCCAAACTGAAATGGAGTTTTTGGACATCTCATCACTCGATGTTGCCTATCGATATGCTGTTAAAATCGAGCAGAAATCTAGGCACCAAAACAAATGGGAGTTCGGGCTGCAAATCCTCAACAACCAAAGTATGAGAAAGAAATACATAACAAAAAGTCTCCCAAAAACCAGTCCAAGCCATAGGAAAAGAAGGGTCACGGGAAGACAAAGAAGGACACCGAAAAATGGTGTGATTTACACAAAATCCCCTAGCACAACACCGATGAATGTCACTCAAAATAGTCATTGGTGGCCGATATCAAAGATAAGGAACCGAACCCTAATTCAGAATCTGATTATGAAAATAATGGTAAAGGAAAGATCATTGATGCAGACCCCACTGCTATTGTTGCGACTGCAACAATTCAAGCAGAAGAACCAATAGATCCTGAAGAGGGGGAATGCCTTTTTCATTCATAGATGTGGGTGAAGGGGATCCCTCTGCATTTTATTGTTGATAGAGGAAGCAAGAAGAACCTCATCTTAGCAGAGGTCATCAAATAGTTGGGATTGTCGACAATACCACACCCACAACCATACAACATTGGGTGGCTTCGCCAAGGATGAGATCTTCATACCAGCCAACAGTGTCGATTGTCATACGGCATCCAACCCTTCAAGGATGATCTATTATGTGATGTTGCCCCAATGGATGTCTATGATGTTCTTTTTGGCCAACCATATATGTGGAAGCACCATGTTGTTTATGAGTCTCAACCTCATAGTGTCATTGTTTCTCTAGGGAGTCATATCTAAAGAATACCAGAGGTAGTTCCAACTATTGTTCCACCTAAAAAGTATCACAAGGTAGTATCAAATACTGCAAAATTCAGCTTCTTCACAATATGTTCAAAAGGGGAACATAAGGACACTGGAACCACTACAGCCTCACCCCAAGCACCTTCTATCCAACAGAAGCAGGTCGACAATGTTGCAGCAAAGTGAAAATATTCCTTCTACACACCATCCTCTCATGTATCCTGACTTGTTGAACAACCTCAGTCTCAACAGGTTCATGATAGACTTCCACAAACTGAGCAGTGCGACGTCTCCGGGAAGGCAAGCAACTCACCAAGATGCAGATTCAACAAATTCTTTTCCCTCTCCTCAGGGAACTCAAAGAAATGGAGACCATTGCTTCTTAAGGAGAGAGGATTGATCCAATTGGATATCGGTGGCCACCCACCTTTTCCGACTGGCCTAAAACAATTTTCTGGCAATTTTGGCAATTTACTATTCTTAGCAGTTTTTAACTTTCGAGTCAAATTTGAGGGCCCAAATGAAGTTTTTTCAAGATATAGGTTTGCAATGATATCCTACAGCATCATTAAGCCCCAAAATTAATCTCCTTGACTATACCTTTCCAACGAGCTATCATACGCCAAAAATGGAGATCATATGCAAAAGTTACGACCCCGGGAAGTTAATGTACTAACTTACCCAAACGGGGCCCACATGGATTTTGGCGCTTCATCTCCTAGAGTTAGGTTTTTGGATTTATAGGGTTTTGGCATTCCTACTTATTGTAAAAATGCCTTCATAGCCTCATTGTAATCATCTTCTTACGAATGCAAGTACTCGTCACATCTCTTCTCAAAGATAAGATGCCACCATTCTAGCGAGTCTTCACTCTGTATTTTTACAGTCTCTGTACATTTCTTTGATTAATAGAAATCATGTATTACTGTATATCTATGTTTATGGTTGCATCTCTGATACATTTATGTTATATTATTGAATATCTATGATATCTCTGTGCATTTATTTATTTATTACATCTCCTCCGAAAATAATTTGGAATAGTATTCATGGGGTATAAACACAGCTGAAAACAAAGAACTATGAATTAGGAAGATAATCAGGCTCCACAACCAACAATGGAGGATTCGAAAAAGGAAGAGGATCGATTATCTGCTACAACTATAACTAACCTCAGTATTTTTCGTGATACTTTCAGAATCCTTGTACAACATGTACATACTGCAAACAACTGGATCATGCAACAAAATATCGTCCACAATTTATCGCGAAGTGGAAGGAGAAAAATAACCATAATGTGCAAATGAGAGAAATAGAAGAGTGTGACGATTGACCAAGGGTAAAACTAGTTACGTACAAAGGAGAAAGAACATGAGATGATGTGATAGAACAAGGAAATTGGACCAACCAGTGGGTCAGGGAACCAACATAACCTCCTCTGATGTTTGACCCTCTGAAAGAGAGAGAGACATAAAAGAAATCTAGGAAGGAACTACTAGAAACATAATGGGGAAAATTTACTTTGAAACGTATGTATGACATGCCTCCATCCGATGACTACTTGATCACATAAATACCGGTTTAGAACTAAGGAAGGAATACATTTCATTAAATGTATTCCACAAGATGATCGACCCATGTGCACACGATAAAGGATTACCTGGTGAAAAAAAAACAAGTAACTAGGTACAACACAAGAAAATGATGAATAGGGAATTCTGACTTAATGCGTAGGTAGGAGACTATGATATAGATAATATCATATTGTATTTGGGATATGATGTGAACATTATTCCAAAGAAGACATCGGATATGATGGGAAAACCAAAGTTGATCTGGTCACCAATTTGGTTGAGGTTAGCAAACCAACACAAGTTTTTTCTAATTGGAAGAGTGACAAGGGTGAATGTTAATATCGATGGGGTGTGTAGCACAACATATTTTTAAGTAATCGAGATAGTGGATGGTATTAAACCTTACCCAACATTACTTGGAATCGATAGGGAATCTGATAACCAGACCATTATTGATTTGAAAAATATACAAATGACCTTTGAAGTAGAAGACTTGAGAGTTACTATGCCATTGGATCCCATAGAAGGAAGACGATATGTGGAACCAGAAAGGGGAAAAGTACTCGATAACCCTTACAATGTGACCACGTGTAGATATGACTATATTAATCCTACTGTTGGGGGTATACTCATTTGGAAAAGTATCAATTCTTGCATGTTAGATTCAGAATAATCCTTAGAACATTGGCAACAAAGGTTACATTAAGTGTTTACAAGGATATGTGCTCATATTACCTACACATTGTATTGGATTGGAGATGAGGTATGTGATCCCAAAAAGTATGATGGGCTAACAAATATAGATTATTTTGTAAAATAATTTGAATTGCATATATCAGAAAAACAAATATTGCTAGCTTTAGATATCACATTGAAGGCAACTCCTACAAGGTGGCAGCCTGCACATAAGGATAGAATAGATAATTTGGAACAATGTTGAAGGCTATTATAGGTTAGGTTCAAAACATAAAATGAATATATTGTGCAAAATTATACTAGTTTGTGTTGTCCTACATATCATATTTCATAGTGCACTAAAACATGGAACTCAGTATCTAAAAAGGATTGGACACACTTGTTTGTACAAACTATGGATACGATCCCAATGAACTGGTATATAGAAATGGAATTATGCATAGGAATAATAGACTGGGAAGATTTGACTTGAAACTGTTACACATCGAAATTACTCACTTTGATAGTGTCGCAAGTGTCGCATTTTTCTTACAAGTGTTGCAAGTGTCAATGAAAGAACACTACTATGATGCCTATGTTGTGCCTATAATGACATGAGAAGGACATTTGAAACACCTCAAACATTTGCTTTGGAAGAGGAAGAAAGGTTAACTGGGCTCATGAACCTTTTGCCATTTGAAAGCACCCAAAAAACTGAGTTTTTGGAGGGGAGCTCTCCCCTATAACTATCTCAGGAGTGTTGGCACCCCCCCATAAGCCATCAGGGAGCATTATAGCGCTTGATCAGCCCTTTAACAGGAGCACTCCTATCTTCAGGAGTGTTGGCACTCCCCTAAACACTACTAGGGAGAGTTATAACACTCTGAGTTCCCTTTTGAGGGAGCGCTACCTATTCTGGGCAGTAGTTAAGTTGTTGAGATGAATGGGGGAAGGATCTTTTCATTCTTAGAAGGCAGTTGAATTCGAATCCTCAATCAAGCCATGATCTTAGGGTATATCTCCAACTGAAGGAGGAAAATCCTCAACTTCCCCAAGGATATCTCAAGTGGTTAAAGCCTCTCCAAGGCTATATAAGCAAGCTTTCTCATGGTGAAAGGGGACTGAAAAGGGAGAATCACACCAAACTTGTGATCTTATAGGTGGTGCTGGAACAAAGATATTTAGGAGGCAAGAGACCTATGATCTCATAGGGAGCAATCGGTGAAGCTATCATCATTTGGATCGTGGATTTTTTGAGCAAGGGGTAGACAAGGAGGATTTGACGAAACTGCTACAATTCATCTATGGCTGTAAGCAATGTTTTGTCTTCATTAATATAATTTGTTTGGCCTGTTTCTTTCTAATTCGTGTTCAATCTCACATGAATTTGTCTCTTTAGTAGATATACCTATTTTGGACTAATCTTGATAGAGTAGGAAGTGTTCGTACTTTGTTTGTCTACGGGGCTTATCAAGGAGCAAAAGATTGGAGCTCAACTCGGAGCGTGCACGGACAAACGCCAGTAAAAGGTACTTATTTTATCCTTCCTCCTTACACACTAGTCCACCTAGATCTAAAAGGAAGTTAGTGACCATGATAATCACTTTCTATCATAGAGTTAAGAGTCTATCTCTTTGAGGAGATCTACCTGTCCGCAGGGAGATTTTCCTTCAACAAAAATTGGCAACTCCACTGGGGAATCGAGTCGAAACTTTTAGTTTTGATTTTTCCCCATAGAATTTGCCTTACACTCTGATTGTTTTCAGGCCTTGTTCACCCCTTTTATCTGATTGCACTTGCTGATTGACTCTTCACTCCATCACACTCAGCCTGATTGTCAAAATTCCATTAAAATTTTGGATTTTTGAACTTTTTTCTGAGCTTTAGGATTCCAGCGCTCCCCTGCCTTGTTAGTAGAGTGCCAAAACTCCCTTAACCTACTAGACAGAGTGTTATAACACCCCGGTGTCCCTTACACCAGAGCACCAGCCCTTTTTTGCACTAAATCTCTTCAAAAATTGCATTTTTTAGAGGTCCAAACCCTGTTTTTTCACTTGCTGAGATGCTTTGTGATTCAATGATTCTTCCTTTGACCTTTGACATGCTTCCTCCTAAGAAGTAAACACCTTATTGTTCATATTTTATGCCCTTCTCCCTTATTTTTTGAGTTTTTGCTATTGAGAGCTTGAAATCAATCCACCGTTTTCTTCTCTCCTATCCGACTGAGCGAGAACTCTAGTGAAGGACATCTTAAGTCTGTGACTCTTCTCACTTGGTTTTTTGAGGGCATTGTTCTTCGAACACCTCATTTTTGTGTGAATTGTTTGATTTTTCTTTGTTATTTTTTCTTCTCTGTTTGCTTCTTGTTTCAATCACAGTAAGAGGGTGTGTGTTGTGTGTGCGAAATCTGATCATACTTGTCTGAATCTCCTTGATCTGAAAAGGTAGTTGATAGGAGAAGTTTTTTCCATTGAATTAGTCATTATTCGCATACAAATGAAAAAGATACATTTTAGTTCTTGATTTTCATATTAGAAGGCATTTTTGAAGATGTTTTAGCATTGCATTAGATTCGATTGAGAATCGATTGTTTGAGGATTTTTCATATTAGTATTTGAAAGTGAAAACGACTCCTTCTCTTTCCCTTAAATAGGCATTCATTGAAAAGAAATGAATGCTTATCATATTTCATGAATCTTTTTGGGAATTGAGTCCTCATTCCATCAGTTTCACTTTCGTGCACCCTTTGAGTAAAGAACAGCTATAAAATGAACGCTAATTAAAAACTATCTAGAACATTTTTGTTTTTAGGATCTTCCACCATCAGTAGACTAGGGTTAGCACTTTGGATTAGGCTGAGTACAACTCTCCAAAGTTTTCAAAACAAACATTAGCATCCTGAGTTAGGGAGAGTCAAATCCAATTGTCGTATTGGTTTTCTGGGATCCCCCTCTCACACAGGGGTTACGCACAAGGTCGCATTCGGGTGAGTTATGGAGATTATCCCTCCATGGTTCAACTGTTTGTAGTGGTCGAATCGTATATTGGGGTTCACTTGGAGGAATACCCATGATTATGTGTGGGAGCCTTTAGGTTTGATTTCAGGATTGTTATCCTACCCATACGTTCTAGATTGGACTGTCGACTGTACTCACCCAGGGACTCACTGCGAATTGGTATCTTTAGTTGCCATAATCTTTAAGTACTTACACAAGGTGATGGTGAAGGGAGGTCTCACTGTACCTGGAACAAAAATTGGTCAAACTCACTCAGGCTCCTTGGAGGGTAAATCCACAATTACTGCGTGGAATATTGCACCAAGGCGTAAGTCCGTTAAGTAGGTCGCCATTGTAACTGTTCCACCATATCCCAGCCCCTTCTCGACTTGATCATGCGACGTTGGATTTCATCACCAACTAGTACGGTCATTGAGGGAAGTTTTGTCTGCTTGGTTGATTCCTAGATTTTATTAGTGCACGTTGTTTCTTTTTCTTAGTTGGCCCTAGATTTTCAGTGTGATCTATTATTCTCCACAATTGAGCCTGTAGATGATAAAGGTCTTCTCTGATCACGTAGGATGCAAGGGTTGCCTCTGGAAGGCTATCAACCCTTCCCTCCTAACCCTCCAGAAGACAACTACCATAGAGAGGTAGAAAATCCATCTGATGCCGGAAGTACTATTGCTCCCCCGTTAGATAACCCAGAAGACGCTTTGGACACGGTTGAAAATCCCACCAAATCTATGTCGGTAACTCCTCTCAAACCACTTTTGGTTCGTTTAGACTCCCTTGAGAACGTCATAGACAAAGAAGTCCCACGATTACCAGAGAGGATATTTACCGAAACATATATGGTATCCATAGAACCACTCTTTGGTGACGAGTATAGGACTCCTGTTTGTCCTAGCACTGTAGTAGAAACTAATCCCACACCTGCTCATTCTGTAAGGAGGACTTCATCAAGACGCAATCTCTATGAACATTTCAAATCTATTCGACAACCCTTTCATCCTCATGACCCTCCTAGTGAAACAAAACCATTTGGTCAAACCATGAATCACCCAGTCAATCAGGTTATTCACTCTACTGCCACGCCAGCACTAGTCCATCCTAATGCTGAACTCATCACCTCTACTCATCCCCAAAGAACTTCAATCTATACCCCCATTTCTACAAGTTTTTACTCTACAGCTCCGCATGTTCCACATGATCCTGCTAGGACATCTTCTCACCTGAGAATGCAGACCCCTGATGGGCAAACACAACCAGCTGGAGGGAAACCACCATCCAAAATACCTTTCCCTCCTGGAGGACTACCTTTCCATGGCGGGCCTACCCCTCCCGGGGAACAACCCCCTGTTCATGCTCCTCCAGGAGGGAAACCTCCGTTTGCCAGTCAAACCCCGGTCATACATCCACCGTTGGCAGGGGACAACCCTTATTTGTTGGAAACCCTTCACATTCCTGGCGAGTATCTTTAGGAGGCACTTTTACCCAACCCCACATAGGGGGGCACTTGTATAATAACCCACTAGGAGGGGTATCCAATCCTGTCCCTCCCGAAATACCTTATGGGCAATCTTATCTGAGCGGTATCCAAAACACCACTTGGAGTTCTCTAGGACCACATTCTTATCCTCCTCATGGGCTTCATGTGTATCTGCCTCCGGGATCTACTTCTTACCATTCTCAAGGCCAAAATGTTTATCCTCCTCACGGGAAAATAAATCACCCAGCCTATAATATTCAAAACCCATCGGGTTATGCCCATGTTTCTCATGCACCATCGAATCCTACTTATCCTGGCCAACAACAACCATATGTAGGAGGACCTACTGGTTACAACTATCCATCTAACCCAGTCTATGGTCCTACTGGTGTTCCTATGCCACACCAGTATCATTCGCACATTAACTGACAACTACCTTTCCTTGCAACTCTGGATCTCCCAGACTTGTCTCGGTTAACTAATGATCCTATTTCTCATTCACCGGTTTGGCCATTCATTCCAGCTAATCTTCCTTCTGATATTCCAAAATTTGACGGAAACCCTGGCGAAGATCCAAACAACCATGTGATGACTTTCCATTTGTGGTGTTCATCAAACTCCCTCATGGATGATTCTATACATTTGCGTCTTTTCTAGCGAACGCTTACTGGTTCAGCAACAAAGTGGTATATTGAACTACCACGTGCTTCTTTTCATGATTTCAATTCCCTTTCCATGTCTTTCCTCACACACTTTCAACTGCCTATTTGCTACAAGACGGGTACTAAACTCTTGACCTCCCTTCGTCAAACTAACTCCGTGCATATCTCTGACCATATTCATGAGTGGGGATGACGATGAAGGATGATCAAGGCAGTCATCCCTGACATGCTCTTGGCGGAATGGTTTACTAAATCACTGTTACCCCTGATCGCATGCAATGTCGCTGTGGGTGGTGCGGTCACAAAGGAATAAGCCATCGCTCGGGTTCAGTACTTAGATTTGGTTTATTCCCAATCTGGTAATTTGTATGATTTTCTTTTGAATGTTGCTCGAGCTAATACCGATCCTTCTAAGCCATCATCCTCATCTCATGAGGATGGTGTTATAGGTTCCGTCAAAACTCCATCTCTTTCCAAATCGACTACACCCTCCTCTACCTCCCCCCAAACTTAGATCTCTGAGGTGAATGCAGTTCAATCTGCCCCTTCACAACAATTCGGAGGTAAGAAGAAGACAAAGAATAAATAAAAAAATAATAATGAACAACCCAAAAATCAAACACCTGCTACTGAAAAACAACCACAATGGAAACTGAAATTCCCATGTATCATTTGTGGTGACGATCACTACACTCGAGCTTGTCCACTTCACAATGAAGTGGCCAAAATTTTCCAAGGGAAGTCACAACCCATTGTGCTTACTCAGCCTTTTCCACAGTAGCAATCCATGGTTGCTCAAACCCCCTCTCCTCGGGGCAGTTCTAGCGAACCTAATGATGAGACCTCGTCAAGTGCACATATTTATATGTTTAATGGGATCAATTTGACCACTCTCTCTAAGACCTATGACACACCAGGTAACCTTGACAAAGGAAAAGACACTCATGGTACCGACACTTTACCAGATCCATCGTCATCCTCTATTAGTCTTCCATCAGTTGATCCTCCATATGGACCACTTTAGATTGAGAAACCCACGTTCGAATCTATCTTGCGTCCTCCTAAGAGAACTATCCACAAAGCTACCTTTAATCCTAGTTCACGTGCTGCCCAAAACTACAACATTGTTGAAGATTTGGCTCAAGCACCGTGTGCTATGTTTGCGTTAGAAATTCTACAACACTGCCCTAGTCAACGTAGAGTGCTCCTGACTACTCTTGGTGTTGTTGATCCTGAGTCGTCCAATCACATCATGTTTAACCTAGATAATTATGTGTCTTGACTCTCCCACTAACTTTCTTTCCAAGTTGATGTTGTTGTTCACAATCAACAAATCCATCGAACTATTCTGGATGAGGGAGCCTCAACTTGTGTCATGTATTTAGTGTGTTGGAAAGGTTTAAAATCATCAGCACTCAACAAATCCCCAACGATGTTACGTGCCTTCGATGGGCGAGGTTTCAACTTCTGACGATTTGGATCTGGTCGTGGACATGGTGATTTCGTTGGTAGGATTATTGGAGCCTTGGTGATTTGGATCCGGTCGTGGACATGGTGATTTTGTTGGTAGGATTATTGGAGCCTAATCTCCTTACTCCTATCATGGCCCTCGATATGTGTCCCTTCTCGAGTGATTATCTTCCATCTAGCGAAGATCTCGTGGAGGCCATGACCACATTTTATCTATTGACATGGTATCCTTACAGAGTATTATCCTCGTGGAAGCCATGATCCGGACGAAACCATGAGCATAGTTTCTCTTCTCTGTGGCAAGCTCGTTAAAAAATGAAACAGATGTCCCGAGTATAGTTCTTTTCCTATGTCAGGCTCGTTAAAAAATGAAACAGTCACTTCTCTTGACCCTTCTTCTCATCCACCCCTCTCCTTTTTCTCATCTACTAGAGAAATTGGTGACGACCTCAGAGCCAGTGAATGAATCGAATCTTGGAGGGCATGTCTCCTGCCTTTGATGATCTTTCTGGAGTTAAGCCGCTATCTTTCAAGCTAGGGGCATACCTATCTTAGTCTTTGTTCTTTCTCATGCTCGTAAATACATGAGAATGCATCCGGGTAGACTTTTATCTCTTTTTCGGACCTGTATGGATACACCAAAAAGGAACCCCCTGGAGTCTCCTTTAAGCTCTTTTCAGACTCTCTAAACATGAAAATATTGCCGAGTGATCTTGCTTCCTTTCCCACTCGTTAAACAATTTGAAAGGGCATCTTTCGAGTGATAATTTATCTCTTTTTTGGCCTCGCGAGACTAACATTACCAAAAAGGACCACATTGGAGTCATCTTTAAGTTATTTTCAGACTCTCTAAAGATGAAAAGATTACCAAGCAACCTTGTTCTTTTCACGCTCGTTAAAGTATTTGAAGAAAACATCTATTGAGTGGTAGTTTATCTCTTTTTCGGTCTCGTCAGACTACTTTATGAAAAAGGAAATGAGAGAGTTCTCTTTTAAGTGTTTCTCCAGACTCTATAATCATGAAAAACCTTCAAGTTTTCTGTCTTTGGACTCGCTAAAAGAAACATCGACAGACCCATATGGGATCAAACCCTTACTTCTTCCAGTTCATTAAACAAAGGAAGAGGAACTTACCGAAGGTGAGTTTTATCGAGCATGTGTTACCCTCCTCGAGCTCGTTAAATCAAAAAGAGGTACTCGTCTATCTGGATGGGGGGAAAATTGAAAGAAGCAAGCCAAGGAGTTTTTTGAGAACATTACCAAGTAACTCTTAGAGTCACCCCTGAACATGGCACTGTGTCTTTTGCATGCATTATAATCCGTTGAACCATTGCACTGAGCCAATCCTTTGAGTTTCTTCCACTCCTTTGGGTCACCTGACGTAAGTCACAGCATCCACTGCATCGTCAAGTTTTGGTCCATGTCATGTTTCTGTTGTTGTGCCTCAGTGTTCAAGGGAAGTATACACCTTGAGAGTCAGCCATCACAAATATCTTGTCTCAATACCCATGTCAGTCCATGTTCATTTGATCTACCAATTACATCTCTATGTCCATTTCGTGTCATTGATGGGGGATACATCAAGGCCCTCCTTCAACGAGCCTATTCCTGTCGACTTCAACACGTTATCCAGGAACTAGACTTAGAAACCAGTTAGTACTTTGGGACCTACATGCCTCAATGGCAGGCCTCCTCACATTTGACAGTGGGTTTACATCATTGACCTCTGATCGGATGATTCCACGGATGTTCGACTTCATCTCATCCATTCACATTCGTTGGAATGTACTAGAGTACCTTGGGAATCATTGACATTAATGGTGATCTCCCTTGCGCTTGTTAACGGTATACATCATTGACCAGTAATCAAGTGGTTTCTACCATGTTTGACATCAGAACATCTATTTTCATGGTTAGATTCGTACTACATTGGGATCGGTAAGAAGACCTTGGGTTGAGTGATCACTTTGATATGTACTTTGCCCAGGTTGCGATGGAGTGTCTTTTTAACAATGACACATATACTGTTACATAGATCCACTTTGTATTGGTCGTGGCTATGTCTTGTCATATCATAGATCCATTGTGTGTTATTCGTGGCTACGATCAGTTCATGTCATAAGAGTATATATCCACAGTGTATTTTTAGTTTCTATACCTTTTTATCAATACAATTATGGATCCACAGTGTATTTTATGGCGGCCATATCTTGCAAGTGTTGATCACCCAAGCATAGCTATGCCTGTCTTGGGTTTGAAACATGTCATAATATTTGTTGGATGTTTGTGTGTAGCTTTTGTCAAGTTCTCTGTGTATATACCCTTGCTTGAACGTCTACAAATAATTTCATTTATCGGTTCTTGTCTTCTAACTTCATATTTTGGGGGGCAATCTATTACACATCGAAATTACTCACTTCGAGAGTGTCACAAGTGTCGTCATTATAAGTGTCACAAGTGTCGCATTTTGCTTACAAGTGTCGCAAGTGTCAAAGAAAGAACACTGCCATGATGCCTATGTTGTGCCTATAACGACATGAGAAGGACATTTGAAACACCTCAAACATTTTATTTGGAAGAGGAGGAAAGGTTAACTGGGCTCATGAACCTTTTTCCATTTGAAAGCACCCCAAAAATTGAGTTTTTGGAGGGGAGCGTTCCCCTATAACTATCTCAGAAGTGCTGGCACCCCCCCATAAGCCATCAGGGAGTGTTATAGCACTTGATCGGCCCTTTTAAAAGAGTGCTCCTATCTTATGGAGTGTTGGCGCTCCCCTAAACACTACTAGGGAGTTTTATAATGCTCTGAGTGCCCTTTTGAGTGAGCACTACCTATTCTAGGTAGTATTTAAGTTGTTGAGATGAATGGGGGAAGGGTCTTTTCATTCTTAGAAGGCAGCTGAATTCGAATCCTCAATCAAGCCATGATATTAGGGTAGATCTCCAACTGAAGGAGGCAAATCCTCAACTTCCCCAAGGATATCTCAAGTGGTTAAAGCCTCTCCAAGGCTATATAAGCAAGCTTTCTCATGGTGAAAGGGGACTGAAAAGGGAGAATCACACCAAACTTATGATCTTATAAGTGGTGCTGGAATAGAGATATTTTGTTGGCAAGAGACCTATGATCTCATAGGGATCAATTAGTGAAGCTATCATCATTTGGATCATGGATTTTTTGAGCAATGGGTAGACAAGGAGGACCTGACGAAACTGCTGCAATTCATCTACGACTGTAAGCAATGTTTTGTCTTCATTAATATAATTTGCTTGGCCTGTTTCTTTCTAATTCATGTTCAATCTCACATGAATTTGTCTCTTTAGTAGATAGACCTATTTCGGACTAATCTTGATAGAGTAGGAAGTGGTTGTACTTTGTTTGTCTACAGGGCTTATCGAGGAGCGAAAGATTGGAGCTCAACTCGGAGCGTGCAGGGACAAACACCAGTAAAAGGTAATTCTTTTCTCCTTCCTCCTTACACACTAGTCCACCTAGATCTAAAAGGAAGTCATTGACCATGATAATCACTTTCTTTCTTAGATTTAAGAGTCTATCTCTTTGAGGAGATCTACTTGTCCACGGGGAGATTTTCCTTCAACAGAAACTTCAAGGTAACTTTCAATTTTGAAGATGATGCCCATTTTTTTGACACAACTCTCCGTATTATCAAAACATGAGTTTTACATCAGAAGACTTGATGGGACCAGTTCCCTTTTGTAGTGTGTCCAAATCTTCTTTGACTACTCAATAGATTTTGGAATGATATAATGTTGCTAGAGAATACCAGGATGATGAAAACCCAAAAAATTTGAAAGTAATAGAAACCAAAGGAGAGCACACAGTAGAGGGTCCTGAGCTTGAATCTGTCGAGTATGCAAATTCATTGAGAAAACAAAAGTTGAATATTGGTATAAAGGATAATCCAAAGTTTGCAAACATTGGATATTAATCGAATGAAGAAACTGTTGAGAAGATTGCTAATTTACTATGCGAATAATAGGACCCTTTTCCAACTACAATTTTAGAAATGAAAGGGATCATAGAGGAGCTATGGGAGATAAGGATCCCTTTGAAGCTAGATTCCAAGCCAATGAAGAAAATACCGTATTGATTGAACCTAGTATAAAAGAAGAAAGTGAAAGAACAAATAGATAGGATGTTGGAAGCTAAGATTCTTGAACCTATCGCAGAGTCAGAGTGGATCAGTCCGATGGTGATTGAGGACAAGAAAAATTGTTGGAATCAAAATTTACATGGATGTGTGGAAATTGAATGATGCTTTCTTAAATGACCTATTTCTTGACTCGTTTATAGATGAAGTTTTGGAGAATGTAGGAGGACATGAAAATTACTCATTTATTGATGGATTCTATGGGTATCACTAGATTAATATTGCATAGGAGGATAGGAATAAGAAAATATTTGTGACAGAATGGGGATTTTATCAGTATACAATCATGCCTTTTGGATTGAAAAATGTAACAACAATATTTTCTCTAGTTGTTGTCACAGGTTTTAAAGAATTTATTCATAAATGATTAGAAGTATACTTATATGACTGTAAAGTGTTCAATTTGTTGAAGGACCATAATGAAATTTTGTGCTTGATGTTGGACAGATGTAGGAAGTTCCAGATTTCCTTGAACTTGAAGAAGTGTATTTTTTGTGCACCATTTGGTATCCTATTGGGTCATGTAGTTTGCAAACAAGGACTTTTGGTTGATTTTGTGAATATTGTTGTTATTGTTTATTTTTCACCACCTAATTCAATTTGACAACTACGAGAAACATTGGGTCATAGGGTGTACTACATAAATTTTATGAGAGGATACACGCAGATCACATCTCCCATGGAAATTTTGTTGAAGAAGAAAGTCAAGTTTCAATGGAACGCATAATGTCAGCAAAGCTTGGATACCTTGAACCATAAACTCTTTAATGTGCCAGTTTTAGTATTTCCATATTGGAAGAATGAATTCCATGTCCATGTAGATGCATCATCTATAGCGTTAGGAACATTTATAACTCAACTAGGGGAAGGAGGTTTGGATCATGTCATTGCATTTTCCAGTATAAAGTTGTCGATTACTGAAAATAATTACATTATTATAGAGTGTGAAGGACTTGCAATGGTGTATGCACTACAAAGGTTTAGGAATGATATGTTGGGATCACACTTTAATATGTAAACAGATCATTTTTCATCGAGATACTTATTCAATAAGATAGTGTTTGGGGGGGAGATATGTATAAGGCTGGTATTATTTTAGGAGTATGATTTTGAAGTGATTGTGAAACTAGGAAAATTAAATACAAGACATGATCATTTTTCACACATATTAACAAGGGAATGTGTAGGAAATGTGGATGACACTCTATCAGATGTGCACTTGTTTGCATTGCATATGGTTGATGATTAATTTGAAGATATTGTTCAGTTCTTGAGCACATGAGTAGCCCCACTCGAATTTACAATTTTTGAGTGGGGCTAAGCTAGTAGTAAAGGCAACATATTATTAGCTTATAGTGGGAAATTTGTATAAGTTAGACATAAATGGTATTCTTCGACGATGTGTATTGGAGCACAAGAGACCTATGATACTATCGGAAGAACGTGAAGGAATGGGTGGAGGCCACTATGTAGGGAAGGTGATGTATTAGAAAATCTTGCACGCAGGACTTTGGTGGCCCACCCTTAATAAGGATGCTAAGGAGTTATGTTAGACCTGTGATTTTTTTCAACAAGTTGGGAAGCCATCCATAAGAGATTATATTCCTTTAATACCACAATTTATGTTGTAGGATTTTTATAAATGGGTAGTTGATTTCATTGGACTGATCAACCCACCATCAAAAAGGTCAGGAGAAATATATATAATCACTACGATAGATTACTTCACTCGATGGGCTGAATCAAAACCTATAAGAGATTGCAGCTTAAATATTGTTGCATGGTTTCTATTTGAGTATGTTGTTACAAGTTTTGGATGCATGATCATCCTTATGAGTGATCAGGGGACCCATTTTTTGAATAAAATGATTTCTTCTTTGACAAAAGAATTTCAGATTTATCACCAGACGAGCACACCATATCATCCTAGGTGAATAGAACAATGGAAAAGTTTAACAAGATCCTAGAGCATGCATTGACGAAGATATGTAATGTAAATCGAGATGACTGGAACCTAAGGATTGTTGTAGTACTATGGGAATACAAGACTACATATAAGACGTTTACAGGGTAGACACCATTCTGATTAGTATAGAAACATGAAGTAGTTATTCCCATGGATTTAGTTGTGTCAATTTTTCTCATTGTCACGTTGACAAAGCTCACAGATTCTAGTGGAGTAGATAAAATACTGTCAGAGTTAGTGGAACTCGAGGAATACCACTTTGTTGCAGGATTTCATCAAAAAGTTCAAAAAGTGCATGAAAATGCATGGCATGACATACATATTAAATGGAAGAAGTTCTAGATGGGAGACCTAGTTTCTCTCTATGACAAGAATTTTTTGCAACACCCTAGAAAGTTCCAAATTCCCTGGTTGTGTCCATATGTGATAAGATGTTTTACAGAAGAAAGTGTGGTTCTATTGGAGAAACTGAATGGGGAAATCATGGAAGAACTAGTCAATGGTAGTCAACTGAAACTCTATAGGGATAACCATTCTTTCATGCATAGGCTTGAATGTGTAGTATGTGTAATACAATATCTGTACCATATGAAAAAAAAGAGAAAAGAAAATAAGCAATACAAGAGCTTGAGGCTTGAAGTTTTGAATCAGACATTGTTCAAAGAGTCAAATTAGCAGAAAAATAGATGAACAAGAAAATTTCATGGAAATAAAGAGGAAGGTGCATAAGAAGGATTATTGAATTGCACGCAGAAAGTAGAATTGAATTGCACACAAAAAGAGATAGGATAAATACTTGCACGGATGATGAGAAAATCATTAAAGAGAAAATATGATGGCGATATGGAAAAAACATGTAGTCATAAATGAAAATTGATGACCATATTTTGACAGGATGGAAAATCTAGACCACGATCCATCGAAAAATATGAAATTAATGCAAAGTGTGGACCAGAATTGAATGTGAATAAATCAAATGGACTGAGAATTTTGGTGCAAAGAGGAAGATAATAGCTAGAAGAATGATATAAAAGTATATGAGAGGCGATGAGAAAGGGTTATTATTGTTTGAATATTCAAAGAGAACAAAGATCCAGAGGAGAGCCATATTTTACAAGGGAGAGAGCCGAGTAAACTGTAGACAGATTCGAGTTGTAGAAAGCCATGGCACCACCAAAGGTGGGAGCATCCACATCATAGATGAAGAAACCACACAGTAAGAAGGAATCAATACCTATACAGGAAGAAACCCCAAGAGAAGAGACATAAAATCCAGTCCACTTTCATAGGGAATATGTGTCACCTAGAAATCCAACAATAAAGCAAGTTAGGCTTCCCAAGGAGTCAAAGTATGATCTTTTTACATTGGTGATTCCACTTGGGGTCACTATTGAGGGAGATATGTTGTGTGCAGTAGGAAGTATTTAGTTTTCATACCACAATCTGGAAAACCTAAATAAATTATCGAAGTTAGAGCCATAGAACTATCTACGCACATGACTCAGCCTAGACTCACTATTACTCATAGTCGAGTCGCATGAGTGGGCAACATGACTACAAAGAACATTAATACTAAACCTGTTGGAGATCCCACATTTTGGCTGAAACAGAGAAATCAACATCTACATCAAATTATTGTTGTGTTTCATCCATGGAGGGTTTCTCTAGTTGGACAAGTTAGTGTCGATCAACACCCAACTTAGAGCACATATTATAGGATTGTTAAAAACAGAGGAAGACCCACTACCCTTGTTCACAAAAAATACTTAGGAAAAATAATTAGAGAAAAATATGATGAAAAAATATGGAACACACATAAGATCACGTGGATTAGACGTCATGAGGATAAACAATGATATTGTTAGGTTTGCGATGTAGGTGTTGGCTTGCAAGTTACTCCGGAAATGTAGCAGAGATCAGGCACCATGTGTTGGGTATGTGTTATATTCTTTGCATGAGTAGTAGTGTCTGAGCATATGTATCAGGTGCGCAGGGGGTCCAGGGGCAGTGCCCCTGGAAAAAAAAATTCTGCCTCGGGAAACGTGAGACCTACCTCGAGAAACGTGTCATGTATTTAGGTGGTTTTTTCGACACATGGCTTTTGCCAATGGTTTTCTATTTCTGGTTAAGGAATTAGGGTTTTGGACTAATCTAGGTCATTGGGTTAGGGTTTTAGATGTCGCTGGCTCCTATATGTATATTGTATTGTAAACAATGTAACACAATGAATGAATATAATATATGTTGGTTTTCTCGGTTTGGGTTTCCTGGGGAAAAATCTATGTGTAATGTTTGTATTTGCCATTGTATATTTTCTGTTCTTTTCTAAATATCTGTTTACAGTAGACATTGTACAAGGTTAGAATTTTCATTTGGTATCGGAGCTTTATTGGCTTCAGGGGGATGCCTTTGTGGTCAAGGGTTTGGCTCAAGACTGTGATAAGCCTTGTTACAGTGGGAGATCTGTGGTATTGTTTTTCAGGTGAAAAGAAATGGAAAGCAATTCGAAGATGGAGATCGAGAAGTTTAATGGGAAAAGATTTGAGTTGTGGAAGCTTAAGATGGAATATCTTTTGGTGGACAAAGATCAGTGGATCGTGGTAGATCCAGGTACTGCACCCACATGAACTTTTGCAAATGACTGGAAAAAGATGGATTGGAAGGTTAAGAGCACAATTCGACTGTGTCTCTCCAATTTAGTATTATTGAATGTGTTAGAGGAAGCTACAGCCAAGGATTTATGGGAAAAGTTGGAGAAGTTGTATTAGTCTAAGTCCCTGGTAAATAAACTATTCCTGAGAAAGAAGTTGTATAACTTGAGGATGAGAGATGGAGACTCGGTGGCAGAGAATTTGAATGCCTTCAATACT
>JZKD02S1998220.1:251973-263286 GCA_000966675.3 Picea glauca
GTATATTGTATTGTAAACAATGTAACACAATGAATGAATATAATATATGCTAGTTTTCTCGGTTTGGGTTTCCAGGGGAAAAATCTCTGTGTAATGTTTGTATTTGCCATTGTATCTTTTCTGTTCTTTTCTTAATATCTATTTACAATAGACATTGTACAAGGTTAGAATTTACACCATTAGGAGTAATAACGAGAGTAGAAAAGTGCATAAAACGAGTGCAGATGAACTGGGTGACATTGTTGGTGAATTGGATTTTAACCAATTGCAAGAAAGATAAGGATAAAGGTATCAAGTTTCAGTATGCTTGGTTATTTATTTTGATTTCATTAATCACTTAGAGGGAGCCTGAAGAAACCTTGTTCCTAGAAGGTTTGAAAAAACTATGTCTGGCAGCGAGGTATGTTTCTTCTTGTAACACTATGCACATGAGCAAAGAAATGGAAAACAATACCAGGTTCTACATTTATATAAGGATACAATATTGCAATGTATTGAAGACACCCTGTGCATACTACCTCATACAATTGAAGAATATAAAGAATTTGTGTGATTCAAAGAAAGGCCACACCACATGTACATCCAAGCAAAGAGAGATCCATATCAGGAATGGTTGTTGACTAACTATAGGTTAACATAATAGGATGGAATCCATATTGAAAATGAGTGGAAAGTAGAGTGGAAAAACCCAGTTCCAGAAACAACGTAGAAGGAAATGAAAAACCAAGAGAAGGATCAAGAAGAAGAAAAAGAACATGAAGAAAAAGGGAATGTTGTAGGTGACACTCAAACAACATTGCACACTGGAGAGCAGAGAAAAGAGAATCCTAAGGAGCGCTCAACACATAAACACAAGAAGATGAAATCCTCAAATGAAAAATCTATCAAGGCCTTAACTAAATATGACTTGGAGAATATTAGAGATCAGGTGGAAGAAGTCACTGAAGAATAATTTTAGCAATCTACACAGAAATAGGAGGAAATGAACATGAACATGTAGGTGTCGATAGCTACATTGTGCCAGATTTTAGAATCCATTAGGACAACACCAGTACAAATGATAAAAGAAGAAAATATAGAGAACACAACAAAGAAAGCAGGTTCACAATCGACAACATCTCAACCATCATAAAAAATAATAGAGTCGGATCATGAAGATATCAGCAAGGGCCATAGAGTTCCTGATGACAAAAATGTAGGAGCACACACAAGATTTAAGTCATATTGACCTATTTTTGTCATAGTTACCATTAAACGTGCTACATAGATTGTAGATAAGTGTAACACAAGAGATACAATTGCACGCATAATCGACTGTTACGGAGTTGGTCAAAGTGATTGCAGACAATGATGCACTACATGCAAAACAAAAAAAAACTCATGCTATAGTGGGACAAGGTCATACAAAGAACAGAAAGGTTGAAACAACAAGTGTATGGGGTATACAACAATATATTAGAGGTATAAATAGAACACAATAATCCTTTGGAATAACAAGTGAAAAATATAACCAAAGCCATTAAGGTATTCTATGCAAATATAGTCGATCTGGAAGGTCGCACAATGCTGAGTACCCCACCAGAAGAATGGGAGCAATGGGAGAAGACAACCATGACCATCGTGGAGAGATTTAGGATTTTGGATGAGGAATTTGCAAATTTATATGAAGAAAGTACACAAGTTTGGTCTCATTTCATGGAGGATGCAGAGTTATAAGAAATATAACATAGGTTATAGGTTGCAAAGGAGAAGGAACATAAGTTTAAAGAAATAATAAACACTCTACCAACAACAAAATGAATAAATGAAATAGTTGAGAATAGGAAGTTTTACCTTAATATCAAATAGATAAGAGATGAATAGAAGACTCTTTTGCAGAAGCTTGAGCTACTACAGAAGGAATCATTTCAGGTGACCGAAGAAGTTGTGGCTACACAAGGCATAGTAAAGCAATTAGTTAACACTAGTAAATTTGGGTCATTTTACGTTGGCTATTTCGATGCTCTTGTGACGTTATGTTGTGGAGATTGCGACAAATCTTAGGCCCCTCAAATGTCGCATCATATCCTGTCGAAAGTGAGACAAACCTGGAATAATGTCTCAAGAGTGATGACCTACGACGATCGTCACAAGAGAAACGACCTACGTAATTCATCACAAGAAAGACAACCTACATAGGTCATTGCAAGAGAGACACCCAATGGTCATCGTGGCAAGAATGACATCTGAATATGATCTTCACAAGAATGAAAACATAGGACGATCATCGCATGAATGAAAACCAAGGATGATCGTTGCAAGAGAGACGTTGAATGATCATCATCGCAAGAATGACAACTAAAGATGATCGTCGAAAGAGAGACGACCAAGGATGATCATTGCATGAACGACAACCTAGGATGATCGTCACAAGAGAGACTATCGATGATCCATGTGGTCACAAAAGAGACAAAATATATATATTTAAAAAAAATTAGATATATTGACAGAAAGGTTAAAAAAGGCACAAAGCAGTTAAATTTGGCGAAGAAATAAATTAGATCGGGCCCATAATAACTTTGATCATGATCTATTTGAATTGACGACTAGGAATCATTGTAGAATTTGAAGTTGTGCGGGGGATAATTCTGAAGGGTGGTCCCGCAATCCAAACCACGGTTTCCATTGAGGAGTATGTGTCAGCATCGTGTTGATCGCAGAATCACAAGAGGGTTATTCCAAAACCACCAATCCACATATCTTCAAAGTGAAAAGTATAAAAGGTCGATTTGACATTTTTTTATCTATTTTTTTAAACTTGGGGACTGTTGGAGCATTGTCGCGACTGCCATTTTTTGTTGCATCCTAGCTTTGCACCATCACAACCTGTTTCTAGTTATTTATCCCATCGCCATGGATCCCATAGTGTTATCAGTAGTAGAGCAAGACCCTGAAAGTAATGAGGAATCCCTAATTAATAGAGATGCAGATGTATTTGACCCTAATATCACTATTTCCCCCATTTTTGTGTCTTGAAGCAACTTGGTTGATATAAAGGGAAAGAGTATTCCATTTTTAGAAGTAGTCTAGGCCTCCATTGTTATGTATGTTGTCGATTTTTCTTTCCCATTTCTTGAATTCGTAGGTTGGTGCGTTGAGCAATATTCCCATTCAAAAACCGTAATTTTCAATAAACATGGGTCTCAAGCCATGTGTATAATAGATAATATGTCAATCCAAAAGTCACTTAATATCCCAGAATCATTTTCCTTTAATTCCGAGCCATTCAACGAAGAAAAAGTTACTATGGTTTACAGATAATCTCAGCCAGATCTCAAAATTCAATTTATACAACAAATCATTAAACCTGAACAAATGTTAGAGAGTTTGTCCTTACTAATGAGTATCAACATGATGGTCATTGAAGTTTAGTGGGTTTGTTCCCTGTTGAGTCAGGTCCTAGGTCTATATAGTGATAAATATGTTGTTGAAGTCATGCTTGGTTTTATTTTTATTTTTTTTAAGTTAGATTCTGGTCGGTCAGTCTGAATTAATTTTGATCAATTCCTAGCTGACACCATTCACAAGCAGCTAGTGAATTTCCACTCTTTGAGACATTTCAGATATTATACATATTTGTTAAAGGTTTTCTTAGAAAGTAACCATAGATAAATCCCTAAAGCATCTTTTGCATCTAATGAATGTAAAAGAATCACTTTTATCATATTCATCAACAAGGTCATGTCAAGAATCCATTCTTTGATTTTCAATACATGTTTACCTAGAGTTTTGGAGGACATGAAGATTCAACTGCAGCCAAATCCAGAAAATAGAATAGGAGACTGGGTACTTTTTCTGCATTGAATGGTGATCTGGGTATATGGTTTTCATGAGTCTCCTTATCTATTACCCAGTTTCCTAACTCCTGAGATTTTTGCTCTTGAGTTCATCATACAAAGAATCATATTTGAGATAGAGAACTTCATCAAACTGCACAGAGACTCTAACATTAAATTCCCCTTAGTTATTGGTCCTTTTGTTGTTAAGTCCATATCATGTTTATCACAGGATAAATCAAAACTCAAAGAATTTGTATTTTCATAAATACAAGGAAGAAAATATGATCCACATCAAATCATATCCAAAAGAAGATAGATGAATAAAAATGCATCTTATGAACATGAGAATATGGAAGTATTGGATAAACTAGCTAATCTGGAAGTGTGTATTGACGTGGAAGCACCGTTACAGCAAGTCCAAACACAACAAGCTCCTCAAAAGTTGGTGATTAAAATTCCCAAAGACAGTGTGTACAACAAAAGAAGCATTTTAGAGACTACGGATATTGATGTTGAAAAAACTGCTAAAAGGAAGAAGAAAATTGTTTACCCAAAGCAGATTGTAGATTTGGAAGATGAAGGACCCAGAGATCAATTGAATTTGAATATTGTGGAAAATGGTACCAACATTGTAGAAATTGAGGAAAGAAGTCAGTTGGAAATCGAAGGAAGCTCAAGAGTTTTTCACAGTGAAAAATATTATTTTGATAAAAGACCTGATGCAGCTTATCAGTCCAGAGAAGACTTAGAAAAACAATATGTTGAAAAGAGAAATGTGGCTTTGGGTGAAATAAGAGATTTGTTTCCTGAAGTAGAAAAAAATTCTCAACTTAAATCTTCCTTGTTCACTATGAGGGATATTGAAAACAAAACTTTTAATATTGCAGTTGTAGAGGAGGATAAAGTGTCAGAGATTAAAATAAAATATGACAATATAAGTGCCCCTGACAAAGTGAAATTCCACAAGAAGACCAGTGATTTGTTGTATTTTGATTATTTGAGTTTAAATTTGAAAAATTCACATAAAATGAAAGTCGAATTTGATAATCATTACATGCTCTGTAGCTGTCCCTTTTCCACGATCATCCTGCCACATTATAATATTATATAATTAGAACCCCCAAATAGTGAGTAGTCCATCCTCAACCTAGTTCCAAATTTTGAACCTTTTTTTTCTATATTCAAAGTTCTAAACCCTTGCACACACCCTAAAAAAGGCAATTAATCAATATCTAGAGGGAGTTCGCAGCTTGATGAAGTCAAAAGGAGTACCATGCTAGGTAGCTAGAGAGGTAGTGGAGGCCATTAAATGTAAGGTGGATTAGGTCCATTGTATTATTAAATAAGGCCCACTATATTATTAAATAATTCCCACAATGGTAGTTAGATATAATAAATGGGTAGTTAGATATAATAAATGTAAGAGGACTTCTTAGAAGGTTCTTCTTCTAAAATATTTCTCATCTAGAATGTTCTTAGGTGATGGTAGCACTATATAAAGGGGTTCCAACAATGTAATGAGATATGAAGAGAAGTATTGTATTTGGAGCAGTAGCTCAATAGGAGGAAGCCCTCTCAAAGAGACAAGTGAATAGGAGAGGATCCCTTCCATAATAGGATCTATTGTATGGTGTTGCCCTACCTCAATGGTTTTCTTATAATAAAAGTGTGTTTTATTCTATATTTCTCTATGGATATATTGTGTATTCATTATTTCTGGTGATTTTATTTGTAGATATACTTAGGTACTTAACAAGTGGTATCAAAGTGAGGTTATTCGTGGTTTTCATTTATCCATGGGACCCTGGTTCTCTAGTCTACTTTAGCACTATTAATGTAGGAGCATTGTCAGCAAGCACACGTGGAGAGACAACTCAACTCCTTAGCGCACCTTTGAATCATTTCAGAATATGAAACACTTGTGTTTCCTACAAATCTTTCTTGAACTGATTGAAAACTGAAGACGATCAAAACGCTTGGGAGAAGATGATCACGAGTGATCTAGGAATTTCACTCCTAGACTTTAATGTAACCATGCTTAAGGGGTATTTAGGTTCTTTCGAGAAGATAGGTAGTTGGAGGGAACCCTAGGAACCTTCTTGTATATGTAGATGCATTGTATGCCCAAAATGAGGTTGTTGGAGGATTATTGTTACTGAATAGGAGGTAGCTGCAAATTAGTAGGAGATTTTTGTGATTTAGTTGTTACTGAGTTTTAGTTCTTGTTTTATCATAGTTGTAGCCATTTAATTTTGAATGAATATAATAGAGCAAAATTAATCCAATGCATGGTGTTGCTACTATTTACAATCCCCTGTTATTTTGTTTTCATGAATGAATGAGTTGTGTTGTTGAGTATAAGAAACTGTGAAGTGTTTAGATAAGTTTTGTTTGTTCTCTTCGTTGAGTTCATGCAAGATTTGCATACAGTCTGCAAGGAGTACGTTGACAGAGTCTGTCTCGAATCATAAGCTCAGAAGAGATAGCATGAAAATTTCCCTTTGCAAGGAGTGCAAAGTGACTGTTGCAAGGCATGCATAGTCGTCTGCAAGAACTTAAGTATTATGTGAGAATCTGCAACAAGGAGTGACAGAGTCTATTTAAACTCATAGGCTCAAAAGAGATAGCGTAAATGTTTCATTTGCAAGGAGCGCAAAGAGACTGTTGCAAGGTGTGTAGATTCGCCCGCAAGAAACTAAGTCTTGCATAAGAATATACTACAAGGAGTGCACAGATTGGAAAAATGACTATGTGTCGAAGTAACCCTCTAAAGAGTTGAAGGGTTTGAGAGATAAAGTGCAGGAGAGATACCAGGAAAAATCTTTGAAGGGAGTGAAGTTCTGAAGATTTCATGAATCACCAGTTATGATCCATATAGGAAGGAGCGAGATCATTCCAGATCATTAGATCTGGGAAAGGTGCATGAGTTTTAAGTCTCGATGTGCACATAAGAGTGAGGATTTTTGAAAGTCCCAAAGAAGCCAGGGACTATCCATCGTCCAGAGGGACAGGTGGTGGAATATTCCTAACTGTGGAGTGAAATAAATTCAGAAGTTTTGTGGATAAGGAGAAAGAGTAATCCTTGAAGTCCTGAAGGTCAAAGTAGATCCCGGACGTTGGTAGTCAGGAGATACATGTCGACAAATTTGAGATTTGGGGAAATTTCACTTCAGAGGATTCCAAGCATGGAGTGTGGAAAAATCCTGAAGTTCCAAAGGTTGAAGCAGATCGCAACTATCCGTTGTGAAGGACATGTGGTGGGAATTTGTCATCTTCGGGCGAAATCACTCTGGGAGGAACGAGTGCATAGGAGGTTGAAAATATCGAAGCCCAAGGACCTGAAGTGGATAGTACCCATTAGATATAGAGGGAAATGTGTCAATAGATCTTATACTTCGGGTGGAAGTTCCTCGGGAGGAAGAAAGTGCGGAGATTTTGAAACTCACGAAGCCCGAAGAGCCGAAGTTAACCATAGTCATTGATCTATGGAAGACACATGTCAATAGATTGTGAAATCTGGGTGAAGCACTCTAGAAGGAAGTGAATGTGGGAAACATTGAGGCTCCTGAACTGAAGATTCCTGAAGTGGATCTTTACCATCGATATGAGAACAGAAAATTGACGGTGAGGAATCATTGCGGGGAGTGGAGGAAAATTTAGCGAGCGCACTAGTTCTCAGCCCACAATTTTCCAGGACTGTTGATATTGTAGAGATAGGGGATAAACGGCCATGATTTAAAGGAGGTTGGGTGAGCACTTTGTTTATTGTGGGGATAGGGATCTTTGATAAAGAGTGAGCACGTTGGCAGCTCACAATTTCCATGAACTGTCGATCAACAGATAGGTCGGTAACGATCAAATCATGACCCTGAAAACCCTGAGGCTGATAACAGGGCCTGTGTTTTGATTTTGAGACTAGCAAGGTCCCGAGGAGATGATCCAACTGGGGAATAATTAATGATCTTTGACTGGGAGGTCGATCAGCCCTAAGGAGAGAAGGGGGGTTTGCATCAAGTGGTATCAGAGCCAAATTTTGTCTGCAGATTGTAGGCAAAGGTGTAAAGGTGAATAGAGATAATATGATGACATCAAATGGTATCAGAAGTTTAAGTTCACCTATAGAAAATAGGTGAAGAGAGTCAAAGTATTGATGCTCTGTAAATATTGTTGCAAGGATTGCAACAAATGGTAGATATCTAGGAGGGATGAAGACATAAAAGATGGCTATTGAAGGCCATAAGTGTGGTCGAGGAGCAGACCACAAGAAGAAAAGTAAAGAAGAAATTGACAAGGAGCTCATTGAGATAAGAGAAAGAATGGAACAACTGACATTGAAGATGCAACAAGAGACAAAGGTACACTAGAGGTACGAATGGCCTCTGAACAAGAAAGTAAAATGGCATGTTCAAAAGTTGTTGGCCAAAAAGAAGCAACAAGATTTGAGGAGGTGGCTGAGGGAAGTTGAAAACCTCAGTGACATAGAAGAGAAAGTGATTCACATCTGTGAACCAGGGATGATTTTAGGGGCTAAATTTCGCTCATGGGCTAATTTTTCATGGTTTTTCCCAAAAAAAGATTCATTATTCTAAAAATGATTCACCCAAATTCTATAGGATAAAATTATTTTACCTTAAAAATCGCCAAAATTTTATTCAAACTATATAAAATCCTTAGAAATTTGAATACTTTTACAAAAATATCACCAAATATTTATAGTTGTCAAATGAAGGATTACTAAGATTTGCCAAGGTTTCTACATTTTAAAATAAATTTCCATCCTTAAGATCATCCCTATTGTGAACCAGAGATTGGGAGGAACCTCAGTGATGTTGAGGAGGTGAGATCAGTTAAAGGTGTCATGAAATGCCAGGAGGGAAGAGATGAATTTTCATATTTCTAGGGGGGAAATGAGATGAGATTAATTGAGGATATCATAGACTGTCAGGAGGGAAATGATGGAAATTTAAATTTCCAGGTGGGCTATGAGATGAGATCAGTTGATCTCATAGACTGTCAGGAGGGAAGAAGAGAAATCCCAGATTTCCAGGTGGGAAAGGAAGAAGAGAGGAGACTATCTGAAAGTATCATGAACTCAGCTGAGAGTTCATATCAGCAAGGAGAGTTGGTGGAGGAGGATCAGAAATGCATTCTGATCATTGGAGGAATTCAAATATTCCTAACAAATAGTCCAGTAGAGTCTAATACAAGAGTTGCACACGAGGAGGCGATGCAACGAGAACCCAAGAAAGGGGCCATGGGGCCAAATGAATTTAAAACTAATTGTGTCTTTGATGTAGGTGCAATAGAGGAAAGATTGACTTGTTGTTGCTCAACTTCCTACTCTGATAGATTGACTTATGTAATCTCCTCTTGAAATCTGCACTCAAAATGGCTAGCTAGTGCTTGCTCAACTTCCTAGGGAGTATATGATGCATCATATTAGATTGACTTATGTAATCTCCTCTTGAAATCTGCACTCAAAATCATACTCCCAGTTGTGGAGTATGATGCAGGAGCATCGTCAGCAAGCACACGTCGAGAGACAAATTAGAGCCTTAGCGCACCTTTTAATCATTTCATAATATGAAACACTGGTGTTTCCTGTAAATCTTTCTTGAACTGATTGAAAACTAAAGAAGATCAAAACGCTTGGGAGAAAATGATCGCGAGTGATCTGGTAGTTTCACTCCTAGACTTCAATGTAATGGTGATTAAGGGGTATTTAGTTTCTTTTGAGAAGATAGGTAGCCAGAGGGAACCCTAGGAACCTTCTTGTATATGTAGATGCATTGTATTCCCAAAATGAGGCTGCAGGAGGAGTATTGTTACTGAATAGGATGTAGCTGCAAATTAGTAGGAGATTTTTGTGATTTTGTTGTGGCTGAGTTTTAGTTATTTTTTTTATCATAGCTGTGTAGATTTTTAATGACAAAATCAGAAATATTTCATTCACACATTTCATCAAACACTTAGCAACTTAGAGATAATTGTCTTCTTAAATTTCAGAAATGCATACCCGCATTCAGAAATTTCTATAAGAAGAAATACACATTGTTAAGCAAAATACGCAGCGGAAATACACAATGGATAGCAACCCATAACTCACAGAAATTTAGGCAAATGCCAGGGAAACCCCCAATGTGGGAAAACCCAACAAGAGAGAGAGAGAAATTTCTTATTCAGCTTCAGGAAAGTACATATCAGCAGCAAAATAACATTTCCAGCCAAGGAAAATACCGCACAGCACCAAATCTGTCCCACAGAAATCTGCCTTGTTTTCCATGCCAAAATCATACTGCTGTCCTACCTCTTCCATACCTTGTTTTCCATGCCCACGCTCCACTGTACGGATTGTTTCGTATGGCCCAAAAACAACCACTGAAAATCTGAAAATTGCCTCGAAAATCGTGCCAAAAATCACCTCGATTTTCATGCCAAAATTGTACGACTGTATGGACTATACGAATCCATACAGTACGACCTCCCACAGTAGAAAAAGAATTTCAGCCAAAAATCAAGGAAAATTTTTCTTGGGAATCCTACCCACTTTCCTCGAAAAATGTGCCCTCTTTACTGCTCACTTTCCTCTCTCAAGCTTGTTGAGAAAATCTCTCTAACTCTCCTGCCAATGTCCTCTCTCGACATTCGACATGTCTTGCACACTACCCAATGCATTCTTTTATAATCTAAAAATGACATTTTCCCCCCAAAAGTGTCTTTTCACCTTCCCCAACTCTAGATCCAAAGGCCAAGATTAGATCTTGCCTTTTCCATGATCAAGGGTCGTGATTCATTCCCTCCAAAATGTCTCATTTAAAAATTAAAGTGAATTTCACTTTATTACATAAGTGCTTTATGATAATAAAGTCACTTTAAAAATAGAAGGTACACTTTATTAAAAAGTCACTTTAATAAAAGAACCACTTAAACAACTTTATAAAAACTATTACAAAGTTAAGTGCCTGGTAGTGTAAACATTAAGGTAACATCCTCATACAAGACAAAACATGCGGAGTACCTCCCAAGCTAAAAAGCTAACACTCCCTCTTAGCGAGGGATGTACTCGCCACCATATCCATCATCTGGTGCCATCACATTGTGCTCTGTAGGAGCTCCCTCTAAGCCTGGAGCTATCCGCAACACTTGCACAGAACTCGAACTAGAAGATCTTCTCCTGGCAACCTCCTGGAACCCTGAGCTCACTTCATCTTGAGCATCGGTTCGATCAACCTAGTTGAGCCTTCTACCAGTGCTCATAAGAGACTCGCTCTTTTCTGTCAGAATGAAAGACTGATACCTTGGCACCACTGCAGTCTCAGGAGCCTCCTCATGCTCCTCATCCGACACTGAATCATACATCATAGGTTGTCCTCTCAACATATACAACCTATCCACCCGGTTATCGATCAACTGGAGCTCTACCGAATCCACTCCCTCTCTATAGATAAAGACATGTTCCCTCTTGAAAAATATGCAATATCCTACATCTTGCAAG
>JZKD02S1998220.1:263336-295706 GCA_000966675.3 Picea glauca
TCAACCCTGGAACAAAGAGAACTCCATCAATCTCCAAGAGTCCCCCAAACTCGAGTTGGAATCTAACATTCCCAACTCCATGTACAACTCTCGCCATACCACCTTCATTTACCACTTGTCGGCCAGGACCAATCTCTGTGAAGTCTAGGAATACTTGTCATATTCCCGTACGGTGGTTAGAGGCTCTGTTATCCAAAATCCATCTGAAATCACCTCCAAATCCTCCACTGTCAACACTGGAAACTAGGGTAACCAAAGAAAATTCCCTATCAAACTTTGAAGCAAAGTCCTCTACGGCTATTGTAGCAGCTATCTCAGGCCCCTCTGACTCATTCTTCTTATTCCTCTCAGGACATTGAGAAGCAAGGTGCCCCAACTGATTACAATAATAACATCTGACTTTACTCAAGTCCCTTTCAGAACTTCCTTTCTTCTTGCTCTTTGCTGCAAGAGAAATGTTCTCCTCAGCTCTGTCTATCTTCTGATCACTTCTCTGAGATCTTTCTCGGATCTCCTCCTGAGTGAAATCATCCCATAGTCTGCTCCAATCTGGTATATGCTCACGAACCACCACGCACTTCACGAAGACTTCCCAATCTTTGGTGAAGCCATTTACGGCTATCCTCACCAACTCAGAATCCGAAGTGACCTCTCCAACAACTGCCAACTCATCTTTAACTTGAGCCACCCGGGTAAGATAAGAAGAGACACTCTCCTCCTTACCCATCTTGGTATCATGCAACTTAGCCCTCAAGGCCATATTCCAGTTCTCGTTCTTCACCTCGAACAGGTTCTTAAGTGTATCCCACATCTCCTTGGTAGTCTTTTTCTCATCCAAGTGTGGGATAAGGTGATCCTTCACCCCATCCAAAATAATCCTCTGAGCTCTGGCTTCCTTGACCTCATGCAAGTCCAAAACAACATGATCTGTTGCGGGAGCTACTACAACAGAGCTAACATAGCTATAAATCTTGTTCTCCTTTAGAACTGTTGACAAACGAACCTTCCACTGCAAGTAGTTGGAAATGTCATCCAACTGATCCTCATATCTAATGCTTGCAGCCATATTCCCTGTCACAACTCAAGGAAAACAATCACACCCTTTTTCCCAAATATCACACTGCCCACTGCCAGAGACAAGGCTCTGATACCATGTGGATTTTTAATGACAAAATCAGAAATATTTCATTCACACATTTCATCAAACACTTAGCAACCTAGAGATAACTGTCTTCTTAAATTTCAGAAATGCATACCTGCATTCAGAAACTTCTATAAGTAAAAATACACATTGTTAAGAAAAATATGCAGCGGAAATACACAATGGACAACCCATAACTCATAGAAATTTAGGCAAATGACAGGGAAAACCCCAATGTGGGGAAACCCAATGAGAGAGAGAGAGAGAGAGAGAGAGAGAGAGAGAGAGAGAGAGAGATTTATTATTCAGCTTCAGGAAAGTACATATCAGCAAAAAAATAACATTTCCAACCAAGCAAAATACCTCACAGCACCAAATCTATCCCACATAAATCTACCTTGTTTTCTGTGCCAAAATCGTACTGATGTCCTACCACTTATGTACCTCTTTTTTTGTGCCCACAGTCTACTGTATGGACTTTTCCGTATGGCCCAAAAACAACCACCGAAAATCTGAAAATCACCTCAAAAATTGTGCCAAAAATTGCCTCAATTTTTGTGCCAAATCTGTACGACTGTATGGAATCGTACAGACTATACGAACTATACAGATCCGTACAGTACGGCCTCCCACAGTAGAAAAAAAAATTCGGCCAAAAATCACAGAAATTTTTTCTCGAGAATCATGCCCACTTTCCTCGAAAAATGTACTCTCTTTATTGCTCACTTTCCTCTCTCAAGATTGCTCAGAAAATCTCTCTAACTCTCCTCCCATTGTCCTCTCTCGACATTCGACATGTCTTGCACACTACTCAATGCATTCTTTTATAATCTAAAAATGACATTTCCCCCCCAAAAGTGTCTTTTCACCTTCCCCAACCCTAGATCCAAAGGCCAAGATTAGATATTGACTTTTCCAAGATCAAGGGTCATGATTGATTCCCTCCAAAATGTCTTATTTAAAAATTAAAGTGAATTTCACTTTATTACATAAGTGCTTTATGATAATAAAGTCACTTTAAAAATAGAAGGTACACTTTATTAAAAAGTCACTTTAATAAAATAACCACTTAAACAACTTTATAAAAACTATTACAAAGTTAAGTGCCTAGTAGTGTAAACATTAAGGTAACATCCACATACAAGACAAAACATGCAGAGTACCTGCCGAGCTAAAAAGCTAACAAGTTGTAGTCATTTACTTTCGAATGAATATACAAGTGGAAAATTAATCCAATGCATGGTGTTTCTACTATTTACAATCCCCTCTTATTTCTCTTTTATGAATGAATGAGTTGTGTTATTGAGTATATGAAACTGTGAAGTGTTTAGATAAGTTTTGTTTTTTATCTTCATTGATTTCACACAAAGTGTGCATACAGTCCACAAGGAGTGCGTTGACAGAGTCTGTTTCGACTCAGAAGCTCGGGAGACATAGCACAAAACTTTCCCTTTGCAAGGAGTGCAAAGTGACTGCTGCAAGGCATGCAGAGTCATCCATGAGAACTTAAGTCTTGCATGAGAATCTGCAACGAGGAGTGACAATGTTTGTTTCAAATCATAATATCAGAAGAGATAGCGTAAAATTTTCATTTTCAAGGAGCACAAAGAGACTGCTGCAAGGTGTGCACAGTTGCCCGCAAGAAACTAATTCTTGCATAAGAATCTACTCCAAGGAGTGCACAGATTGAAAATTCAACTAATTGTCGAAGTAACCCTCTAAAGAGTTGAAGGGTCCGAGAGATAAATATTAAGAGAGATAGCAAGGAGAAATATTCAAAGGGAGTGAAGTTCTGAAGATTTCACGAATCATCGGTTATGATCCATCCAAGAGGGAGAGAGATCATTCTAGATCGTTGGATCTCGAAAAGGTGCACGAGTTTTAAGTCTCGGTGTGCACATAGGAGCGAGGATTTTCCAAAGTCCCGAAGAATCCAGGGACCATCCATCATTCAGAGGGATAGGTGGTGGACGATCCCTAACTGTGGAGTGAAATCACTTCAAAAATTTTGTGGATAAGGAGAAAGAGAAATCGTCGAAATCTTTAAGGCCAATGTAGATCCAGGTTGTTGGTTTCTAGGAGATACGTGTCGACAGATCTGAGATTTCGGGGAATTTCACTTCGAAGGATTCCAAGCATGGAGTGTGGTAAACTCCTGAAGTTTCGAAGGCCAAAGCAGATCGCAACTATCTATTATGGAGGACACGTGGCGGGAATCCGTCGTCTTCAAGCAAAATCACTCTGAGAAGAACGAGTGCATAGGAGGTCGAAACTCTCAAAGCCCAAAGAGATGAAGTGGATAGTACCTGTCATATCCAGAGGGACACATGTCAACAGATATTGTAATTTGGGTGGAAGTCCCTTAGGAGGAAGCAAGTGCAGAGAGTTTGAAACTCCCGAAGCCTGAAGAGCTGAAGTTAACCATAGTCATTGATCTGCGGGAGACGTGTGTCAACAGATCGTGAACTTAAAGTGAAAGCACTCTGGAGGGAAGAAAGTGTGGGAAAATTTGATGCTCCTGAAGCATAGAGTCCTGAACTAGATCTTGATTATTGATCTGATAATGGAATATCGATGGTGAGGAATCATTGCGGGGAATGGAGGAAAATCTAGCGAGCGTGCTAGTTTGCAGACCATAATTTTCCAGGACCGTTGATCTTGTCGAGACAGGGGATAAATGACCATGATTTATAGGAGGATGGGTGAGCACTTTGTTGATTGTGGGGATAGGGCTCGCTGATAAAGAGTGATCATATTGGAAACTCACAATTTCTGTAAACCATCGATCGACAGACAGTTTGGTCACGATCAAATAGTGATCGTGAAAACCAAGAGGGTTATAATAGGGCATGTGTTTTTCGTTTGAGACCATCAAGGTCCCGAGGATTTTATCCAGCTCAGAAATAATTAACAACCCTTGACCGAGAGGTCGAGCAGCCCCAAGGGGAGAAGGCTGGTTTGCATCAACTATGGTCCACACTTATCCATGGGACCCTGGTATATGGTTTTACATCAAGCGTTGAGGACAACATTTTCATAAGGGGGATGGAATGTTAGGTAGTTATAGAGGTAGTGGAGTCCATTCAATATAAGGTGGAGTAGGTCCACTATATTATTAAACAAGTCTCACTATGGTAGTTAGATATAATAAATGTAAGAGGACTTCTTAGAAGGTTCTTCTTCTAGAAGATTCCTCCTCTAGAATGTTATTAGGTGATGGTAGAACTATATAAAGAGGTTCAATCAATGTAATGGGATATGAAGAAAAGTATTGTATCGTGAGTTGTATTTGAATAAGAGGATTCCCGCTCGAAGAGGCAAGTGAACAGGAGAGGATACCTTCCATAATAGGATCCATTGTATGGTGTTTCCCTACCGTAAGGGTTTTATAGTAATAAAAGAGATTTTTCATATTTTTCTTCTATATCTATTATGGTGCTTTTGTATTTAGGTCTTTGGAACTTAACACTATACTTATAAATCACACTTGAGTTTTCACCACCTATTCTCACTACTTTCTGAACAAAACCAATACTTGAACATAATTTTTTAACTATATATATATTCCTTTCATCCATGAGTGGCTACCATGTACTCAAATTTTTCAGTTGGCAATGAAACTACAACCTACCTCTTTCTCATCCAACTAATTTATCTACCAAATAAGTTAAAAAAACATAACCACTTGTAGATATTCTATGGTCAATATCTCCAACCTAGTCTACATCAACAAACCCTATAAATTTATCTCCTTGTGAGGTTTATCTCTCCATTGGTAGTGGATTGCATAATATAAAGTGCCATATAAATAATTAATTACTCTCTTTACTATTGTCTAATTTTCCTTCTCTAATTTGGACATATACCTACTCAAAAATCCCACTACATGGGTAATGTACGGTCTAGTATACACCAAAGAACACATCGAACTTCCAACATTGTTGGCATATGGAACATGGGATATGATTTCTACCTCTTCTTATGTCTCAAAATACTCATTTTAAGATAACTTTTCACCTACAATAATAGGTACCTTTATCGATTTCCATTCTTGCATTTTAAACATTTGCAATGATGTCTCAACATATTTCCTTTGATTCAACTAGATTTTCTTGTTTTCCCAATATTTTTTAATTTCCATTCCCAAAATAAAATTTATAGCACCAAGATATTTAATATCAAATTTAAATACAACTGATCTTTCACACGCTTGATGACTTCATTGTTTTTTTTAATTAGCAACATATCATCAACATTCAAGACAAGAAAAATATCACCATCATGTTTGGAATACACATAGTAATCAACTTCACTTCTTGAGAATCCAATGCCCAATATAAGTATCAAACCTTTGGTATTACATTATTGGTGATCATTTTAATCCATATAGGAACTTCTTCATCTTGCAAACTATTTCCCTCTCTCCCTTCACTGCAAAAACCTTATGGTTGATTCATGTAGATTTTTTTCTTCATGATCCCCATCTAGGAATTATCTCTTCACATGTATATGCTCTACTTTAATATCAAAATAAGAAAGGATAGATAAAATAAATCTAATAGAATTTATTTTTCCATAAGAGAAAAATCTCACAAAAATCTATTCCCTCCACCAGGGAATATCTCGTTACTACTAGGCTACATTTAAACTTCTCCACATTACCTTTTGTATTAAAATTATTCTTAAAACCATAGTTTCTACCAATAGGTTTACTTCTATTCGGAAACTCAAATAGATACTATATTGATAGGAAATATACCCAAATGGCAACAGTACGGGTTTAACCCAGTGATGAGGCATAATTAAACCCTTCCTTGTTTGGTATGTGTTAGTGATATATTTGTTGTTGGAAAATATTTGAAGGTTTTCTGAAGTAACTGGGCCAAGTTTGGATGAATTAGTGGCTGAAGTGATAACTTCCTAAACGTATGAGTAAAAAATGCCAAACTATTACAAGGAAGATGTAGGAAACAATAGAGAAACCATGTTTCTTTTTCACCTAAGGAAAGTTTCAAGCACTCAAGCACTTATTGAGAGTCAAAAGGGGCTTATCGCACTGAAAGGGGCCTAAATATGTTAGGAAAAGGATATTATCATGATACCATAGCATAGGGACCAACTGCGAGGACCATCAATTTTTAATACTGACATCATCATCGGTGAAATGCATTTTCACCACAAAATGTTTTATTTCCTTATCATCGACGATGATTTCACCCTCTAAATCAATAATTTACATGTGGAGCTAAAGAAAAATCCCAACAAAGCATTGTCAAAGCCAACCACGGGGTGACAAGTGTACATGTGAAACCCACTGGATTCACAAGTGAATAACCTACTAGATGCATAGGTGAATATGTCAAATCCAAGTGACAGATGTTCTTCCTGGATGCCACGCCAGCACCATCGTGGGATCAGTATAAGGCTGCCATTTTTCTAGGATAACATCAGCGAGACAATGTTTTCCTTAGCCGATATGGGATTTTGGTCAATCTGATAGAGAATTATCAGAGCCAACCACTTCCTACCGCATGGATAGGAGAACCCACTATAAATACAGGTCAACATATTAAAAAATAGTTAACATGTTTCATGCTTGGCTGACACTTCCACACTTGCATAGAATAGTGAAAATTTTTCAGGTTTCTAGGGTGACGTTAGCATGCCTTTGTCAATTCCTTATTCATTTTTGGCTTTTGGTTGAGCCAAAATCAATTTCTCTCCTTGTTTTGGAGAAATATTAATGGTGGATATCATGGTGGGCGTTGTTGTCGATGAAATGCATGAGTGATGACATCTCAACATGCTAGCAGGGCATTGTCAAATGCAATCCATAGTTGTCACATAGACATCTAGAACCCACTAGATTCACAAGTGAATATGTAAAATCCAAGTGACATGTGTCCCATTCCCCTACCACTACATCGCCATCATAGGAAAATAGAAAGTCATGACGTATCCTATATGACATCAATAGGATGATCTTTACCTTCATCGATTTTGATTCCTTGGTCGAGCGAGATCAATGGTTCTCATGTCTTCAGACCTCCCCACCTAACTCTAGATCAATGATCGAGATATAGTCTTGTATTCCTCTCATTGAAGCCATGTTTGAATTCCAAACACCAACCACTCCAATGGGTACCTCCGATGGACATTCTAGATATACCCGGACCTTTTTAAAGTAGGACTAATCAATGGTCTAGATATTATCCTAGGTATCAAAGCCTCCTGGCCATGTGACCCATCATCATGATAGAAAAGCACTGTTAGTGCTAATTAGAGAATTCCATGTGAATATGTGGAACCTGCTAGATACACTATCGTAATATCAAAAGTGGTTGACATGAGTCACACCTTCTTGCCACCTCAGTGATAGAGTGGACCAATGAAAAGTCTCCATGTGTCAAAATGATGTGAGCATGATAGTCTTTGACTTATCCTATTTTTGGATCTTGGTCAAGCTATATCGATGACTCTCATTTGTCATTAGACCTCTCTGTTGATGATTGAAAGCGTCAATGAAGTTTCACTCGCAAAGTGTTGCTAAAGGCTATTATATTAAATACTACATAATACTAGTAAGTGGGACCCCCTTGAACTATTGGAGAGTAGATCTATTTCATTTTCTATGTTGATATGATGTGCGATATGACTCACATGGTTGATGAAGATCTTGTTGGTATTGGTTAATGAATTGAGCTCATGAAGGGTTGATTTCTTCTGTTACTACATCCTATGTTATTAATTAATGTCATTACTATATGGTTTTATTGCACTCACATAACAAACATGTTAGTGAAATTATGTGAAAGGAAAAATACTATAACAATTGCAAAGAAAAGAGAACTAGTTCTGCAATACCACATGTGAATAATTTGAGGGAAATGAGAAGCAATTACTAGGGGAATATTTTAGAGCTATCATAACTATACTACATGCATGAAAATACTTGATGATTATTGCTAAACCCTAGCTAACAAGTAAATGATTATCAAGTTGTGATTGAATCACATGTTAATATGCATATGGTTGAAATGTGGTGGCGCATTTGGCAAGGTGGTGAACGTTGATGGTTAGGCGATTGTGTTTGAGTTATATGATGTGAAATGGGATATGGTGATCGTGCTACTGGATTTTAATGTGGTGATGGTTTCGATACATGTTTGATTAATAGTGTTAATGGAGAATTTGTTGGCATGTACGGTTGAGTTAATGAGATGTGGGTGGAGGTGACCTGCATTTACGGCATGTCACCTTTACTCTTCCCATTGGCCTCCACCCTAGCTGGGCTATTGTTTGATCTTGCTGCTATGTTATGCTCTGAAATTTTAGCAGGGAGGAACCACTCAGCCAACTCTCGTTTTAAGGAATTCAATTACAAGTATGTCTATTTTTTGGCCATTCATGATTTCTCTCTGGTTATGAAATGGTTACTGGCTCAGGTGTATGGATTTTTGTTTTCCTAAGTGCTCCAACTGCGTGAAATTTGGGTTCTGGAAATGAAGAGTGAATGGTTCTTCATGTAACATTTTGAGTTCGTCGAGGTTATTGGTTCTCCTAGGTGATAGTTCTTGTTATCACTGTTGTTTGGTTGGAGGGTTTTTTTTGTTTGTTTAGTTTTGGGTGGATAGTTGTCTTCACACACCATCACTAACCCAGTCTCTAGCTATCATGGGTTTAATGGTCAAAGGTTTTCTATGTCACCATGTTGTGTTTCACCTCAGTATTGGTTATTTCCACTGCTAAGGGTCACGAACTGAGTGTGATTTTCTTAACTCGGCCCTGTCTTCACCTCGGTATTGTGTTAGTTTGGATGAAGAATACAAGGGTTATACCCTGCATGCATTAAATAAATTGTTCGGTTGAATGAGAGCCTCACCCTTTTTGTTGCCCCCCTGCCATGGATTGTTACCTATTTGCAAATGAGTCATGTCTCTCTCTCTGTGCACACCCTTGGCCTCGAAATTTCCACCATTACGAGGAGTTGGCTCTATTCCCTGGTGTTGGTTATAGAGTAAACCCTTAGCCCTCCAATATCAAATTTTGTAAAGGATATTTCCATGCCTATCAAGTTTCTACGGGTTATCGTGGATCAAATGTATGGTTGAATACTTGTGAATACAAATTTGCCCAGTTGGTTGTATGGAAGGCTTGTTGTTTTAGAATTTAGTTACTGCATCTGTGATAATAAGGATAAACCCTTTGTTGCCAATTGCAATTTAAAAGGATACAACCACCCTTCGTATGTCAATAACTCAGTATTATTAATGGATAAGGCCTCTACCCTGATTCAATTCGATGTGAGGGTACATGTAGTTTCCACAACTTGTTGGATTGATTGATTTTTTACGATAGTGGTGCGTTGTTGGTTGTATGCAGTCACTAGTATTTTCACTTATGATGATTTCGATGATGGATGGCATTGGTTATGAATGTTTGGTGTTGTTAAAACATGTCGCATTCTGTGTATGGTGTTTTGCAAAGTAAAGTAATGGGCATCGTAACTATGGTTTTCTTTGGGGCCAAATGACTATTGAACTGAATGACTGTAGAAAGTATATCCATTGCATCCTTGTGTTGTTGGTTGAATGAGCCTGAGTGCACACAGCATGGCTGATCACAGTGTGATTAAATAGAAATATCAACATGATATGTTGATTTATTATCGTGATTGTGTGTCGCATTGTGTTAAGTGGAAATGTTGCACCGTGGAGTTTTGTTAGTTGTGCATTGTGTGTGGTACAAATAGCTTGTTTTTCATACTCAAGGATGCCCACAGAGTTTAAGCATGTTTATTTATTGCAAATCGACCACTGGTTTAAGCAGGCATGTTGTTGATGATAGTCATGTTGGATGGGTGGCCCAGCTTTTAAGTCACATTGAATTATTTTTCTATAGTGGCAGAACTACATTGCCTGGGAAAAAATTACCATGTGCATAGTTTGTGTCTAAATGGTGGTTGTTGGTTGTATGATTGATTTTCATTACAGGCATGCAATTTGGTCTTGAATATTTTTTTCACTGCCTATACATGTTTAATGAATATAATTGCATTTAATTGATGGGCTGATTGCAGCGATAGTGACTTCATTGTTAATTTGAAACATGACTTTTTGTAGCATTGTTGTGGATTGAAGAAATGCATGGGTAGGGGTTGACTTTGATAGTTACAGATTGGAAATTGGTACTGTGCGTAAATTGTTATAAAACGAAAAGTATGTGAATGAAGGGAATATAACCTCTTGAAAATTTATAGGATACCCATTGTTTTGTAATGACACTATGTAGACATTTGATTATGAACAGTGAACTTGTTAGATACACATAAATCATTATTTAGTCAAGTGATGGATGGTTGATGCATCTCCTTTCACAAAATGTTTTATGGATCACTTAATTAATTCCATGAACAATAATAGTCCTTCTTCCCTTACATTATTTCACTTTCCGCTAATTACAAACCCTGCCACCTCCCATATTCCTTTTTCACTCCTTGTTCTAAGATTAATTACAGTCAAGAGAATTTTGGTGTTAAAATGGATGAAAGCGACAGTGTCTTGTGTGAATTGCAGTGAGGTTTTATTGGTTTTCTTTATATTTGAATGGTGTTGTCATATAGCAGTGACCATGCTTCTCCCCTTTCATTATATCATATTTTTGCTCAATACAAACCCCTCACATATCCTAGAACCCTGTTTCACCCCCCTGCTCATTGATTAACAGTAAAACAATATGTATGGATTGGATTGCATGAGTCTGATACATTCTGAGCCAAATCTATTTCATATTTTTAAGATTTATCATGCATGGTTATTTAAAAGACTATTTTCTAATCGATTACACATGCAGGATGAGTTTTTTCAGTCGAGGAAGCCGTGGTTGAGGAAACAAAGGTAGAGGTAACTGGAACCGAGGCCCAAGAAGGCCCAGGTTCTCTATACATTTTGACACTGATTCAGAAGAGCTTGGCCAAATGTTTCATGCCAGATTCTTTAATTGGATTGGGAAGGGAATAGTCTGACCTAGGCCTGAAAGGCCTCCTTTCCAAGCCCCGGAAGCATGCGGGATCCCTGTACCTCCTCATGTCTCATTACAATCCAAGATCCCTAAAAATGATGGATGGAAGGATATTTTCCACCCGGTAGTCTCCCAACATCGTGGCTGGCCGAACTTGTCTTTACCTCCTCCTCTGCCGGTTAACCCCATTGTCCAAGCTGCCCCGAATCACTCACCAGTGCAATCCTCCCATGATAGCAAGAGATTTAAGACTGAAGCCCACCATGCACTTGATAAAGGAAAATCCACTGCTTCCCCTTCGTCACCCTCTAATGACTCTGACAAATCCATGTCTTCCTGAGTGCATTTGAGGGACAATTGTTCCCACATGATCAACGAGATTAATCCCAAAGGATCTGCACAGCCCAAGGAAAATTCAGGAAAATCAAGAGGTGACAGTAGCAACCAAGGAAGGGTTGCATCACAGACTAGAAAATATGGCTTTTGAGTTTTTTGTTATCTAGTGTTTTATGACAGTTGATTTCATGGATCTTTGGACAACATGTTTATTTTGGACATATGAGTATTATTTTTGAAATGATTTTAAATTTCATGAATTTAAATTGCCAAAAGAGAATATGTTGATGGGAGGCATAATGAGGTATGTTTTTCTTAACTATTGGTTATGTTATGATTTTTATGGTTGTTATGAATTAAAGGGAGTCACAAGGGGTCCCACCTACTAGTTATTATTTATTTATGACCCTTATTATAATTATTACTTTTACCCCTAACTAAAGTTAGTTGAGTCTTTTAAATAAGTTAACTAATGAATTGGTTCAACTTCTTCAACCAATTTTAATTTGTTAAAACCAAAAGGAAATGGAGGAACACGAGGAGGATAGAAGCATAAGCATGCTAAGGTTTGCTCTTTGAGTTTATGTTGAGATAGTTCAGTTTTCATTCATTCATATATTCATCATAGCCTAATTCTCTTTTATGATAGCAGGGTCTTATTGTAGACAAAAATATTGAGGGTTGAATCAAATCATTCAGACACTTGTTTTTCAGAGGTGTTGATCTATCTTTGATAGTCTATGTAGACTTGTCTGTTTGTGAATTAAATTTCATGACTGATAAAGGCTATTGTGCAGATTCGAGTGGGAAACAATCTGTGGCAAGGTGATCCATCTTTTAGAGTTCAGTTTTGGTTTTCTGTCAGAGGTCCTTTTGTATGTTCCATCGGGGATGTCTAAGTTTGACTTTGGTTCGAGATTTCTGTATGAGATTTTGTAAAGAAAATGACTCTTTGGTGAATTGGAATGAGACAAAGAATTTATTTATGTCTCAACTGTCTTGATCATTGTCTTGGTGTCTTTACTTTTGTTCTTACATTTATTTCAGCAACTGTTATATCCAGAAAATTACATAAAAAGTGAATTTCCAACAATCTTTTTGTTGATAAAAGACTAGCCTAAGCACTCGTAATTAATACTTGTGAGTTAGGATGTTATTTTTGTTGGCTATAAAAATAGGGTGATATTCCCATCTACTTTTCTTTAGCCAAGTAAAGTTTGAAAATGTTTGAGTAAGATCAATTCATATATTTTCCTCAACACTCTCTTTGTTGGCCCTTGACCAAGTTTTGGGATTTTCTTGGTCATGTTGACCTATTTTGGGACTTCGACGGCCTGTTGAAGGAGGAGTGCAAGACGAAGAAGAGATCATGGGATCTCGGCCCACTTTTGGATCCTTTTTGGGAATATGTAATGGGAATGGGATGTCGGCCCATGGGTTTACCCATGTTTAGGCCTATTTTGTATGTATAAATAGAAGGATAGGCAATGTAAGAAGTAGTCAAAGTTGAATAATATATCTATGTGATGTAGGCTAAGTGCCAAGGGTTGGATATGAATGATTAGGGCTTTGTGCGTTCTATGTAAGACTTGCAGAGATGAGGGCAATTCCTTGTGGGAGACTGTAGAGGGATTTATGTTGTAATGCAAGGAAGAAGGATCTAGCGAGTTGCGCAGATCCTCTATTCTATGCGGAGTAAAGGTTTTGAAGGCTTTGTGCTTGTAATCGATTGACTGGAGACAATAAAGAAGAAGAGTTGGTGGATGTAGCCCCAGGGTGGGGGTGAACCATGTAAACGCTGTGTTGTCTTTCTTTATGTTTGTCTTAATGGGTTTATGTCTTCTTTTTCTAAGTGCTTTGAGATGATTGGATATATCTTCTTATGCTTAGTGCTAATGATATGTGAGAATATTAGATCTGATCCATATGAATGTTCTTAGTGCTTGATCTGTTAGATCTGACCTATCTATTGATGCTAAGTGATTAAGTACGTTATAACAGTGTGAATGTTGCGAAGCCCCGTTTTATTAGCGAAGAGATTAATGATTATATATTGTAGAACTAACGGTGCTAAGCACTTTATTAAGTTGTAAAATCACAGATATGTGTCCCAGCTAAGGTTGCAAACACCTGAGTCTTGCAAGCAACCCTGCCTCTACCTCGGGTGAGACTTCATCTCCTTCGCAAGTGTTGCCGAAAGGGATGGTAGTTAGGGCTTTGTTGGTGCGTTGTTGTAGCGTTGAACCCTGGGTCTGCCCTTGTGCCAACAAATGGTTCCATTTCCTGGATTGAAACTGTGATTGCTGGGAACTGAGGAAGAAGAAGCTTGGTGCAAAAAGTTGACCTGAAAGCTCTGTGCATAGATCTGTGCCCTAGTGTGCATTATTCTACTTGATTTATAAAGCTATGTGCTAAATAAAGAAGCCCAATCTGAAGAAAGGAGATCAGATATGAAGAAAAGAGGTAAGTTCTGAAAGCTTTGTTCCCTAAGAAAGGTAAAAGTGAGGATTTCTGATTAAAAGAGGTAAGATATGTAAGCTTTGTGCTCTGATAAAGGTAAAGATAGTAAAAAAAATTATGTCTGAAAGCTTTGTGCTTTGTAGAAGTAAGATAAGTGGAAATTTTTGTTTCTAGAGTATGGATCTACGTATGTTTAATAAAAATTTTCCTAGCTTGAAAACTAGGGTATTGATAGACGAAAGAATATTTGATATTAATAGATCTGATAAGAATAGTGAAAGATATGTTCTACCTATGCATAGATAGAATTTTTGGACTAATGAATGGATGTAGGATCCCATAAAGAATGTATTGCAGGTTAGCTCCTATGATCCTAGTGCGCAGTACATAAGAGGGTGGGGGTCATTTAAAAGAAAGAGAGGATTAACCCTCTGTTACAGTTGCAGAAAAACAAGACATCTTTCTAAAGAATGCCCTGGAAGAAGACCTAGTTGTCTTTGTTGCAAAGTTGTGGACCATGAAGTGTTGGATTTCCCTAGAATGACTTCTAAGCTTGAAGGAATAACACTGAATCAAGAAAAACCTAAGGCAAATCCAGAAACTAAAGCTATAGCAGAACCCTAAAAAGAATCAGAGAAGGTATTGCTAGAGATGAAAGACACCTTGGATGACCACCGACATGTTAGATTATCATAGATCTTTAAAGAAAAGGAATGCATCGAAGAAAGAATAGGAGATTTTGACATTGACTGTGTTCTAGATGAAGAAATGTAGGTGAATATCATGACAGAGAGAACTTGGGAAGCTATAGGGAGGCCTGCTATGACTCCCTCATTAGGAGGACTAGGTTTATTAAGAGGAAAACTGGTAAACCTATATGGAAGGCTCGCTTAGATACCTATGACCATCAATGGAACTTCGATAGAGGAAGATTTTGCGATTATTCAATTGATTGAGGATAGTGCCACATTTACTATGTTAATAGGAAAACCTTGGATTGACAGAGATCAAGACAGATGAAAGAAATAATAAGAAGTCTTGGAGAACAAGAAACAAGATTTAAAAGATTTCATGACTAGAAGGATCACATACTTGATTGAAGAATAGGAGAACAGATCGAAGCTATTTGACACGAGAGACCCTGATGTTGAAGCTAAAAGAACACTAGAATACCCACAAAAGAATGAAGTAGTTACTCCAGATAAAGAAGAGGTATTACCCATGAATCGTAGGAAAAAATCTCAACAGTGCGCAATGACTATGTTAAAAAAGGATAAGAATCAGAATGGAAAAAAAACTACCAAGATGAAGCTCACTAGAAAGAAGGCTAGAAAGAAAAGTAAGAAGAGAGCTAAGTTGCAAAAGGTTCCAAAGGGAACTTCACAGACAAAAAATTTGTAGAATTGGAGCTTTATCGGGATATCAGAACAAGGACACATGGTACTTCGCTAGGGAGAAGAAATATAGCCGTTGGGGCCGATATATCCATTCGAATCCCACTCTGAATGGGTCAAAAATCATTTACAGATCGACACCAGACCATTGGACTGCACCATAATAGACAGAACAAGAGTTAATGGAGTCTCACAAATGTTGCAAGCGAACTGTTGCCAAGTTGACTACTTATCCCGTCGCGCCATGCACAAAGAACACTTTTTCTAACTGAGAATTTGTAGCCCACAGACTAAGTGAATTGTATACAGTGATCATTGTGATATTTTTGTTTGTTTTAGTGTCATATCTAAGATCATCGTGACCCTGATAATTTTAATCCTGAGCGCGTATGTCCGACGAGCTCACCGCAGTTGAAGAATCAAGAACGGAAGTTCTCCTTGACTTAATGAATGAAAGCATCATGTCAGAGAGAGGAGTGTCGATAGGTGTACAAGAATCTTCGACGAGAGTACTGTCGGTCTCTTTGTCCACTGCTCGAGCCCGTCCATCCCAACCAGTTGATGAAAAATAAACTAAGCATAGGGATGATCTTGCAAATGCTAAGTTAATCCTGAGTATACTACCCACTTATCTACCCCCTCTAAGAGGCGTGATAAATCGTGACAGTGTACCCTGTGAATTTGAGTACACTTTGTTCACTACATACCTCCATAAAGGGATACATGTAGTGCACGTAGACCAATATAAGATCATAGTGTTGAAGTTTAGTGACTTCAACCTCGGTGATAGGAAGGTGTACAACATGTTTGCCCCGCACAAGTATCTGACCAGAACCAAGGGAAATAACTCGAAGATCGTCCCCCAATCATGGACCATGAACCTCGCGTAGTCCACACTGCTTAATTTCATGAAGATTCCTTACTTTGGTAGACACCAAGAAGTGAATGCATGCATCAAGTTGTTGTTGTCCTGCTACCATGGTGGATATTTGTGATTGAACCACTGCATCACAGTGGATCTGATGTTGATAAATTGGATCACAGGGCTAACCATGCAAGGCCCTGTCCCATAGGAGTTCTACCCCGGAAAGACCATGGATCATGCTCTTGCGCAGAATATTAAGGACACTTATGATGATGTCGAGAAAGGCATGCAAGGCTACAAGGTAGATTCTATCCAGAGCAGTGTAGTGTGCCTAGCCTATCAATTTATCGCAGGAAAGTTGGTGCGAAATAATCGACCCACCCAAGTCACGAGGCTCGTAGTCGACCTCACAGGGAAGTGTGCAGAAGGAATTTAGATGAATTGGGTGCAATACCTGGTAAAATAGTTGGAACTTGACTGTAGGGAAGTGCAGGATCAAGGATACGAGATCCACTTCAGCTAGCTTCTCATACTGGTCACTTTCATCACATGGGAGATGCTGGAAGGTGCAACCTTCCCAGACATCGAGTCGTTTGAACCTTCAACCATTAAGTTCAGTACACAGTGGTACTTGAACGACATGAATAAACAGTGGCATTCAAATTTCATGTTCCATACCTATTACAACTAGCTGAAGACAACTATCCAATATGAGCCTCATATAACCCCAAACACTCTCCACAGGTTCAGGCCCTTGATGAAATTCAGCGCAGACCGCCATTTCATCTATATCACAATGCACGTTGATGAGAACAAACAACAACTGCAATCATACTACAAGTTGAAAGAGGAGGATTTGGAGTAAATCACCAAGGAATGGTCGGTGGACCTCCTCATCCCAGCAGACCCCGCAGATATATCTGATATTGACAGTCCCGAAGTAGTGCATGATACCCCTAGACCCAACAAGACAAAGAAGAATGAAGATGCCCAAGAAGTTAGCAGTACATCTGCGAAGACTGCTTCCATATCAGCAGAGCAAGGAGGATATGGCAGAGAGATAGATGGTGTATAAGATGAACATAATAAAGGAGAGGTTACACCGCCTAGAGACAAGGAGGACCCCTTGAAGAAAAGGAAGGTTTACCCTCTAAAACCTTCTTCAAGGAAGAAATCAAAAGCAACCAGGACTGAATTTGAGACTACCCTCACATCAGATGACTTTGATTTTATTGTAGCAACCCTAAATGATGCTTTGATGGAGATAGAAGAGAAGCAATAAGATAAGAAGGAGGAGGTATTCAATCGGATCAAGTTTGAACTTCAAGGAGTGCATCAGGCACTATAGTACAGTCGTGCAGTTTCCACTGTGCCTCTACCATCAGAAACACCAGAACTGGGAGATGAGCCAGCTCAAATCCACCAGATCGCTGATACAGTCGAAGCTCACCTTCGACAAGCTCAGGCAGAGATAGCACAAGCCACCCAAGCTTTAGCGCAAGTACAAAAAGACCTTGAGGACCAACGCAGTACTGCAGAATGGGAAAATCATTCTCTACAAGCGAAATGGGATGAAGAAAAAACACAGTTGCAACAAAGCAAGAGATAGTTGCTTGCTGAGAAACTCAATGTTAAGGAAATGGTCAATAGAGAACTTCTCTCTATGACAGTTGTTGAATTAAATACCAAAGAGTGAGTTCCACAGCAGGTTGCACAACTTGAAGAGGTAATCTAGTAGCTCCAACAGCGCATAGTAGACTTAGAGCTCTACACTGTGCCCAAGACCCCTCAAGATGTAAGAGACCTAAGGAAAGCAACTGCCCACAATGCAGTCGATGGATTAAAATCTATTTCCTTGAAGTGCAAGCACCTCAGTAACCATAGTGCTCAGACCTATGAAAACCTCACTGAGAACCTAGAGTTACAGGCGCTGGAGTCGCAGCTCTAGGAAGTGAAGCAGCATGCAGACACACTTCAGGTGTAGGTGAAGGCCCTATTGGTCGTAGACATAATGAAGAGGTCTCACGAGAAATTCACAACCCAACAACAAATCCATACAATCCAAAGAAAAGCAATGGACATAACTCAATGGCTCCAACCAGTACAAGATAAGGCATGCCTATTGTTTACAGGGGTCGAAGGCCAAGGAGCAAAGCTAGAACAGGTTTTCATCACAACATAACAATGCCTAGAAGGGCCATTGAATGATGCAATGATGTAGGAGTTCACCGAACAAGAGGCCACAACAAAGCAGCTCGAGCCAAGCTTGAGGCGTTCAAGGCAGAACTAGGTAGACCAAAGTGACTCAGGATGAGTCGCAGGTGAGTGTTGGGGGCATGTTCACCCTTGACCAAGTTTTGGGAGTTTCTTGGTCATTTTGACCTATTTTAGGACTTCGACACCCTGTTGAAGGAGGAGCACAAGATGAAGTGGAGATCATAGGATATCGGCCCACTTTTGGATCCTTTTTGGGTTTTTGGTAATATGTAATGGGAATTGGATGTCGACCGATGGGTTTACCCATGTTTAGGCCTATTTTGTATGTATATATAGAAGGATAGGCAATGTATGAAGTAGTTGAATTCAAATAATATATCTATGTGATGTAGGTTAAGTCCCAAGGGTTGGATCTGCGTGATCATGGCTTTGTGCATTATGTGTAAGACTTGCAGAGCTGAGTGCAATTCCTTGTGCGAGACTGTAGAGGGCTTTGTGCTGTAATGTAAGGAAGAAGGATCTAGTGAGTTGTGCAGCTCCTTTGTCTTGTGCAGAGTAAGGGTTTTAAAGGATTTGTGCTTATAACCGATTGATTGGAGACAATAAAGAAGAAGAGTTGGTGGACGTAGACCCAAGGTGGGGGTGAACCACGTAAACACTATGTTGTCTTGCTTTATGTTTGTCTTAATGGGTTTATGTCTTCTTTTTCTAAGTGCTTTGAGATGATTGGATAGATCTACTTATGCTTAGTGATAATGATATGTGAGAATATTAGATCTGATTCATATGAATGTTCTTAGTGCTTGATCTGTTAGATCTAACCTATCTATTGATGTTAAGTGCTTAAGTACGTTATAATAGTGTGAATGCTGCGAAGTCCTGTTTTATCAGCGAAGTGATTAATAATTAGATATTGTAGAACTAATAGTGCTAAGTGATTTATTAAGTAGTACAATCACAGATCTGTGCCCCAACTAAGGTTGCAAACACCTGAGTCTTGCAACCACCCCTGCCTCTACCTTGGGTGAGACTTCATATGCTTCACAGGTGTTGTTGAAAGGGCTGGTAGTTAGGGCTTTGTTGGTGTGTTGAACCCTTGGTCTTCCTCTGTGCCAATACTCTTCATAGCTTCATATCTATAGTTTAGATTCACTCTTGGAGTTCCCTTATGGGAGTCCTATTGGAAGACCATACCCCAACCATTTCGAGGGGCACCCACGATGTAAACTCCATATTTTATGTCATATCTATTTCAAGGGTGAATGATCAATGGCCCAAATCTCATCGCACCCTCAATCACACTTAGAGAGATCGAATATTTATATTTTATTCATGCCCATATGGCATCGATTTAGCGTTACACATGGCCTTCCAACAAAGAACTCTTATATCCAATAAGAGGATTCAATGTGGACACGTGGAAACCACCAAAGGTACCCAAAATCATATCAAATCTAGGTGACACATGGAATGTGCCTATACCACATCAGTGCCAAGGAGGACCAACAACAAGGTGTCATGTGTTTGTGTTGAGATCAATAAGATAATATTTTCTTTAGACAAACTTTGGTTTCAATCGCTCCCGGCCAATGTTATAAATATTCTATTGGACCTTTTCAAGTGGGACCAATTAGTGGTTCAAATCTGGTCCTGTATAGTCCATGGATTTCTTGTCATGAGACTTCTTTCTTGAATCCAAAACCTCGATAGCTCCAATGATTGTGCCTCTAATTGATGGATGAGATTACTCATCGAAAGAAATCCAATGAATGTTGAGTCCCACGCCCATGTAGATTTGATTTCAAGCACCCAAAAGTAGAATAAATGATTATAGAGACTCTTCAGGGATGGAGCTCGAGTGCATATTTTGTCTTGTAGGTTTCCAATTACCACATGATCTCAACATACCATAATTCATGCAGGTAAAAGTAGTTAATTTTGACCAGAGGAGAAACCTCCCAAGAATTAAGAAGTTGTAAAAGAAGATTTAAGATGTTGGAAATGGTTTCAAGAATAGGTTTTAGGGCATGAGAAAGAGAAATAAAAGATGATGAAGGAACCCATTGTTAAGGTCGACACTATGGGAAGTTAAATAGTTTCTTGTAACTAGAGTTGTTCGACCACATAGATACCTTGAGCATAATCAATTGATAAATGTAGAAAGCACCCAGAGATTCATCCCCTACATTTAAGATTCAATATGTAATTCCTCCTTCCATTGTATATGTGTTCTTGTAAAGCATCTCCTCCCATTTTTTCTTTTTCGGTATCAGATCTTATTTATAAAATCTTAGATAACAGATTATACCTTGTGTTCAGGGTTACTTCATGGTGTTTAATCCTGATATAGAAGTGACTTCCACTGAATGAATGACCATTTCTTATCAATTTGTTTGTGCATTTTAATGATATGCAAAGGTTACCTCCTTGCATTTGAGTGTATGAAGATTTTAACTATTTGAAGCATGTTTTATAGATTTGTATACATATGTTAGATTTGTTGAATTCTTAATTGCTTAGCATGCTATTCCTTTTCCATAAGCTACAAGATTCATTCTTAATAGTTCCTTTTGTTTTTACTTTTTTCTTTCCTCTAACCCATCATTCCATCCTCCTTTTAACCTTTCTTTTATGAAATACTAGTAGAAATTTTCCTCTGATAGTTGAGAGCATTTTTCATATGAGTTGAGACTATTTTAGGTCCTATAATTTCAAAAGAGAGAGAAGGAAAAATCCCAAATATTTCACAATTATTTTATTCAAAATCTTTCCTTAAGATTCATCCCAAGTCTTGGCCCCTAGGGTGCGTTGACATCATTCCCAAAACATCATGGAACATATCGAGGGATAACATATGAAACAACATCATTATCAGGGACATAAGTTGAAGAAATATTCCATGGGGATACAACATTGTAATATTTGAGATTTGATGGTGAAAATGCCTCAAGCACTTGATGTTAATTTTTCACCTAACGACTCCACAGAAGGACAATTTGTCCTCTGCCATAAGACATACCAGAAGCCACCTTGATTCTAATTAGGTTTCAATATATTCAGATTCAAAAAATCTTGTCACCTAGAGAAATGTCAGAGAACATCATATCTCTTCTTTTTTAGGTAACCCTTATATAGAAATGTTTCTTTATGTTGTTCATAAAAGTACTGAATCTGTAAATATGACTTATATATTTGAAGACTCACTTTTTTCTTTAAAATCTACACCAGAACGTTTGATACATATTCAAAATTCTCCTTTATAATTTATCCTATAAGTGAGTTCTTCTCGTGGACCCTTTTTTAAAATTCATGTCCCTCCTCTGTCCTTTGAATCCCATAACATCATTTTACAAAATATCATGGATGGATTAGGTGGAGGAAGACCTGGGGGAAATCAATTTCCTCCCCCAACACCTATAAATCCTTGGGTCACTTCCATATTTTCCCCATTGAATATGCCCCAAATTACCCATGACCTCCCACAAAATTACATGAAATATCTGCCAAAATTTGATGGGGATAAAACTCGCTCAAATGAAGAGAATATGAGTTCTTTTAGTGAGTTTAAAAATGACCAATTTGTAGAGAATGATGATGTATTCATGGGGCTATTTGTCCAAACTATAGGGGGGGATGTTAGAAAATGGTCCAGAGAGCAACCTATTGCTTCAATTGATAGTTGGCCAGCTCTAGAAGTTGCCTTTATGAGACAATGGTGTGAGAAAATGGATATCCTATACTACCTGAATGAATTTGGCTCACTCAAGAAAAGATCCAATGAAACTGTCGATGATTTCAAAAATAGGTTTAATAATCTATATGTAATACCCCAGTTTTGAGTCCCCATATTAATAATGTATTTTGTTATTTTATGAAATGCTAGAGTGCCCAAACAATTAAAAGTGGATGGAGTGCCTAAGAAAATGTAATGGTGTGATCAATATTAATAATAAAATACATTGATTCCTTCTAGACAGACATGTACAAGAGTTATATGGGGTTATGATTCCACGAGAGAGGAGGCTTAAGGGGCTAAGTATTTTATTATATTTTATTTACCCATAATTGTTTTAATTGAGAGAAGTGGTTACATGAACTTCTTGGGAAAGGTCATGTGGTTCTTAATTTCCAACTAAATATATAAACCCATCATGTGGGTTATTTGGGGGTTCTTCTCCATTCAATATTTCACTCTTTCACATTGTTTCTAATTTATTATTCCTCATTCATTCTTGTCCTAGGTTGGGACATGGGGGCGAATTGTTGAGGAAGAAGTTGTTGTTTGTTGGTTGTAGTAATGACTAGTTTATTCTAGCCATGAATTTGTTCCTGCATGATTGAGATGAATTGACATGTACTAAATTTTATTCACAGTTCTGAGTCATGAGAGTCCCAACATGGATATTCTTGGCCAGATGTAATGGATCCCTGGAAGGAGGTGGATAGTCTGAGGGACTACGTGGTAGAGAAGGGGTTCCATTCTCTTGGGTTGTGCAATATGGAGAGAAGAGAGATGGTTTACTTTGGATTGTTGTGTTTTGAGAAACCTGTGAGAGATTGAGTGCTAACTCATTTAGGAAGCTGAGTTACACCCTGGAACTATCCTTGTAGATTCATAGCCCTGGATCCGGGGTAACATGTTGTTGATACCTGGAATAGTAGTCTCTATGGTTGGGTGCAACGCCCTTGGTCTGTAGCCAGTTGGTGAATGTTTTTTATTAAGATAAGTGTTCTCTGTCATGGTTTCCTTCTTGGTATAATTATTTCCACTATGTATTAATTATTGTCTCTGATATTCATTTTTACAATGTGCATGCTTGTTGGATATTGTTGTGCATGACACGTTTAAGATTTCTTTTAAATCTAGCATGAATATTGATTATTGCATGTGTTGTTATGGTGTTTATTTCATGCTTCTTATTTAATTGAATGATATCAGATTTCGAAATCGATTTTGAAGTGAGTTTTTGAAGTAGTGTGGACATTCTGTGTGTGGATGGGTATGTTACACTCTACAACAAGATACTTGTAGATATAAATCCATCACAACCAACAACTAAAGTGACATACACTAAGGAATTTGATGTTGATTTTTCCATGAATTTGAGAGAAAGAAGGTCCTTGGCCCTGCTAGTAGTGCAAGAGGATACAATATAAATATAATGAAAGATGATTGCATCAGGAAAGATGAAGAAAAAATAGGATTATGAAGAAAAGAAAAAGTTCAGGGAAGACTATGGTACTTTTGATCCAAGTAGAGAACCCGAGGAAGCAAACATGGAAGAGATTTCTAGATTGATTAGCCTGAATCTAACAAACAAAATGTCCAGATTTGAGATGGAGCATAGAAATACAAATAGATCCCCCCAATAAGGAGACATAAGGAATCCTATTCCTAATCAATTCAAGATACCTCCTAATCCACATATCATGAGAAGGGAGAGAAAAAATGAAGAATGCCCCATTCAGACTACTGTAAAAACCGACAATAATAATAGCTTCATTGAAGAAGTAGTGGAAGAGAGTTATGATGAATACACAAAATAAATCCACCTAATTCAATATGATAATTATTCCATACATATAACTCAATATGACTATGAAGGGTCATTAAATCCTAGTAAATTGGTGCTTGATCCTCAACACAACAAATGATCTTTATCCTCAGTTCAATACAGATTTTGTGTTGATACACTATAGGATGAGATGCATAAGATGTGTGATATCAAGCCTTCATAGAACATGGTTGTTGTAGACATTCAACCTCGGGCTAAAAAATATGGCCCAAAGCTTTCCAAAGATAAATCTAAATAGGTTCTAGACCCCTAAGGTAGTTGAAGTTTTTGAGCATATTTAAAGGAATAAAGAAACTAAATAACTTGAGGAATTAGTTTCACCTTTCATTATTGAATGTGAATTGTCCAAGATAAATATTCATGTGTCTTTGGTGGAGCTGGATAAAAACCCCTCATACCATAAAGATATTTAGAAAATTATGGAAGGAAAAAAAAACAAAATCCTCCTAATACTTTGAATGTAAAATATGAGTCCCCTACCATAGTTTTTGGTCCTCATTTTGATGACAAAGAGAAATCTATGGAACCCTTCTATGTGACCTTGAATATTCATGATGAAATGTTGCAGAATTATATGCTCGATTATGGAGCATCACACAATCCTATGACCAAAGTAGTCATGGATAAGTTGGGGTTGGAAATAACCAGGTAATATCATGACCTCTATTCATTTGATGCCAGAAAAGTGAAGTGTTATGGGATGATTAAAGACATGGTTTTCACCCTGGGACAAATGTTTGTTAAGAAAATTCTAATGGACTTTGTGGTGGTTGGTGTACTGGCCAATTATGGCATGTTGCTGCCCAGAATGTGGGCACGAGAATTGGGAGGAACTATGCAGATGAATATGACTTATTCCATTGTACCAATTTTTGGAGGAGAGCATAGAAGGTTGTACCAAGAGACAAAGTTTTCTTATGTGGTCAGTGATCATAACAACCCAGTGAATCATCCCATATATTTTGCTGATGAAGATATCAATTGTTGTATCCTATCTGTAAATGAAGAGTACAATGAAACCACAATGCTTGGAGATCTTCTTGTAATCCCTGTGGAATAAGTGGATGGTATATGGAAAATGTTTTTTGATGGAGCATACTCAAAAGAAAGGGTTGGGCTGATATAGTGCTCATATTCCCCACCAAAAATGAAATTCATTTCTCCTACTATCTTGAGTTTAAGGATACAAATATCATAGTTGAATATGAAGCTTTGGTTTTAGGCCTAGAGGCAACAAGAAAGATGCAAATTACCAATCTAGTGGTATTTGGAGATTCAGAGATGGTTGTGCAACAATTAAAGGATTCCTATCAAACAAGACACCTAAGAATGAGGGAGTCAATAAATCAGGTATGGGATATTATTGATAATTTTTATGAATCTTTCAACATTTTTGTTGTTTTAAGAGAGTTTAATCAACCAGTTGATTCCTTAGTAGTATCATTGTTGGCAGAAGAAATTTTGGGGAAATGCACAACAATTATTGAAGATAATTATAAAAGGCACCAAAAAAAGAGAGTGCACTAGAATACAAGGAAAACAAGTGCGAGGAAGATGGAAAATCAAAAGAAGGAAGAAGGATGTGGCTCAACCGTGCACAAGATGCTAGAAAGTGGAAAAACCTAATCCACTTAGGGTTAGGTTTTTGGTCATTGATATATCGGGTTTTAACACATTTTTTTAGTATAAATATATGTATTGTAAGATCTGAGGAGGTCTGGTGCTTTTTTGAAAATCAGTTCTTGAGGGTTGATGTTTTTGACAAGTCATGATTCATAGTTACTGGTCGTTAGTTTTTGGTTGAGAGTTGTGGAGCTAATAGAGAGATGATCTTTGAGTCGGTTTTGGAGACAAAGTCATGTATTGTAACAGAGGGTAAGGTCACAAGCTATAGAGATTTGTGTGACCTTCTTAGGATCCTGTTTACTTCATGTGCACTTCATATGCACTTATGATGTAATGCACACAACACACAACTGGATGAAGAGTAATAAAGAAGAGAAGAATTATAGATCTTTGTGGACATATCCCAGGGGGGGTGAACCACGGTAAAATATTGTGTCAATGTGTGGAATGTTTATTTTATGTATTGATATGGTTTATGATGAATGAATAGATATGTTAGTAGTAAAATATAGCACATAGTAAAATATTTATTATATTTATTGTAGAATGAATCTTAATGGATGCAAATTGATAGATATGGATATAATAATATGTTAGAATGTTAGATCCAATATATGGTGAAGTAGGAAACAATGTCTAACATCTCCACATTAGTGTCCCTTCCACGATTGCAGAAATTTAGGTCCCACAATCACCCATAAATACATATCAGGTGAGACTTAATTATGCACTTTGTGTGCAGTGTTGCCTTTTGGTCTCCATAAGGGATGATGGCTTGCATGGTTTAGTGGGAAAACTAAAGTAGAACCCAATTCAACCCAAACAAATCCAACAAATCATTTTGTTGTCACCTCGAACTCAAAAGAACAGTTTGGAGGGGACTTGTTGATAAGTACAATGAAGAAAATGCGGTAGTAGAAAGGGATGTTCAGACCATGGAATCCAACTAGAGAAGAGATTGAATGATGGTTGAGAAAAAAAGAGCTCGAGTTTACACATAATGACAATAGAAACTCCAGGTATACACCGCACCAATGTTTGGATAAGTATGTCTTCACTGATCTTCATGATGCATTTTTTTGTTATTTTCCACATTTTCTTCAAGAGTGGATATTGAGGTTAAAGAATAATCATCCAACTAATCAGATAAGATAAATAAAGTGGATTAATAATAATATTGTGTGTCTAGAAAGAATTAATAATAAATTCACGCATGTAGTCGATTTCTGGCTAGACAACATCATTGCAGGATTCATTACAAAGTTTGGAGCCAATACTACTAAATTATACACTATTGCAGAGTAGACATTTTTGAAGGGTCCAAGAGGAAGGTATATTAAATCACTTTACACGTCGATCAAGATTTTACTGCATGATAAAGGAGTGATGAAAATGAACTGAGCCAGCTAAATCACTTTGTGTGTATGGGGGAACTTCGATAAGCACTAAGGAAGATATGAGATATGGAGAAGGACCTAGATAGAGGTCATAAGAAGGAAGAAATGGACCCCATTAATATGGATGAAGATTAGATCAAGGAAATAATGGACATAGCGGGAATGTCGTGTAGGGAAAGACCCTACTAGTACATGGTTAATAGTAAAAAGAGGGAAGTAATCGAGCGAGAGGGATTGGACAATGATGAAGAGGAGGTAGAGGATCTTTGTGCTACGTGGAATATTGAGTAAATCATGCGTGCCACATATGAGAGAAAAATCAGAGTTCAAGGGTCCAGCGCAGAATAAGGCTCTCCATTCGAGATCAAAATTAGTATGGAACGCACAACCCCATGTGCGACTAAGAAGTCAAAAGAAAAATAATCATTGAAACAACCAACAATTAGTAGAAAAAATATTTTATTAGGTCGAGGGACCAGTGGAAGTACAAGTTCATCTAGAAATAGTCAGTTTATATACACCACAGAGAGGTGGTAGTACAAAAACTTTACAATGGAAGGAGTAGATCCAACCATTCGATTACTAGAGTTTGATGGAGAAGGTTTGGAGGACCCAAAGAAGCATCTAATTATTTGTGAGAATATTTGGGCAGCTAAAAGGATCACAGATGAAGATACAAAAGTAACACATCTTGCAATCACATTCAGAGACCACACACTGGAGTGGTATATGGGCCTTGCAGTAAATAGTCCACAAATAGCACCTACAACCATCACATATGTGAAGAAGGCACTAATTAATGAATTTCAATGACCAAGTTCAGAGGATCGGTACATGGATGAGATGATAGAGATCAAACAGAAGTCATATGAGTCTTTTTGGGAGATTGATAAAAATTTCAAGCGATTGAAAGGTAAGTTGAAATACCCTATAATTGATATGCAACATAGGAACCTATTTTTTAATTCAGTATTTCCACATTTTAAGAATCCATTGAGGAAACATAAGTTCCAGACTCAGTTTGAGGCTCTTCAAGCAGCCCTACAATTAGAAGAGAATCAGTATAAACATAGAGATACATTTGTGGAAGAGATGAGAGGTGATCTCAATAATTTGAAATTCAAATTGAATCATAACAAAGGCAAGGAGAAGAGGGAAGTTTTTTGGTTTACCTTATGCAAGAAAAAAGGACATCACAAAAATGAGTGCCCAACATTTTCATAGTACTTGGGAGTAGGAATGACAAATAATTTACCCACAAGAGGACCATGGTGTAAAATATGTAGAACACATGGACATGATCCCTATCATTGTCCCATGATGCAAAAGTATCAAACAGTTCCTAAGAATACACTCTGCAATTTTTGCAAGTCTGTAGGACATGAGGACAATGATTTTTGAACCTTGAAATGATGAAGGAAAGGACGTCAGATGCTTATAGGGTGCAGGTTTAACTAATGAAAGGACAACCTATGTAGTATTTTACATCGCAATAGCATAATAATGCACAACAATACAATCAAGTATGACAGTATAATACACTGCAGTATAATAATGCACAACAATACAATCAAGTATGACATTATAATACATCATGGATAGATAATCAATATAATAGAGGAGGATTCAGAGGAGGACTTGGAAGAGGTAGACGACCATTAACATGTCACATTTGTCAGCAACTTGGACATTATGCAAGGGATTTTCCACTACCACCAACGACATTTATGTATTGTCACACAACAGGTCATGATACAAAATAATGTCCTACACTTTTGACAAAGATACAAGAAAAGAGGAATCAAAATAATCAGAATGTTCAATGAATTGCAATAGAAACCAAAGATGATGGGAAAAATATCAATATAGCTACTCGAGGTGGAATCAAAACAAGAGTAGATGCAAGAAAGAAAAATCAGGACCAACACAAGTGGGTCAGAAAGAATAAAACACCTCAACAACATTTTGATGTGTGAATAGAAAAAGAGACATTCAAGCACGTTATACAAGATATTTTGCAAGAGAATATTACTTCTACTTTAGGTACCAAGCCAGAAGATGATGTACCAATATATGATATGCCTCCTCAATTTTATCATATTAGCAAAGATCAATCTTCATAAAAGGTAAATAATCTAAGAAACTTTCTGGTTTCTTGTGTGAATTTATTGAATGATAAATTATCTCTACAAGTATTACAAAGTATGTTAGAAAAGTGGAATTCAGAAGAAGGGATAAAGACAGTAAATCATGTCCATAGGAAGAGAAGAAAAAAACGTAGGGAGTTCATATTGAATGCAAATATTGGAGACTTTAACATGGGTGACATCATATTTGATTTGGGATCTCAATTAAATGTTCTACCTAAGAAAACATGGGAATCCATGGGGGAACCTACACTAGTATATTCACCTATTTAGTTGAAACTTGAAAATCAATATAGAGTGGTACCAATTGGTATATTTAAAAGAATACCAGTGGATTTAGATGGTGTGTGCATTATGGCAGACTTTGTGGTAATTGATATAGTGGACAGTACTACACCTTATCCATCATTATTAGTACTGGATTGGGAATTTGAAAATCAAGCTATTATTAACTTGAAGAATAGGAAGATGATTTTTGAATCAGGAGAATATAGAGTTATTACACCCTTAAATCCTTTAGAAGGTGGAATATATGTTGAAACTTTAATAGAAAAATTCATCACAGAATAGATAAACTAGTCGTATAGAACTACCGTGCACAAGGAAGATTACATTAACCCAACAACAAATGGAATGCTTAGTTGGAGAAGCATCAGTTCTTGTGCTTCAAGCTATGACATGGGATTGGAGAATTGGAAACAACTCTTACATTAGATATCTACCAGAATATGTGCAAGAATGATGTGCACACTATGATGGATTGGCTCAAAGGTAAGAGAACCTCCAACTTTTTATGGTCAAAATGATTTAGAAGAATTCTTAGAAACGTTTGAGTTAGAAGTCTTAGAAAATAAAAGGTTATTAGTTTTGGACATTTCCTTGAAGGAAACACCTACACATTGGTGGGGTAATCACAAAGAGAAGATCAATAATTGGTATCAATGTAAAATATTACTACGCATTAGATTTGGCATAGAACAAGAGAATAAATATATGGACAAATATGATGGAATGGGACAGCCTAGAGAACATATAGAAAAATGCATAACTCAATGGAGATTGGTACCAACGGAAGAATGGACACATCACTTCATTCATACATTAGAAGGCATCACAAGGAATTGGTATACAAAATTGGAACTGTGCAGAGGAACTACAAATTGGGAATATTTGCAATAAAACTTTGTGATGATTATTGCATTTGAACATGAGAATCTTGAGATAGATACAACACTAAAGTTGGTAAAATAACGGATATTCGAAGAACTTAAAGTTGAAATTGTAACAACCTATCATAATTAGAATCGACAAATAGTCTGAAAGTTGCTACATTGCTATCACATCGTAGAAGATGATCCAACTTAATAAAACCTAGGAGATCTTCATATAACAAAAGTTGAAGGGGAAAGAGAAGTAGAAGGTCCACAGTTACAATTATAATATTTTGATGTACCACTGAAGATAAATAAAGTCAACATTGGAACAAAAGAGAATACAAAAATTGCAAGTATTGGGGACTATTGGGATAACAAATAATGGAAATAATAACAGAATTATTGCGTGAGTAAGGTGATTTATTTCTAGCAACATTTTTAGATATGAAAGGGGTAGCGAGAGAACTTGGAGAAATGAATATTACAGTATATAAACATAAATTTAAGGCATAAATTGATAAAATGCTAGAGGATGGTATAATAGAACTTGTTGAAGAATCTGAGTGGATTATCCCTATGGTGGTTCAAGAGAAGAATCAAGAAGGAATAAGTATCTATGTATACTTAAGGAAGTTGAATGATGCTTTTCTGCATGATCCCTTCACTACTCCATTTACAGATGAAGTACTGGAGAATGTAGGAGGACAAGAAGCATACTCATTTACTCATGTATTTTCAAGGTATCATCAAATAATAATAGCACCAAAGGATCATCATAATACTACATTTTCCATAGAATGGGGGTCATATCAGTACACAGTGATTCCCTTTGGATTGAAGAGTGCCCCTGCTATTTTTTCAAGAGTAGTGGTAGATGCATTTAAAGATTGTATACATAATATTTTGGAGGTTTATTTGGATGATTGGGTAATATTTATATTATTGCAAGATAAGGTTGAAGTGTTAATATTGATGTTATACATGTGTAGACAATGTCAAATTTCATTTAATATTAATAAATGCATATTTAACTCATCCGGATTATTTTCGGCACGAAATGAGAGCGGATATATAACACAAAAATATTTAGAGATATTGCAAGAGAGACAACAATATAACAAAGATATAGTGGAAATAACAAGAGTCACAGATATACAGTAATACATGATTTCTATTAATGAAATAAATGTACAGAGACTGTAAAATACAAAGTGAAAGACTCGCTAGAATGATGGTAGCTTATCTCTGAGAAGAGATGTGACGGCTACTTGCATCCGTAAGAAGATGATAATTACAATGAGGCTCTAAGGGCCTTTTTAACATAATTAAAATCCAAAACCCTAACCCCGGAAGATGCAAAGCCAAAAGGTTTGTGGGCCCCGGTGGGGGTAGTTGATACGTCAACTTCCCAGGGGTGTAACTTTTGCATACAATATCCATTTGGGGTGCTTAATAGCTCATTGGAAAGATATATCCGAGAACTACAACTTTTGGGTGAAAAAAATGGTTCAAGAAGTTAAAAACTGCTAAAAATAGTAAATTACCAAAATTGCCCGAAACATGTTTTGGGCCAGTTGGAGAAGGTGGGTGGCCACCGATATCCACCTGAATCAATCCTTCCTCATTAGGAAGAAATGGTCTCCATTTCATTGATTTCTCGGGGGAGAGGCGAAAGCGATTATTGAATCTGAATCTTGGTGAGTTGCTTGCCTTGTTGGAACTGTTGCGCTGCTTGGTTTGTTGAAGGTCATCATGAACCTGTGGCTGGAAGGGTTGGACCTTTTTAACCAGTCTGGATACATGAGATGACTGTGTGCAGAAGGAATCTTTGTGCTTTGCAGCAACCTTGTTGGCCTGCTTCTGGTGGATAGAAAGTGCTTGGGCCGAGGCTGTAGTGGTTGTAGTATCCTTTTGTTCCCCTATTGAACAGATTGTGGAGAAGATGAATTTTGTAGTATGAGATACTACCTTGCGGCACTGTTTAGGTGGGGCAGTAGTTGGAACTACCTCTGGTATCCTGTAGAGATGACCCCCCAG
>JZKD02S1998220.1:295877-358361 GCA_000966675.3 Picea glauca
TAGGCGTTGAAGGATGTGGGAAAAATTCTCCATCATTTCGTCCCTCTGTCACGTGAGAGCTTGCTCAAGCAACAGACTGATAGGATCGTCTGCTCCATCATTTTTCTTTTCTTCTTCCATTGAGGGTTTCTTGGGTGTGCGAGAGCGATTTTCCTCAAGAGAGACAATCTCGAGATCCAACTTGATATACTCGGACCTCGTCGGGGACATGCACTGAAAAACGATCAAGAGCAGCCTGCTCTGATACCACTCATCCGGATTATTTTCGGCACGAAATGAGAGCGGATATATAACTCAAAAATATTTAGAGATATTGCAAGAGAGACAACAATACAATAGAGATATAGTGGAAATAACAAGAGTCGCAAATATGCAGTAATACACGATTTCTATTAATGAAATAAATGTACAGAGACTGCAAAATACAGAGTGAAAGACTTGCTAGAATGGTGGTATCTTATCTCTGAGAAGAGATGTGACGGTTACTCGCATCCGCAAGAAGATGATCATTACAAAGAGGCTATAAGGGACTTTTTAACATAAGTAAAATCCAAAACCCTAACCCCGGAAGATGAAAATCCAAAAGGTTTGTGGGCCCCGATGGGGGTAGTTGATACGTCAACGTCCCAGGGGTGTAACTTTTGCATACAATCTCTATTTGGGGCGCTCAATAGCTCGTTGGAAATATCTATTCGAGAACTACAACTTTGGGGTGAGCAACATCGATCTATGATCCATGTTGCTCCCCGTTTTCTCAAAAAACATCGTTTAGGTCCTCAAAATGGCCCCAGAAGTTAAAAACTGCTAAAAATAGTAAATTACCAAAATTGCTCGAAACATGTTTTGGGCCAGTTGGAGAAGGTGGGTGGCCATCAATATCCACCTGGATCAATCCTCCCTCCTTAGGAATAAATGGTCTCCATTGCGTTGAGTTCCCAGGGGAGAGAGGAAAGCGATTGTTGAATCTGAATCTTGGTGAGTTGCTTGCCTTGTTGGAACCATCACACTGCTTGGTTTGTTGAAGGTTGTCATGAACCTGTGGTTGGAAGGGTTGGACCTTTTTAACCAGTCTGGAAACATGAGATGACTATGTGCAGAAGGAATATTTGTGCTTTGCTGCAACCTTGTCAACCTGCTTCTGGTGGATAGAAGGTGCTTGGGTCGAGGCTGTAGTGGTTGCAGTATCCTTTTGTTCCCCTTTTGAACAGATTGTGGAGAAGATGAATTTGGTAGTATGAGATACTACCTTGCGGCACTGTTTAGGTGGGGCACTAGTTGGAACTACCTCTAGTATCCTGTAGAGATGACCCCCCAGAGTAATAATGACACTACGGGGCCGAGACACACAGATAGCATGGCGTTTACACATATATGGCTGGCCCAAGAGAACATCACAGACATCCAGTGGGGCAACGTCACATAATACCTCATCCTTGAAGGGTTGGATTCCATATGATAATCGACATTGCTGGCTGACACGAAGTTCTCGTCCTTGGCGAAGCCACCTGATGCTAAATGGTTGCGGGTGTGGTGTTGTCGACAATCCCAACTGTTTGACGACCTCTGCTGGGATGAGGTTCTTTTGGCTTCCACTATCAACAATAAAATGCAACAGGGTCCCCTTCACCCACATCTGTGAATGAAAAAGGCACTCCCCCTCTTTAGGATCTATTTCTTCTGGTTGAATTGTTGTGGTCGCGACAATAGCAGTGGGGTCTGCGTCGATGATATGTCTTTTACCAGTATTTTCAGAATCAGATTCTGAATTAGGGTTCGACTCCTTGTCTTTGATCTTGTCCACCAATGACTGTTTTGAGCAACATTCATCGGTGTTGTGCTAGGGGCTTTTGTGGAAATCACACCATTTTCCAGTGTCCTTCTTTATCTTCCCATGACCCTTCTTTTCCTGTGGCTTGGACTGGTTTTCGAGAGACTGTTTGTTAGGGCTGTCTTTTTCATACTTTGGTTGTTATGGATTTGCAGACCCAAACTCTCGTTTTTTCTGGTGCTTAAATTTCTACTCGATTTTAATAGCATATCGATAGGTAGCACCAAGTGATGAGATGTCCAAAAAATCCATTTTAGTTTGGATGCATCTATGTAGAGCCCCACGATATTTCAGAACCAAATGTCGTTCAGAGTCTTTGATACCCATCTTGGTGCACAAGGTATGGAAGCTATTGGTGAACTCCGGAACTGATTGGCCCCTCTCTTGCCGCAGTGTGGTCCATCTCATGTATTGGTCCTCATAGTTGCCAACAGGGTAGTACTGTTCCTTTACCGCATCCACAAAAAAATCTGAAGTGGGCTCGGCCCCATATATTCCAGAAGCCTTTGTGGAACTCTACTCCCAGTAAGTTTCCCACCAATGTTTGACATGTGGGAGAGCCTTAAGGAGAGAAAATCTGATCTTTTCCTTGTCGGAAAAATTATGAACAGAGAAATAACCTTCTAGCAGATTTAACCATTTATCTAGGGCATCTGCATCTATTTCACCTTCAAATACGGGAATATCAAAATTAACCTGTACCTTGAAAGGCGAGGTGCCTCCAAAGTGGCTTCTTGATGAATATGTGCATGATGCTATCGGTAGGCATTGAAGGATGTGGGAAAAATTATCCATCATTTCGCCCCTCTGTCGCGTGAGAGCTTGCTCAAGCAACAGACTGATAGGATCGTCTGCTCCATAATTTTTCTTTTCTTCCACCATTGAGGTTTCTTGGGTGTGCGAGAGCGATTGTCATCAAGAGAGACAAGCTCAAGACCCAACTTTCTATACTCGGACCTCGTCAGGGACATGCACTGAAAAACGATCAAGAGCAGCTTGCTCTGATACCACTCATCCAGATTATTTTCGGCACGAAATGAGAACGGATATATAACACAAAAATATTTAGAGATATTGAAAGAGAGACAAAAATATAATAGAGATATAGTTGAAATAACAAGATTCACAGATATACAGTAATACACAATTTCTATTAATGAAATAAATGTATAGAGACTGTAAAATACAGAGTGAAAGACTCGCTAGAATGGTGGTATCTTATCTCTGAGAAGAGATGTAATGGCTACTCGCATCAGCAAGAATATGATCATTACAATGAGGCTCTAAGGGCCTTTTTAACATAAGTAAAATCCAAAACCCTAACCCCGGAAGATGAAAAGCCAAAAGGTTTGTGGGCCCCAATGGGGGTAGTTGATACGTCAACTTCCCAGGGGTGTAACTTTTGCATATGATCTCCGTTTGGGGTGCTCAATAGCTCGTTGGAAAGATATATCCAAGAACTACAAATTTTGGGTGAGCAACATGATCTATGATCCATGTTGCTCCCCGTTTTCTCAAAAAACGTCGTTTAGGGCCTCAAAATGGTCTCGGAAGTTAAAAACTGCTAAAAATAGTAAATTACCAAAATTGCCCGAAACATGTTTTGGGCCAGTTGGAGAAGGTGGGTGGCCACCAATATCCACCTTGATCATTAATGCATCATTTGGAATTTTACTAGGGCATGTGGTGTATAAGAAGAGCTTGTTGGTTGACCCTGCCAAGATTGTCGTCATTGTTAATTTACCAACACCTAAGTTAGTGTGCCAATTAAGAGATCCACTTGGTCATACAAGCTATTATAGAAATTGCATAAGGATCTATGCACAAATTATTGCGCCCATGGATAAATTGTTAAAGAAGGATGTCAAGATTTTGTGGAATGAGGAGTGCCAACAAAGTTTGGACATCTTGAAGGAGAAAATGGTGACAACACCAATTCTAGTTTTTCCATATTGGTCAAAATAGTTCCATGTTCATGTGGATGCATCTTCAATAACACTTGGAGCAGTATTAACACAACCAAGAGAAGGTGACATAGATCACCCAATAGCATTTGCAAGTAGGAAGCTCTCATATTTAGAACACAATTATAATACAACAGAAACAGAAGCTTTGTCTATGGTGTATGCATTGCATAAGTTCAAACATTATTTAATAGGACAACATTTCAAGATGTTTAAATATCACTATTTTCTTAGATTTTTAGTCAACAAGCCAGTGTTGGGGGGAAGAATATGTAGATGGTTGTTGTTATTTTAGGAGTTTGATTTTTAAGTAGTTGTGAATCCTGGAAGATTGAATGCATGACCAGATCATATGTCTAGGATAACTAATTGAAGGAACCAAGCATCTTGGAGGAAAACACTCTCGATGCACAACTCTTTTTCAATACATATTGTTGATGCATATTTTGCTAACATTATTGAATTTTTGAGTACAATATTTTCCCCAAAGGAATATAATACTGAGCATAAGAAGAATATGGTGGTTAGAGTTGCATACTACCAACTTATTGCAGGACACTTATATAAACTACGTGAAGAAAATATTTTAAGTAGATGTGTCATAGAACATGAACATATTATTATCTAAGCAGAAGCACATGAAGGGATATTTGGAGGACACTATGGAGGAAAGACTATTGTGTAGAAGATATTGCAGGTAGGACTATAGTGGCCAACAATTTCTAAAGATGAAAAGGAATATTTTTGGAATTGTGATTTCTGTCAGAGGGTAGGAAAGCCATCTAGGAGGGATGATATGCCTCTTAGACCTTAGGTAAATATTAAAGTGTTTAATAAATAGGAATTAGAATTTGTAGGACCAATCAATCCACCAACTATAAGATCAGGAGAAAGGTACATCATTACAACGGAAAAATATTTAGCCAGATGGGTTGAAGCAATAGTAGTGAAATATTGTAGCGCATAGACTACAACACACTTCCTATTTGAACAAGTAATCACAAGATTTGGGAGCCCTAGAATTATGATGAGTGATCAGGGGACTCATTTTGTCAATAGTACCATCCAGGCAATCACTGAAGAATTTGAGATACATTATCAGAAGATAACTCCATACCATCCTTGGGATAATGGAATAATGTAAGCATTTAAAAATATATTGGAGAATGCCTTAACTAATATTTGCAATGCGAACATGGATGATTGGGATTTGAAGATACCAACAATGTTATGGGCCTATAGAAACACATGTAAGAAGATCACAAGGCATACACCTTTCAGATTGGTGTATGGATAGGAAGCAATAGTTCCTTTGGAATACTTGATACCTAGTTTGTGCATTACAACCATTACAAATATGATAGAAAGATGTGCAACTCAAGAACGATGGTCTCAACTCATGGAACTAGAAGAAGATGGGATTATGGCTAGTTTCCATTAGGAATTACAAAAATAAAAGGATAAATCCTAGAATGATAGGCACATTAAGAAGAAAATATTTAAGGAAGGAGATATGTTTCTCCTCTATGAAAAAAAATACTTACAGACCCATGAAAACTTAGGATGGATTGGCTAGGGCCATATGAGATAAAGTCTATCACAAATGGAGATGTTGTGCAACTGCAAGATTTAGCAGGAAAGGAGATTAAAGGATTGGTGAATGGAATTCAACAAAAACTATATAGGGAAAGTCAACCTAGTAACCCTCAGTAGATTTCATGCAAAGAATTAGAGTTATACATAGTGTATATAGTAGGAGTTAAAAGAGAAAAAGGAAGAAAAAAATTGGAAAAACAATAAAAATACAAAAATATGTAGTAGATGGATAAGTGGTAGACAAGAAGTTATATGATACACCACAAAAAAAATAGTGAGTGGTGTAATAGAACATGATTACCCTGCATTCCAAAAAAAGGTGACAAGATAGAAAACATAGCGCATTGGGACAGAAAGTGGATAGAAAGAGGAAAATCGTTGATAGGAAAAGTGGGATACGACAGAGCATTTATGATAGGACTTATAAAATCATAAAAATTGCAAGACAAGACTCATTGTGATATTGTGAAAATGAGAGCTAAGGAGAAAAAACTCAGTGTGAGAAGATATTTCAAAAGTATTCAGCGAATATTCAAAGCAACTTTCGCAGGATTTAGCAGAATGGTGCCACTGAAGGTCGGAGCTACCAGTTGGACTACAAGGAAAATATGCAGTTCCATGAGATATCCATAGGAGAAATAATCCAAAGCACCAAACCCTATTCAGCTGGAGGGAGTGGTCGACATGGATTCCATTCCTTCCCCAATCATTGATCTGGTTATCCCCACGATGGTAGAAGAACAAGATCTGATGATAGAGATGGATGTCGACCTGAGAGAAGAAGAATAAACCCTACCGTAGAGAAAAAACATAAAAAATAGCTTGGATTAGGAGAACCACAACATATGACTAAGGAAGATGATGAGAAACAGGAGTCAAATGATCCCATAGGACAAGATGAAGCAGTGTAGATACCTGTCGCAACACCAATACAATAGTCAGAAGAACAGGTGCAGGTGGAGGATGTTACTGAAAAACAAAACTCGGACGTAGAAGAAGATGAGGAATGCACCAAAAATCAGGGCCATCAATAGCCACAATGAAGTGAAATGGAAAACATACAGTACAAAGATCATTACGCAAGAATAAAGAAGAAACACTGACACTACCACGCATAGCCAAAGGAGTCATGATCATTCCTGGAATATTAGGATGTGAGGATAAATTAAAATCTTTGTATCATGATTTTGTAGATAAAGACAAGTTCCCTGAGTTTGCAATGCAAGTCTATATGGAGAGAAAAGGAATAGGTCCATCGGGGGTTCCCATCTTGGAGCCCAAACAATGGATTGCAGGATTGTATAACACAAGTATCATGAACTTGTTGGAAATTCCCCACTTTGGGAGAGGAAAATATGTCAATGCACGTGTTAAACAACTTTTGAACTTGGTTCATGGAGGTGTTCTATGGAAGGAAAATATCAATATATGTATATTTAATTGTAGAAATTACGGGTTTTCCAATAGATGGAGAAAATCCAGAACAATATTTGGATGACAAGACCAAGGAGAAATCCCTGGCATAGGAGATGAAGAAGACATATGGTTGTTATATCCCTAAATTTCTCTACACCTGCATACCTGGCCTTTGGCCCTCTTACTTGCATTTTTTGCCAAGCCATCATTGAGTTTCTCTTCTAAAAAACCAAAATTTTGAAGATGTACGCACCCTTCTCCATTACTGCCCGCATACATACACTTGCTACAACACTACATCCCACATACATACACATGTTTCACGACTACATCCCGTGTATACTTGCAAAAGTTGAAAAAAAATAAAAAGTTGCAAGGAATTCATTGAGATTATAGGCTATAGGTTAGTTTCCCAACTAATCGACCGCCTATAGCCCATCACCCAACCAAATATCCATCCTTTTCCCATATAAAAGGAGGTTTTTGGGTTTCATTCCACATATAGACATAAGAATAGTGAAAATCTTCCTGTTTCACATCCCCTCCTTGCCCCAAGTAATTGCAGCCCTTTTGTGAGAATTTCCCTTGCATTCCCAATTAACCCTTCTTCCTCCATCAGAAACACATTCACTTCCCAAGAAGAGATCTGAAGGTTGAAAGGAGAATCCATATGGAGGTGAACTTAGATCTTGGTGAAGAGGATCCTGGACCAGGTTTGTGGAGCAATAGCCGACTTTGGTTGTAAGTGATCATTGTATTATCAATAAATGAAGTACTTCTCCTATCCCAAATCATGGTGTATCGAATGTTTTCATTTGATTTTTGTTTATATTCTAACATATAACCCTTATTTGTATATGAATTGCATGTTTGTAGCTTTCTGTTTGTCTATCTTTGAATGCAGGCCAACCTTGGCTGGAGCTTTTCATTTATTGAATCTATCAAGCGCGAGAGGATCATCACCAGACACAGAGTAGAGGTACAGGTACCCGATCCTTCTCATTTTTCTTTTCTTGTATGAGTTTGGGGTATGTTTGGGGTAGTTAGAGAAGTAGTTGAATTTTATATGGTTGTGATCTACCTTCATTCTGAACCCTAGTGTAGTCTTAAGGGGTTTTTTTCCCGCTAGCAGAAATGGTGACCATACTTGGGAAGCCTCTAGGGTTTTAGGGGATTTATCAGATGTTTGATTGGTTTTCATACCTTTCGAGTTTATTTTGAGTCTGTTGAGTATTTTAAGGGGTTCGTTCACCTTGAGGTGCCATACCAGTACTCCCTTCCCTGTCAGTCGGTCTATTTTAGTTCTTTTTTTAGAAATACAGAGGTGTACGTTCTCTGTTGTGGGACAACACATGTACATACATGCCTTGCTTGGTAGACATTCTGCGTATATACACAGGGTTCTTAAACATCAGTAGTGTACCTGGTTCAAGAGACAGTTTTTAAGAAGAGGTAGTCAACCTATTCTCTGATTGAGGTTTTACCTCTCAGGGTTTTCTTGACAGAGTCCAGTGTCTCTATTTTTACAATCATAGCTTGGGTTAGATGTCAGTTTTCTTGTATTTTTGAAGATTTCTTGTATTTACCTCTACAAGGGTTTTAGGCGAGTCTTTGAGTTTTTTGATCGACCTGTTTGGTATCTTTAGTGACTCCTTATAATCTGTAGTAGGCCAAAGGTCAGTTTCAGTCTTGTCTTGTATTTTTCTTTTTCCCCTTTCATTTTCTTTAAAGAAAAGAGAAAAAACTTATTTCAAGTTTTTCTTGTTTAGGCAGTTCCAAAAAAGCAAAATATTTTTCATTCTTAGTTTGGTAAAGTAGTTAGGGTTAGTTATTTTACTTGAAAGGAAAAACAGTTCAATTTTCAAGTTCTTTAGTGATTTCTTAGAACTTAATTAACTCGTAGTCGAGTGAAATTTCGTTTTAGGTATTCTTGTTAAAGATATTGAAGAGAATTAGTTACGAAAAGTTGGTTACAAAGAGTTTTTTTTTTTTTAGTATCTAGGGGAATCAGTAATGACGATGGTATCTGACTCGCGTGACATGGGGTTGAATCCCACCGGCTACCTTATAACCCCTAGGGAGATCCACACTGCCTGCAAGCATGGCCTTCAGATAAGATGAGGTTTGAACGCATGACCTGCATAGCAGCACGAACACCTTAACAACATGTCTGTTGTCCATTAGGTTGGTTACAAAGAGTTAGTTGTAAATATTTATTTGATAACTAGAAGTAATTTTTCTTTCAAAGTTTCGTTTATTTCTCCTCTCTTCATCTCTCATAAACATCACTAGTTTCACAGTTGTATCCTTTGAGTTAAAACAAGCCATTTAAAATGAACGCTAATCTTAAAATTAATTGGACTTTTATGTTTGTAGGTTCAATCAACTAGTTTAGGGTTAGAGCCTTGAATTAGGTTGGAGAGGAAACTCTTCAAGGATTTTAAACAAACATCGAAATCAAAGCTAGTGAGTGTTAAAGTCCAATGACATGAAATTTATATGGTACCCCCCTCTAACACAGGGGATAAACACGAGGTCGTGTGAGGAAAGGAAGTGGAGATAACCCCTCCAAAGCTGGACTAAACATAGTGGGGAACACATATTGAGGATCTGTTGTGGGATACTATCGCTCACATTTTCCTACGAAGCTTCATGGAGCTCAAATCCATTCGATATCCTCATTTTTCTTCTAGACCACTTGCTTTCGATAACCTCGGTAGGTTTCAGACTTGTTATCCTTCTCATGGCAGTCCACCCAACTGTCGACTGTACCCTCCTGGTGACTGTTTACGAAATGGAAACTTAGTTGCCTTGATTCTAGGGACTTACACAAGTGACTGCGGGGGTATATCGTGGTACCTAGGGTATACGTTGGGTCACACTTTGCAGAGTATACCTAGATGGTGATTCCGTGTTCGAGTTTCACTTGCACCGGTAAGTTTCTCTAGTGTTGGCTGGCATAATTGTTCTTCCAACTAGATAGTGGTTTGCTTGGTTTATCTTATAGGAATTTTTCTAGTGAGTGCTTGGATTTCTACGATAGTAAAAACCTTACTGTGTCATTGATCTTTTCACACCGTGGAAGATCAATATATCTACCATTCTCGAAGGCTTCAGGGCCTGCCTTCGGTTGCATTGGAGCCACCACCACCACCGTTACGACGAAGACTTGACTATCGAGGGTCATTCGAAGACACTGGGTCACATAAAACTATGTCTAACCTTGCTTCGATAGGAGAATACTCGACTCTAGAGGAACCCACTATTTATGACCATGGAGTGGAAGCTCTCGGGCCAACAAACCATCCAATCATTGAATTGTCGGCGCCAATATTCGTACAAGTTATCTCTCCAAGGGTGACACCTTACGAGCGTCAGATAATCTAAACGAAAAATGATTAAGCTAGAATTTAGCAGAGTAACTTTAATTTAAAAACTAACTCACATGCAGATTCTAGAACTAAAAATAAACTAACTATATTGTGGAAAAGAGGCAGCGAATTGAACCTGTTGGTGGGCCCAACCAAGAGGTGCAGTCACCCTAAAACGAAACCAGAGCTACTCAAATTATTCCATGCATAACTGATTCATACCTCACGCTCCATAATTCATAAACAAACTCAAATCATTTAACAGAGAATAACATAATGCATAGCAAATCGTATTATCAAAAATCGCATAACATAGTATATCCTAACCAATGTTTCTTGAGAGCGATCTAAGTTTATATAGATCCTCCCCAAAATAGTCTTGAACATAGGTGCATTAATCTAAGCGAATATCAAATCCAAAAATGACTCATAGTTAGTTGAAACTAATTTCACAACTTCATGACATGCAGTGTCAAGAAGCGTGGATCATAAAGCATCATAATAAAACAGTTCTACAATTTCGCTCTGAGTCATCACATTGAGTTATGACTCAATCAATCATATGAATAAGACTGCCAATCCAATTTGGCCATGTCGTTCAAGTCTTTGACATCTCCACTAAGTGCGAGCCGATACTTGGTACTAATAAGTCTGTTTCAAGGGAACAATTACCTAACTCATGTCACATTAGTATCAATATTAGTTTAAAATATCAAAATACATTAAAAATAACTTGAATCATAGGAATACCGTGAATAGCTCCATTTAGGGCAAAAGGATGTCAAATGTGTCATGGTAAGGCCAGGAGGAAATGATACTAGATATGAAAATGGGGTTATATCTAACATGATATAGGCAAAAATATGGTCAAAATTGGAGACTAACATTTTCCCCCAAGCTGAAGTCTTTGTCTGTCCTCAGGCAACAAAAAAACTAAGATTCATCAAAGTGTTGCAGAAGTTGCAACCAACATTTGCAATTTCTCATGTTTCTGATTTCCTTCTTAAGAACTCGATTAATGGTGATGTGCTTCCTGGCAATCTTCTGCAGTCTCCTATTCTTCTGAAAAAGACCTCTATTTTTTCGTTTTAATCGTTCAATATTTGACAAGAAGTGAGCTTGCCTGAGTTTCATAAGTTCATTTTCTGTTTTGATATGTCGATCTAGTATGGCATATTCATGTAACTTATCTTTTAACCTATGATTCTTTTTTTCCAATCTAACAACCATTGGTCGCAAAGATCTACTGGAAGAGATTTCACAGTAAGATTCGAATGTCTTACCACGACCTTGTTGTGTTTGAGGGCTGGACGCATTAGTGAACTCATCTAGACTTTGAACAGGGGTGTCGACTGGACTAAATTCATGAGTAAACTCATCATATACTTAAACATGGGTGTCGACTGGAATGGGTTCATGAGTGTACTCCTCATATACTAGAATAGGGGTATCAATTGGCATTTGAACTGGCTTGTCCCGCTCAATTGCTTTGGGCACATTATCTTGTTGATTGACTTTAGGGACTTTTCTAATAAATTGGGAGAGATTCCATGTCATCTCAGAAAACTCCGGAGCCTCCTCATGATCATCCATACTTTTCAATCTTTTCTATAATGGGTAACTAGGCACAAAGTTATCCATATCTGAAAGTGTGCGTGTGCATTTTCGTTTGGGATTTCTTCTAGGTTTGTCGATTAACTCCTCAAGTTGTTCCATATCAATAATATTTTTAGCAGTCGGAGGAGAAATCAGAATTTCAACATTTGCATCTGTAGGGACATTGTTTTCCACTCTTTCACAGTTAGTTTCCACACCATCAAAACCATGGACATCAAATGAATGTTCTGTGCCAGGATTATCATCACTGGCCTCAATTGTGCAGTTTGGTGTATTCTCAGGGTCATCATAGATTTTGGCTAGGGTTTTAACAACTTTTTTCTTAGAGTTTGACTTTTTCTGTGAAGGAGTGGACTCAATATTTCTATCTTTAGATTTGTTAGAAGCTAGGGTTCTTACAACGAACATATCCCAAGATTCCTGTTTGTGGGATAACACAAACTTAACCAAAATTTTGACAAGACTAAAATGAAACAGACTACCTCTAAAATCTTTGGCTTTGCGAACTTGTTCTGCCATTTTCTTCAAACTCTTCAACAGAAAATAGGGGATGTTCACCAAATGGTTACCTTTGAAATGCAGTAGGAGTCGAGCATGACATGCAAACACGATCATGTGCCGACCTTCACAAGTGAGGTAGCGTTGAAGTATGGACAGCAACTGAGCCCATTTCAGTTCCAACCATGACCTTAATGTGCCTTCTAACCATTGTAATTTCTGATACTGGGGTTGTAGGAGTTGTGTGCAGAGATTTTTGTCGAATGGCTGGCCCTTCATCCATTTCTGACCAGTGCTGGGTAATTGAATTACTTCAGAAATGAACTTCTCTATGACTTCGAATTCTAGCTCGCCCACTTTAGCTAGTCCACCATGAAAGTGCAGAGCGAATTGAAGTGTAATCGTATCATCATACCTGACAAATTTCTTGAAGAATGGCTCCCATCCAGCTTTTTGAAAAAAGTGTTTGGTGGCTTCATACTCAGGAAGAGCCTCCAAATCTGCATAAGTCTTAAGTTCGTGATGATTCGCTACCATAATTCCACTTAGTATAACAGGAAAGGTTCAAAGGTGAGCAACGAAATTAGATGAGGGCAACAAAGGAATAGAGTATGATGTGTGAAATAGGTCATGACAAGAATTATAGAAGGGCGTTTGAAGTGTCGTGGGGATTGATAGCATGTGAAGGAATGATGATGTTCGTACACCTTTTCAAAATATCATTTCATATGATTTGTGTCGAATTCAACCATAATAATGTAGTGTATTTTCCATGATATGAAATGTCAAGAAGGATTGAACTCATCCTTTTAAGTACAGAGTATAGGGATAATGAAATGTCATGGAGTATCAAGGAAGTCCTAGTTCAAGTTATTAATGTGTAATTTAATAAATTTAAACTAACATGAAACTAAGCGTACCTGAGTTCGATTACCTACTCCTTGTTATGCATTATTTCCTTACTGCAGAGATTTTGAAGCCACTTCTGAATCTAGGGGGCGCCAAAGTTGTAACTGGAATCTATATTGCTGATAACCATTGTTATTGATTGAATCTATCTGGCACTGACTGGTACTGATGAAATAAACCAAAATATGCAGAGAAACTTGAACCAATAATAACTTGCTGAGAAAAAGATTTCCTGTTTATAAAGCAAATTATCTGATGGCCATCCCTGAACCTGTCTTCTGTTCATTCCTGAAAGGAACTAATTAAAATTATGTCTTCAACAGCTTCAAAGATTTAACCCATGGTACAATTCTTATTTATGTGAATAAATGTTCTGGAGTCGAACACAAAAATAAATCATTGGATTACCAACCATTAATGAATGTCGTTAACCAATGCGAGATGAGCCACCAGTGATGTCAATGGGCCTCAAGGTACCTATAGTACATCCTAAAAGGTACAAATAAAGGTCTTGGTGTCGAGTCACCTGTAGGATCTATCAACCAAGAGACATTGATGTATTCCCATGGTTGTTAGCAAGTAAATCTTCCATTGAGGCATGCAGATCCCAGGGTACTAAGTAGTGTGTAATCTCTACTCCAGATAAGGTATTGGTGTCAATGGAGTGAGACTTGTTGGAAGGTGGACCTTAACGTATCCCACATCATCCAACATGAGTGCAGATAGAAATCTTGCAGAGAATAATTTTGTGGGACAGTAATCACTTACTTGTGGATTTTATGAGCCCAAGTTAGTATATGCTCATTGCTTTCTCATGTTTCAAGAGTCTGAGAAAATGCTAAAAGAAAACTCTAGGGGGGTTTCTTTCCCATCATAATCTATCATGCCTGGTAAAGAATAATCCTATCACTGATAAATGCCCCTTTCATACTTTAATGAGCAATTCAAAGGGAGCAAACAAGCTCAAATTTATTAATTTCAAAACAAGACAATGTATATTGATAAGAAAAGTTCATAAAATAAAATGATCTTACCTTCTTACCTATTGCGAAAAAGTGATGAAGTTAAATTCTGTACTTGCTTTAAAAATCCTGTAAAACTAAAAACAATATGTCAACATATCCAAAAACGTTTTTTTTATATATATTTTATATATATATATTTTTATTTTTATTGAAATTTTATTATTTACAAAATCTTGAAACAACAAAAATGATCAAGGATTAGCAGGAGGAGAAGACTCTTCTCCTACTATCTTTATTTCTGGTTGTTTAGAGATTTCCTGTAGAAAATCATCTCTTGACAAGGGTTTGTTATACACTTTTAATCGATGTCCATTTACTACAAAGGAGTTTTGAGAGTCATCTATGGTCTTGATTCTAACAGATCCATTATCAAAAACAGTTTCCACTTCATAAGGTCCCAACTAGCTTGTCGTAAGTTTTCCTTCGAAAGTTTTGTATTTGGAATCAAAAAGCAATGCCCAATCCCCTGGTTGAAAATGCTTTTTCTTAATGTATTTATCATGCCATTTGCTACGTTGATTTTATACAAGGATAGTTCTTTGAAGAGCATCTTGCCTAATTTCTCCCAATTCATTTAATTCCATAACTCTCTGTTTTTGTGCCTCATCCAAATTCAAACCCAATTATGTTGCTATGCAGAAGGTATGAATCTGAAATTCTATGGGAAGGAGAATTTGCTTGCCAAATACCAATTCATAAGGGGTATGACTACTGGTATTTTGCCACGTAGTCCAGTATGCCCATAAAGCCTCTGGAAGTCTATCCACCCAATCTTTGTGATGTAAATGTATTTTCTTGGTCAGAATAGCTTCTAGAACTTTATTCATGGATTCCACTTGCCCATTGGCTTGTGGATGGTATGGGGAAGATTTACAGTGTTTTATCCCATATTTATCCGTGAGTTCCTTCATCAACTTAGAAGTGAATTGGGCACCTTGATCATTAACAATCTCTCATGGAACACCGAAGCAAGTAAAGATATCTTCATAAATAAATTCAACCACTGATTTCTTAGTTTCTTGATATAAAGATTTTTCCTCTACCCACTTGGTCACAAAATCTGTACAAACCAAGATGTACTTCTTCTTCCTTGACATTGGAGAAATCGGTCCTACAAAATCAAGTGCCCATTTATCAAATGGTTCAATCACAACCTATGGTCGTAAGGGCATCTCGTCTACTACGGTAGGTCTTCCCATCCTTTGACAACTATCGCAGCTTCTTACATATTTTGTTGCATCTTTAAACAGTATCAGCCAATAATATCCTAATTGTAAGACTTTATATGTCATTCTCTTATCAGAGAAATGTCCTCCACATGGCCCATCATGACAAGCCTGAAGGATATCGGGAATCTCATCTTCCTGAATGGATCTCCTAATGATCATATCAAGACTTGTATAGAAAATATCACTTCCTACCCAAGAGTAATAAGCACTTTGCTGGATAATTCTTTTCTTTTGTGGTGATGACAAATGAGATGACAGTCTCCCTGTAGCTAAGTAATTTGTCGTATCTACAAACCAAGGGGTTTTAACAGCTACTGCAAATAGATGTTCATCAGGGAAATTATCATTCAATGGAATGTCAGTACTATCTTGAGGAATATGAGAAAGAAAATCCACAACTACATTTCCTTTTCCTGGCCGATCAACTATAGTGATGCTAAATTATTGAAGTAGAAAAAGCCATCGTGTGATTCTTCCACTAGTAACTGGTTTGTTCATAAAAAATCTAATAGCAGAATGGTCGGTATGTACAAAAATCTCATATCCAGTGATGTAATGACGAAATTTGTTAATGGCATGAACTACAGCCAAAAATTCCTTCTCTGTTACAGTGTAGTTCAATTCAGGAGGAGTAAGGTTTTTGCTAGTAAAGTAAATTGCATAGTTTTGTTGGTTTTCTTTTTGTCCAAGCACTCCTCCTAAAGCAGTGTCTGAGGCATCAGTTGAAATATGGAAAGGAAGAGACCAATTTGGTCCTCTTAGAATAGGTGCCATGGACAATTTTTCTTTCAAATTTTCAAAAGCATTTTGACAATTGTTATCCCAACAAAATTTTGCATCCTTTGCTAACAGTTTAAACATGGGGTTGGCTATCCTTGTAAAGTTTTCAATAAATCGACAATAATATCCAACATGTCCCAAAAAACTTTGCACATCTTTTTGGGTTTTCAGAGAGGAAATCTTAACTATTACTTCAATTTTAGCTGGATCAACTTTAATTCCTTCTGCAGACAAATGATGACCCAACACTATTCCCTCAGTTTATAACATTTTACATTTTTCGTGACTAAGGGATAAATTTGATTCCTGAAAGCGAATCAAGACTTTCTCAAGATTACTTAAGGCTTCTTAGAAGGTATTACCATAAACAGTAAAATCATCCATGTACACTTCCACACAATCATGAATTAAGTCAACAAAAATCCCAAGGACTGCCCTCTGAAATGTAGCAGGAGCATTGCATAGTCCAAAAGGTAGCACTTTATAAGCATAAGTGCCCCAAGGACATGTGAATGTTGTTTTGTCCTGTTCTTCAGGAGAAATTTGAATCTGATTGTATCCACTATATCCATCGAGAAAGGAAAAGTATCTTTTTCCTGCCAAGGTATCCAAAACTTGATCTATAAAAGGCAAGGGAAAGTAGTCCTTCAGGGTTGCCTTGTTCAACTCCCTAAAGTCTACACACATTCTCCATTTCCCTGTCATTTTCTTAGGTACCACAATAAGAGGTGAACCCCACTTGCTATTAGAAATTGGATAAATGAATCCTACATTTAATAATTTCTATAACTCTTCTTTCACAAAATCTTTTAGGATTGGATTCATATGCCTTTGTGGTTGTCTTATTGGAGTTATCTTTGGCTGGATATATATGTGGTGAATACAAGTGTCAGGATGCACTCCTCTCATATCAATGTACTCCCATGCAAATTCCCCTGACTATTCTTTCAAAAGATTTGTTAATTGTTCCTGTTGGCTGAGACTTAATTTAGAATTGTTGTATAGACATTTTCCTAGGCTAAGTTCTACTGGAATGGTATATGAACCCGGATGCTCATCAATGGTGAAAACCATAGATGGTGAAAATGAGAAAAATGAATCACCTCGTTCTTGAAATTCCTCTCTGAAAATTTGATCGTATTGAAAATATGTTTGTGGAAACTTGACATTTTCTGTCACAAAAAGAAATTGGCTTAAAATATCATCCTTTGTTGGTTCTTGTAGCACGTGAAATTCATCAACAGAGAATAAAGATTCTTCCTCATCATCCTCTTGATAGGGACATTTTAGCCACCATAATTCTTCTGTAACCGGTTGAGCAGGTGGAAAAAGAGTAAGCTTCTGTGAATAAATTCCATTTGAGATGAACATATCCCCACCGCGACATCCTATGAAAGCATTGGCCATAGCCAACCAAGGTCTCCCTAAAATGATTGGATGGCCTTTCGTGGGATCCTTTGAATGAATAATCATGAAGTCAACAGGATATTCCCATGAATCTAATGTAACAAGAATGTCATCGAGGACCCCAGTAGGTTTTATAGTTGTTCTATCAACAAGTTCAAGAACTGTAGGGGTAGGGCGAAGGAATTGACTTAGTTGCAACAGTTCAATTGTATTGATAGTCATTATATTAATGGCTGCACCTAAGTCGACTAAAGTATTATTAATAGAAACATTGTTTATAGTAACTAAAACTATTGGGTTCTCGAGGTTGGCATACTTCACAATCTTAGGAGCTTCAGAAATACAATTCGATGATTGGCCTACTAGGTGTATCATGGGTGGATCTTTTTTTTTCTGACCTAGTTTCTTAATGTAGAGTTCTTTAATGGTCTTGGCGTAGATTGGAACATCTCTGATCGCTTGTAACGATGGAATCTTAACACAAACATTTTTCAGTTCATTCATGATGTCAAACTCAGATTGAGCAATTGGTTTTTCAATGAGCAACCTCTTAGGAAAAGGAGGTGTTCGGGGAACCTGCATTTGTATGTTATGTTGTGATTCAGATACTTTATTCTTTGGAATGATGACATCTTTCAAAGATGCCCTGTTTGATAAATCATCTACAGGTTCTTCTTCATGTTCTTGGATAATTACCTTTGTTGTTGTTCTTGTTACAGGCTAAGTTTTATTTAAAGTTTTCCTAGATCTCAACTGTATTTCTTGTATGGAAATGGGGTTTATGGTGTAAGATGGGTAGTTTTGAAAATCAACACTATGGAGTGGCAGAGGTGGTCTGTTGTTAGGATTTGGAATGGGTTGAGCGGGTAATATGGTGGGACGAGGTGGATTCTTAGGCTACTGAGGAGTTTGTTGAATGGGTGGTGAAGGAGGTGGAGTAAAACCAGGCAATAGCTGATGCATGTTTGGAGGGTATTGAGTACATGGATTCTGGGGAATTGGCACCACATGATGCTGTTGGTTATTTCCATAATTATGTTATCCCTGATACCAAGGTTGAGCAGGGACATTTTGCGGAGGCCAATTTGGCCAGTTCCATGGATGTTGTTGTTGTTGAGAGAAGGGTGGATAGTAGCCAAAAGGTTGTGGGGATGGTTCTTGATACATATTCGAGTTCCTAGGTTGCCACGGCCTCTTAGGTGCAGATGGAGTCCCTGGAGCTTCCCCTCCCTTGAATATAGCCTGCAATCCTGGTAAGGATGGACAATCTTCTGTTTTATGATTTTTAGTACATATTGCACATACAGAAACATTGTCCAAAGGACATTCTCGTAAAGGATGCCTTTTTCTGCATTTTCGAAAAAATATGCTTAATACAGGGTTTTCCTCTTCCTTCTTTTTCTTAATCTTCATAGTGTCTAGCTGAGAGCCAATCGTTCCTAAAATGTGGGTACTTTGGTGTTTTTGTTGACAGTTTCTCTCACACTTTTTGCCATTTTCCCCCTACTTCTCGAGTAAGTTCTACATAGTTCAATGAGTGCTTCAAATTCTTTTTGATAAATGTCTCCTAAAGCCATTAAGTTGAGAGTGTCAATGTACTCATCTAAAACCCCTTTTAAGAAAAGAGTCTTGATTGCTTCATCTTGGAGATCATTATATTTGGATTTTTGAAGAGTATATGTAAATCTTTCTAAGAAATCTTCAAGGCTCTCTTCATCTTGTTGTTGCATTTTAAAAATATCATTTCGAGAATCCTTGGGTCTACAATAGTCTTGGTACTTCTTTAAAAAAATTTCCTTCATATCTTCCCAAGATCTAATGTTGTACTCTCCTAAACTCATGAACCAACGTAATGCATAATCTTTCAGGGTAGTAGGAAACAACTTCATCTTATGTGCATCCTAGAGATAATTATAACTCCTGCACAGGATATCAAACTCAAAAAGGAAGACATCTGGGTCTTCACTACTTTTCCCATAAAAGGTTGGTAGTGCCGAAGGTGGGATATTTTTCATATTGACATTCTGGACTAAATCCAAAATAGGAAACCCAAAGGTGGTTTCTGGTCTTAGCTCAGTCTCTACTTGTTCTTCTTCTTCATTTTCAACATGAATTTATCCCCTTTCTCTTCTATCCAATTCTCTCCCTCTTTCTACCATGTTAAAAGGATTACCAAAAATTGTATATGCAATCTGATATTTCTTTGGTGAGGGTGTGAAATCCCACCTCTCTGGATTCTTTTTGACAGAATTACTATCTCCTATTGGTTCTTTTGAGGATCCTATTACCTTTGATTCAACAGTTGTAGTTGTTATTTGCGAAACTATAGTGTCAGGGTTCCTAAAAATAGCTTGCACTTCTTCTGGATTAACTGTGTCAACCGAGTTTGGGTCACTAGAAATTTGAATTTGTTGGTATGTGGTGTTTCCTGGTTCTATGTTTTTCTCTATGGTTTCCTCAGCCAGAGTTCCAGTCTTGGTTTCTATTGCTTTTTGGGTGGAAGTTTCTTCTTTTTTTTGTTTTGAGTTTCCTCTAAATCTACCTCTATGATCTCTATTTCTCATGAAAACATACTAGATAAAAGAAAAACTAAGAATGAGCTTCAGAGGAACCTGTGATAACAGATGTGTCAGTTCTCACCCTTCATTTCATAGCTCCTCTTTCGTCAACCTGCTAACATACCACACCAAACCAAATACATTTAAGAAAATAACCAAATCAAGTATCTAACTTACCTTCTAAATAGCTCCACGACAACGACGCCAAAAATGTCAGGCTGTTGTATTAAAGATTTTAATTACCTGAAAACACTAAATTTTCAAACCAGGGTAAGTGAACTTAGAGCTGCTACACTATATGTGATGGTAAGATTCTAATTCCTACCTAAAGGTTATTCTGAGAAGAAAACACAAACTTACTGTTAGAAACTGAATCCTAATGATTATCTTAAAACTAATCATATCTTGTCTAATTAATCAAATGGAAACAGTTCTGAGTTAAGAAAATGTATTTCTATTTCTAATTTAAATAAATCACCCAAGGCTATCTATCATTATCTTAAACATCTAATCATCAAAATATCTATCTGAACCATAAAAGAGAGAACATTTTAAAAACCTCTTATTTAATCTGAGTATCAAGAAGTTCTAAATCTAACAAAGGTGAAACTAATAAATGTCCTATTTTACCCTACAAGTACTGGAAGCTTCCTTTAATCAGCCCATAAGCTAGTTATCCTAACAAAATAGAGTAAGTCTAAACTCGGATTATCTTTAAATCATAATCAAACTGGAAACTGGAAAACAGAGAAAATCTAGAGTAAGCACTTGGTTCATTCTTCAAATTCTACAATGGAAAATAACTCATTCCAACATTCAACGATTTACAATATAATATCAAACTGAGAATGATCTAAACGAAAAATGACTAAGCCAGAATTTAGCAAAGTAACTCCAATTTAAAAACTAACTCACATGCAGATTCTAGAACTAAAAATAAATCAACTATACTATGGAAAAGAGACAACGAATTGAACCTGTTGGTGGGCCCAACCAAGAGGTGCAATCGCCCTAAAATGAAACCAGAGCTACTCAAATTATTCCATGCATAACTATTTCATACCTCACGCTCCATAATTCATAAACAAACTCAAATCATTTAACAGAGAATAACATAATGCATAGCAAATCGTATTATCAGAAATCACATAACATAGTATATCCTAACCAACGTTTCTTGAGAGCGATCTGAGTTTATATAGATCCTCCCCAAAATAGTCTTGAACATAGGTGCATTAATCTAAGCGAATCTCAAATCCGAAAATGACTCATAGTTAGTTGAAACTAATTTCACAGCTTCATGACACGCAATGTCAAGAAGCGTGGATCAAAGGCATCAAAATAAAATAGTTCTACAATTTCGCTCTGAGTCATCACATTGAGTTATTACTCAATCAATCATATGAATCGGATTGTCAATCCAATCTAGCCATGTCGTGCAATTATTTGACATCTCCACTAAGTGTGAGCTGGTACCTGGTACTGATAAGTTTGTTTCAAGGGAGCAAGTACCTAACTCATGTCACATTAGTATCAATATTAGTTTAAAATATTAAAATACATTAAAAATAACTTGAATCATAGGAATACCTTGAATAGCTCCATTTAGGGAAAAAGGATGTCAAATGTGTCATGGTAAGGCGAGAAGGAAATGATACTAGATATGAAAATGGGGGTATATCTGACATGATATAGGCAAAAATATGGTCAAAATTGGAGACTAACAAGGACCATCCAACTCACCTGTGCCCTCGACTAGTGGGGGCCCATAATTTATTGATGCAGCAACATCATGTTGTGTTGACGAACCCATTTCCACATGCATAAAACATGACTCAAGCCTCTTCTACTTCAAGCACGGATGGGGGCAGTCAGGGACCCCCCGCATCTATTACCTCGGTCGTGAACATTTACATGATGAAAGGTGACTCTTATATAGCAACTAGGGAGCATGACTCTGAAATGTCAGAATCTACTGAAAAGGGTAAAGAAGCCACAAACCTAATAGTTCCTCTCCAGATCAAGAAGACATTGGGAGAAACAATGACACGCATCCAGAAAGGGTCGTTCAAGAAATCTTCTCATAATCTGAACACAAGGGCCACCCAGAACTACTCTTTGGTGGAGGATTTGTCACAAACCCCTTTCATATTGTCTTCTTTGGAAGTCCTTCAGAGCTGCACTTCGCAGAGAAAGGCCTTGTTATCTGCCTTGTTATCTGCCTTGGGATCTGCTAAGACTTCTAATCCAGGAATGATTGTACTTGATACGACCAAATTGAAACCTTGTCTCCATTACCACGTTGCGTTTCAGATAGTAGTGGCTCACCTCTCAAAATATTTTACTCGAAATATTTTCCATACGGTGGTTGATGAGGGTGCCTCGACTTGCGTGATGTCGTTGGCGTGTTGGAAGGCCATTAGCTAGACCATTTTGTCTCTTTCACAAACGCTTTCCTGATGATGGACCACAATAGTTTGGTCCGAAACATCGAAAAACATAAAACCTATGCGATGGATCCGAAAGAACTCTTTGAACACCTACTCTTCTTACTTCTTTCGACGGTCATTCTTTCAGACCACATGGAATCATTCATTCTTTCCCCATACAGTTAGGAGGGAAGACCGTGTGCATCAAAGTTGAAGTGGTTGATGTGCCTCTCGACTACAAGCTTTTGTTAGGAAGGAGTTGGACCTATGCAATGCATGCAGTGGTTGCCACAATGTTTCGGGTCTTGTTGCTTCCACACGAGGGTTGAATCGTAACTATTGACCAGTTGTCCTTCTCTCATCTTGACCCTTAATCACGGGCATCCACGGTCCCGATGATTGATAAACCTCAGCCTGACATCGTTAGTGTAGGGGTTGGTTTGTACCCACCATTGATGGGTACTTTCAATTACCCGCCTCCTTCTGGCGATGTCAAGCTTATATCGGCTGCCCCTGACCAACCTAGGGCTGAAATTTTTCAAGTGTCATCATTCTGAATGACTTACTTTCATGATCCGTGGACTCTTCCTTCCCCATTGGCCTCGATTGAAGGGATAGGGCATATTGGCATGGCCATGCCCTTGTCCATGGCAGACGTTGCATATAGTATTGTTCAACAAGATTCGGCCAACCCTAATCCGACTCCCGCAAAAGAGTTAGATCCAATTCTCGAGCGTATTTGGGCTCAAGTTTGCCTTGCCGATACTGATTCTTTAGACCTAGTCTTTCCATCAAATGAGGTGATTCTTGATGAATTTACTAGTCTGGACAGACCCTGGGATGATCTCCATCACATATCTTATTTTCTCCCAGAGTTAAGAAGAATAGAGGTAGGTGAATTTATGTTGACTATGATTGGAGAGAGGTCTTTTCGTGTTAATCCTCTTTCTACACACATAGTTTACGCCAAGGGTAATATGGAAATTATCGCTAACACGATCCCTATAGATATCTCTAGAACCCCTAGCATCATGGAGAATGTTTTCCTTGAAGTAGACTGCTCCCCCGAGGAGATTCAGATTTATACAAAGTTGTTTAAAGAATTTCGAGACGTGTTTTCTTGGTCTTATGAGGAAATGCCAAGCATAGACCCAAGAATTGTTGAACATGAGATAACGACTTATCCTGATGCCAAGCTGGTCCAACAGAAGCTTCGTCCAGTGAATCCTTGGAAAACGACAGCTATTAAGGCCAAAGTAGAAAAAATTCAAAATATCAAGATTTTTCTACCCCGTGCAGTTGACGAAATAGGTGTCAAATCCCATTTCAGTTAACAAAAGACAGGGTATGATTCGCATGTGCATGCACTTCCATGACTTGAATAAGTCCTGTCCAAAGGATAATTTCCTCACCCCATTCATTTACTAGATCATCGAAGAATGCACAGGCTACGAGGTCTTTTCATTCATGGATGGTTTTTCGGGATATAACCAGATTCAGATCAAACCCAAAGACCAACATAAAACAACTTTTATATTTCTATGGGGCACATTTGCTTATCGTAAGATGTCTTTTGACCTAAAGAATGTTGGAGCCAATTTTCAGTGGGCCATGTCTTTTTCTTTCCACGACCTTAGACATATAGTCGAGGCTTATCTCGATGATCTAGCATCACAATCTCACAAGAGAGCTGATCATCCCTCACACCTTCGGTTAATATTTGAATGATGTCGCTACTATCGAATTTGCTTGAATCCTAACAAATGCAATTTCTGTGTGAAATCGGGTCATCTTTTAGGTTTTATATTTTCGACAATAGCGATCATGGTTGATCCTCTTAAGGTTGAAGTGATAGTTCAGTTGCCTCCCCCATGCACAGTACCCCATATTCAAAGCTTACAAGGGAAAGCGAACTTTCTTCGACATTTTGTCTCAAACTATGCCGAGATCACTAAAGGGTTCATGCGTTTATTGAAAAAGGGAGTCTGTTTATGTTGGGATGAAGCCGCTCAACGCTCTATCGAGGAATTAAAATGCGTGCTTACATTTTCCCTCCTGCTCCGGCCACCCAATTAAAATAAATATTTCTTATTGTACTTGGTGATTGCAAATTTGACCACTAGTATGGCCTTGGTTCAAGAGGACGATATTCTTAAAGAGCATGTGATTTATTACCTGATTCGAGGCCTGGTTGGGTCAGAACTCAACTATTCCCATGTTGAGAAGCTTGTGTTGGCAACAATGCACACTGTCCAGCAGTTTCGTCATTATATTTTTCTTCGCACGACCACCGTCATTGCTGTTGTGAATCCATTTAATTATTTTTTGACACGACGAGTCATTGGTGGAAATATCAGCAGATGGATTGTTATCCTCTAGGAATTTGACTTGGATTTTGTTTCCACGAAATCTAAAAATCCATTGGTATTTGCGGAACTTATTTCAGAACTTCTGATTAAATCTAGTGATGATATGCTCCAAGAATTGTCTATTAAAGGAGATATTTTTCTGATTGCATCTTCGGACCCCTGATATGGATATATACTAGTCTATCTCCAGACTTTGAGGTGCCCTTCTTCTACCTCCAGTGATGAGCGTTGACGAATTCGCCATCAGGAATGAAATTATCTCATACTCGATGACACTTTGTATCATCGAGGTGTAGATTGGATTCTTTGTGGGTTCCTTATACATGAGGAAACAAATCTTGTTCTTAACTATTTCCACACTGGAGCATGTGGCATTCATTTGTCTAGGTTGGAAACAACCCAAAATATTCTACTAGACGGTTAATTCTAGCCCACGTTAATTAAGGATTGCGTTGAGTCGATCAAGAAGTGCCACCTATGTTAGATCTTCTCTCGAAAGATGAGGGCACATTCTGCTCCCATGTTTTTTGTCATCTTTTTTCGTCCCTTCATTAAGTGGGGGATTGATTTCACTACATGCCACCCTGCCTCAGCCAGGGGGCATCATTATATCATCATAGCGGTAGACTACTTCACAAAGTGGGTCGAGGCTATGCCAACATTTAACAATGATGGAGAAATAGGGGCTCTCTTCATTTTTAACTAGATAGTAGCAAGGTTCGACATCCCAAAGAGATTGTTACTGACCATGGCACTCACTTCTAGAAAAAAAGGATTTATGAGTTAACATAAAATCTTGGGTTGAGGAAAGAACATTCATCACCCTACTACCCACAAGCAAATGGTCAGGTGGAAGACGTGAATAAGTCCCTTAAGACTTGTCAATTGAGAGAGGGCCCCGAGGAATCATAATTAACATAAACAATGAACCTGTGATGATATTGGAAACAAATTTGATGGCTTGAAAATTTTTAAGAAAATGTCTCAAGGAAGAAGCACTTGCAGGAGTTATAGTTGTAGTCACGTAGTGTGCGAAGGGGAATCTACTCAATTGGACCCCATATTTACTTAATTTATTTTTGGATGATTATAAGGATGCATAATATCTTGGAACAGAGTTCCATTATGCATGGTTGATAATACTAATATCACTCATAGGTTGGTTTAACATCCCCAACCACCCACAGGCCGGGGTATGCTACCATCAAGACCACCCTTGGACTTCATACTCTTACCGGTACCTTGTTTATTTAATAAGGACACATAGGATAAAATATTTAACGACATGCACATCAATATCCAGCAAGCATGCATAATCTAAGATTTAGTTAAATGATAATTAAAATACACAACGAAATGCATTCATACACAGATAATAATATCACAACAGAGAGAACTTACCTTTATAAAAAGGTGACACCAACTGGTTGCAAACAAAGTACGTTCCACCCAACCGTAGACACCACTTATCCAAATCTCAACAGCAGTGTCACCCCCGAGCCAAGGCTATGAATCCACAAGGATGGTTCCATAGTGTACTTGGGTTCCCAAACTAGTCAGCTCTCAAGCTCTCACAGGTTTCCCATCATCCACAACAATCCAAGTACCCAGCTCTCTTCCACCCAGCCTGTACCACCCAAGAGAATGGACCTCCACCCTTCTCTGCCACACAGTCCCTCAGGTAGTCCTTCTCCTTTTTACAGGGCCTCCAGCACAACCGGTCCAGAATCTTAATGCTGGAACTCTCAGGACTCATAGTTGTGAGAAAAACAGGGCGCAGTCCAATGCATCTCAGACATACAGGCCCCAAGTCATGGTTGGATTGCATGAGCGACCATTACAACCAACTATCACGTGGTTAATATTCATTAGTTTATTTCCCTTTACCCAACCAAGATGTAGGTGGGGATGGATCAATGAATGGGTGAGTGAGTGCATGAAAGGGCATGAGGGAAAGAATGGTACAAATGCATAAGTGAAGGAGCGGATGAGCCAACAACCAACCCCACAATCAGACCAAGGATGGGTTTAAGTATTTTCGTGGGGAATCAAGAACCTCTTGGCCTTCCCCAAGAATCTCATGGAATCGATCCCCTCCCTTAGGAAAAAGGGTAATTAAAATAGGAATAAAAATTTATCCCCTCAAGCCCCCTCTCTTGTGGAATCATAGCCCCCTATAACTCTAGTCCTTGTCCATCTAGCAGCCAATGATGTGTTTATTATTAATAATGATCAAAACATTACATTTATTGGGCATACTAGCCCTTTAATAATTGTTTGGGAACTTAGGCCTCTCAACATTGTAACAATACATTATTTAAAATGGGGGTTCAAAACCTGAGGTGTTACATCCCCTCCCCCTTATTTTGGCATTGTCCTCAGTGCATATACAGAATAGAGATCAAAATCTCAAATTTATTCAAAATGTTGTGGGTACTCTACCCGCATGGCATCTTCATGCTTCCAGGTAGCATCTTCAGGACCGTAGCAGGTCCACTGAAATTTTACCAACTCTATAACTCGATTCCAAAGCATTTTGACTTTTGTGTCCAATACCCACACTGGCTGGACTTGAAAATCTCCCTCTGTCTCTACCTAAATCAGATGTCAATCAATAACATGGTTATGATCATGTACATATTTGTTTAGTAAAGAGACATGAAATACATTATGCACATTCATGGAAGCAGGCAATGCAAGCATGTATGCAATTGGCCCTATTTTGTCCAATATTTAAAATGGACCATAGAATCAGGCTGCCAACCTTGTAAAACTACCCAATTTCAAAGAGATTTTCTTGGGCTTCCCTTTCAAAAGTACATGCTCCCATACTTTAAATTCTCTAGCTGTCCTATTCTTGTCTGCATAAACTTTATGTCTATCCTAAGCTGCCTTTAAATTCTTCTTGATCCTGACCACCTAGTCTTCCATGTCCTTGAGAAACTCTGACCCAATTACCACTCTATCTGTTGGGTTGTCCCAGCTTATTGGAGTATTGCATTTCCTACCATACAAGACTTCAAATGGGCTCATTCTCAATGAATCTTGATACCCATTATTATATGCAAACTCAACCAAGTGTAAGTAATCTTCCCACTTAGATGGCTTATCCATCACATACATTCTCAACATGTCTTCAATTATTCGATTGGCCCTCTCTATTTTCCTATCTGTCTGGGGATGATATGTTGTGCTAAAGTTTAGATTTGTACCAAATCCTTTAAACAATCCCCTCCATAAATTGGAGGTAAACTCCATTTCTCTGTCTGAGATGATTGTCCTATGTATCCCATGCAACCTAGCAATTTCTTTCATGAAAATTTTTGCAATATTAGCCATTGTATGCGTTGTCTTCATAGGAACAAAATGAGAAGCCTTTCTTAATTTTTCAACTACCACCATGATTGAATCATGTTGCTTATTCATTCTGGGTAATCCTGTGATGAAATCCATGGTGATCACTTCCCATTTCTTCTTTGGGATTGGCAAGGGCTACAGCAAACCCGTTCGGTGCCTATGCTCAACCTTCACCTTCTGAAATTCCATACATTGAGTGATGTAATCAACAACATCGTTCTTCCTTCCTGACCAAAAGAACTGGCTTCTTACTACTGTAATTGTTTTTTACTAACTAGGATGTCTAGCATAAGGAACATCATGCATTTCCTTCAATACCAAATTCCTCAGTTCTCCAGAACTCGAAACATAGATTCTATTTTTATGCATGAGTAATCCATCTTCCTTTATCTCGTACTCCATCTCCTTGCTGTAAGATTTCCTTTACCTGTAGGTAATTTTGATCTGTAACAAGACCATCTAAAATTATGCTCTTCAAGTATGACTGATGCATACTAACAACAGTAGCATGCATGATATGCACTCTTCTACTAAGTGCATCGACAAATTTATTCTCCTTTCCATTTATATGCTTGATATCGAAGTCATATTCACTTAAAATTTCCAGCCATCATGTTTTCCTGGAATTCAATGTTGATTGTTCAAAAATATACTTTAGACCAATGTGGTATGTCCTTAATTCAAATTTATTCCCCATGAGAAAATGCCTCCACATCCTCAAGGCGTGAACAATGGCAGCAAGTTCCAAGTCATGTGTGGCATAGTTCCTCGCATGTTCCTTAAGCCTTTTGGACTGATATCCAATGACATGTCCATTTTGCACGAGGACTCCCCCAAGTCCTTCCTTACATGCATCTGTACATACCACAAAACTTTCATTTGGGTCAACAATACTTAACACAGGTGCCCTAGTAAGTAATTCCTTCAACAAATTAAAATTATTTTCACACTTGAGTGTCCATTCAAATTTAGTTCCCTTATTTTGCAAAGAAGTGATGGGATGATCAATCTTAGAGAACCCTACTTTGAACCTTATGTAGTAGCTAGCTAATCCCATAAAATATCTAATGTCTGACACATTTCTGGGACTTGGCAATCCTCTAATGGCTTTGATATTCTCTGTATCTACTGCTATGCCCTTCTCTAAAATAATGTGTCCCAATTAATGGATCTAATTTTGATAAAAGGAACACTTACTCAGATTGGAATACAACTGATGTTCTCTCAGTACTTGCAACACTAGTCTTAAGTGATGTCCATGCTCCTCTTCATACTTAGAATAGATAATTATGTCATCCAGGAATACTATGACAAACTTATCCAAATAATTTCTGAATATGTCGTTCATTAAGAACATGAAGACAGTTGGTGCATTGGTCAGTCCAAATGGCACCACTACAAATTCATAATGCCCATACCTAGTCCTAAATATTGTCTTATGAATGTCTTCTTCCTTGATTCTTACCTAATGGTATCCTGCCCTCAGGTTAATATTTGATAACATTTTTTCTCCTCTTAGCTGATCAAAGAGGTTATCAATTTGGGGTAGACGATACTTTTTCTTTATAGTGCACTTGTTCAGTTTTTGAAAGTCAATACACATCCTCAAGGTTCCATCTTTCCTTTTGAAGAAAAGTATTGGTGCTCCCTAAGGTGAAACAATTGGACGTATGTACCCTTTCTTCAAAAATTCCTCCAACTTAATTTGTAATTGTTTTAACTCTGGTGTGCTCATTCTGTAAGGTGTTTTTGACACTAGGGAAGCTCCTGGCACTAAATAAATTGAGAAATATATCTCCCTTCTTGGTGGCAATCCGAGTATTTCTTGGAATACATCTTCAAATTCCTGTATTACCGAGGAATCTTTAAGTCTTGGCCCCTTTGTATTTTTTGTCTCTTCCACATGAGATGCATACATTTGACATCCTTTCCTAAAACATATTTTTAGTTGTAAGGTTGAAATCTCCCTTATTGAGATGGTTCTTGGTACTCCTTTCACAATGCTCTGTTTTCCATTTCCATCAAGAAATGTAAATGTCTTGTTATGACAATCTAGGACAACATGATGCTTGTCCAACCAATCCATTCCAATTAGAATATCATAAGACCCCAATAGTATGATATTTAGATCAGTACTACTATTCACACCATTAAGACTTATGGAACAAATTTTGACCATATCATGGATTCTTCTTTTGGTTCCAGTGGCTAACTGAACCAAAATTTCTTTTCCAAGTTTACTTTTCTCCAAATGTAATCTATCCACTATATTAGGATCAATGCAACAATGACTTGCTCCTGAATCAATCAAAATACGAATAGGTTGATTTATGATCTTACCTTCCACATCGATCATATTGGACTAGAACTCTGCTTGTCAATCATCTAAATATGCATAGATTCTTCCCATATATTTGACTGTTGTAGACTCTTGGATGTTGTGCACAATCTTCACTCTGTCCTTTTTGTGTGGGCAATCCTTGTACAGGTGATCTTCCTTGCATCCCCAACATTGGATTGGTGTTCTTCCCCTTTTTCCCAAGGAATCTTCTTTCTCGAAATCCCTCTTCGCATACTGATCTTGACGATTTCTATTAGGCTCATTCATGTTTAAGGAAGGTTTGAATCCTTTCCTCCTCTGATTGGACTTCTCATTCTTATTTTTTGTCCAAGATTTCTGCATATATTCTCTTCCCTATCCTTTCTCATACATGTATTTAGCCTTCCTGATGGCTTCAGTGAAGGTCTTGGGCTCATCATACTTGATATTTTCCTTATAAAAGGTTGGCAGTCCACTTAGAAATCTTTGTATTTTCACTTTCTCATGACCAATGAACCTGACATAGTTTAACAATCCTAAGAACTTCTTCTCGTACTCTGCCATAGTCATGTTTCCCAACCTGAGTTCAAATAACTCCTGCATTTTCTTGGCATGGAAATTCTCTGAGAGGTAGTCCTTCTGGAAGTACTTCTTGAACTACTTCCAAGTGATCCTAATTTCATTAACATGTTCCACTTGCTTATGTTGGTCCCACAACATTGCATCTTTCCCGTGTAAATGGTAGGTGGAAATCCTAGCTTCCATATTTGATGAATAGTTATGCAATTGAAAATATCTCTGAAGTACAAGAAACCATGCTTCGACATCATCTTCCCTTTCTCTTTCACCATCGAAGGAAGGTGTCTTGAGCTTCCTCAACTCTCCTTGCAAACTATCTACCTCTTGTTTTCTTCTTTGTTGTCTAACAGAAGACACCTCTGGACTGCTTACGGGATCTTTCGATGCATAAAAATTTCCTTATGAGTAAGGAGGTGGGTGGTGTCCATGAGCTCTGTTGGCACTTCTAGAATAGCCAAATCTTCCACGATCATCCCTTCCTTCATGTCACCTTCCTTATTCTACTTGTATTGAGTTTGATCCCTTCTTCGTTTGTCTCTGCAATTGATTTAAGCTCTACAACACTCAATCATTTATCTAACTTTTCTCTCTCATCAGTCTCTCGTTGTCTTCTTTGTAGCTCTACACTTCCATCTTCAGTCTTCTTATTGTTTCTATTAACATTTCCTGCTCTCCTTTTCCCTTACGTCCATTGGACTGTGTCTCTGCATTACCAACTCTAGTATTCTAGCCTTCAGTCTCCTTATCATGACTAGAGGATCCCTCACCTTATTCCATTTCCTCAATATGCATCTTGAGTTGATGTGTTTAAACCCCTTAATTCTGAAAAATGTGCAAGCGACCATTTTGTTAGAATTATGAATACAATAAACAAAATTTCCAAACCATGCTAAAGGTATCATTCTTTTTTTGTTCATGGAGATCATATCCCCATTCTCTGAAAATAACAGTGTCATGTTATCCTTGGCTGAAACAGAATTTTATCCTATGTAGGTGCTTCCTTCAAACCACCTTTCCAGGTGACCATGACTAGAAACCACGGCTAAATAATTCCTTATCACTTTTGTGTCTCAAATACCACCAATTCGGCCCTTATACCTCCTTCCCTCAGCTCTCAATATTTAGATGACCATGGCCATGACCCTGCGCTTAGCTAAAAAAGTGCTTGTCTAGAGCTTCGAGACTTCGTAACTTTCAGCTAGGACTAGATAAACAGTCCTCGTCCTCTTTCACGATCAATGATCGAGATCCACTTCAGGACTCTGCACTTCGGGAGTCTCAACTTTCCTCGCTTGCCTCCACTCGGAACGATTTTACCCGAAGTTCATGATCTGTTGATAGGTGTCCTCCCACAGATCAATGGTTGTAAATCACTTTGGCTCTTTGGGCTTCGGAAGTTTCAAAACCTTCCTCTTGCACTTTCTCCTAGAGTGCTTTCACCCGTAATCGACGATCCTTTGATGTGTGTCTTCTGGAATCAACAGTCGATATGTACTCCGACCTTCGAGCCTTCGAGATTTTTTGATCCAACACAACCTATCACATCTTTCCCCACTAGAGTGCTTGGTCTCCAGAATGCATGATCTATCACCACGTGGAGAAATACCAAAATCTAACATGTTTCCCAATCAGGCGGGTGGCATGTGTCATGTTCTAACTAAATTGTCAATACTCCAAATGCCCAAAACTTAATGACACATGGAACACATCCCATGTGTCCACGTTATCCCAGGTGATGTCCACAAGGCACGTCACTTTAGGAATTCTAGGATCCACATCACCTCTAGGTGACATCATCGTGCCCCATCACTTCGGCACTTTGGGCTTCAGGACTTTGGGAGTTTCCATACGAGCACACTTCCAATTCTCCCAAACTCTGAATTCTCGAACTGGCCAATCTGTCAACATGTGTCCTCCTGGATCGGATGACTAATATTCACTTTGGGTCTTCAGAATTCAGTAAACTCATATTTCAAAACTTATCTGGCCCCATTGGCTTTTATCTGAAGCCTTGGATTTGGTGATGTGTGGCTGTCGGTAGATCAATGGCTGAGATCCTTTCGGGTGTTCGGTTTTCAGAAATCTCAAACTTCAAACCTCCTCAAAGTACACGAGATTTTGCCACGTGTCCTCTTGAATCATATAATTGAGGCTTACTTCCGGCCTTCACTTGAAATCCACATATTTACACCATGTCTCTTATAGATCAGACGACCCAGATTCACCTCAAACGATCTGATGCTTGAGATTTACTCCGAACGATCTGGCGACTAATATCTATGTTGGATGATTGAATGATTGAGATTTTCTTTGACTCCATGGCTCTCTGAGCTTAGGGAGTTTCAAATCTAAACTGAAAACCTCTCGAACAGATTTCTCCAAAGTTACTGATCTGCTGACACATACCTCTTGGTGATAGATGGTCATGATCTACTTCGGCTATGTCACCTCCTCCTCATCCACAAATTTTTGGAGTTGTGTATCTCACACCACCTGTCTCTCCTTGATGATGGATGGCCCTAAACAACTTTGGATATACAGAGTTTTGATCTTTGAGACCTAATATGTCACATCACTTACTATCTTTCAATTTGTGGGGGCAGGCATTGGTGGTTTGGAGTAACCCGCTTTTCGGCCCGCAATTCTCCTGATGCTGACACTTAACCCCTTGGTGAAGCCATGGTTTGGATTGATGGACCTCCTTGAGAAATTATCTCTCGTGAAATTTCGTTCCCCGCAATTTTGATTGTCCATTGATCTCTCTCTCCAATGGGATGTGACGGTGGTGACCTTAACCCTTGATTACTTTTCATCGGATGACCCATGTTCACCTGTCCTCTGATCCAATTATCTCAGATATCTCCTGATCCTACAGTGGCGATCGCTCCAAAATTCGAAGGGGACGATCATGATCCTTCAAACCCCTTACAACGGGTCTCTGGTGATCTAACTCCTGCGTAGATTCTACAATGCCATTCCTCTTGAGATTTACAACTCCACAGTCAAATTTCGATCTGTAACCATGACACTCTTACCAATAGAGTTGGCCCATACTGGCCTGGTGTTTCAACCAAAAGCTTTGATAACAAACTGTAACATCCCCAACCACGCATAGGCCAGGGTATGCTACCATCAAGCCCATCCTTGGACTTCGTACTCTTACTGGTACCTTCTTTATTTAATAAGGACGCATAAGATAAAAGATTTAACGACATGCACAAAAATATCCAACAATCATGCATAATATAATATTTAGTTAAACGATAATTAAAATACACAACGGAATACATTAATACACATATAATAATATCACAACAGAGAGCACTTATATTTATAAAAAAGCAACACCAACTGGCTGCATACCATGGACGTTCCACCCAACCGTAGACACCACTGCTCCAAATCTCAACAGTAGTGTCACCCCTGAGCCAAGGCTATGAATCCACAAGGAAGGTTCTAGAGTGTACTTGGGTTCCCAAACCAGTCATCTCTAAAGATATCATAGGTTTCCCATCACCCACAACATTCCAAGTTCCCAGCTCTCTTCCACCCAACATGTACCACCCAAGAGAATGGGCCTCTACCCTTCTTTGCCATGCAGTCCTGCAGACAGTCCTTCTCCTTTTCCCAGGGCCTTCATCACAGCTAGTCTAGAATCTCAATGTTGGAACTCTCAGGACTAGTAGTTGTGAGAAAAATTGGGCACAAGCCAACACATCTCAGACATGCAGGCCCCAAGTCATGGTTGGATTGCACCAACAACCATTACAACCAACTGTCCCATGAATAATATTCAAAAGTTCCTTTCCCTTTACCCAACTGAGACGCAAGTAGGGATGGATCAATGAATGGGTGAGTGAGTGCATGAAAGGGCATGAGGGAAAGAATGGTACGAATGCAGAAGTGAAGGAGCAGACGAGCCAATGACCAACCCCACAATCAGACAGGGATGGGTCTAAGTATTTTTGTGGGGAATCAAGAACCTCTTGGCATTCCCCAAGAAGCTCATGTAATTGATCCCCTCCCTTAGGCAAAAGGGTAATTAACATAGGAATAAAAAGTTATGCCCTCAATCCTCCTCTCTTATGGAATCATATCCCCTATATCTCTAGTCCTTATTCGTCTAGCAACCAACGATGTGTTTATTATTAATAATGATCAAAAAATTACATTTATTGGGCGTATTGGCCCTTTAATAATTGTTTGGGCACTCAAGCCTCTCATCATTGTAACATTACATTATTTAAAATGGGGGTTCATAACCTGGGGGTGGTACAGTTGGAGAGAAGCTAAATATAATGGATTTTACCCGAAGTCGGGAAAGGGTCATACAACTAAGTATACAACTTTATGGCACACTTCATATGCAAAACAAAAGAAGGAAAATTCTAGTATATTTTCCATGTATTATGACGAGATCCAGGAAAATATAAACAATACATGGAGCATACCACCAAAGGTGGTGGAAGCGCATCAAATAATAGCTAACTTTAAGGCTTACAGACACAACATGTGGAACCAAGGAAAAGAGATCCCAATAAGGAGTGGCTACAACTAAGATATTGTGTGATAGCAGAAGAAGTGCAGTGGGCCATGAAAGACTAGCCTGAAGAATGAACGGTACCAGTAACTTCCAAGAAGGCATCAAAAGGTAAGAAAAAGTAGAAGTTGGCCCTTCGCAAAAGTCAAACAGTCCAACAACCAATACAAGGAAGGAAAAAATGTGCGCGAAATAAATAGGGGGTATCGCAACAATTAGGAATCCAAGTAATAAGAACCCTATTCTGAAGAATTCAACACAAGATAAGGAACGTGTAGAAGTAAAAAATGGAGGAGCATAAAAGTATAATAATGTTCCTACATAGGAGGAACTATGAGGAGGAGATCTACTAGAAATGGACATCCCAGGGACAACAGTGAAGACAAAGACAGTGCCCATGAAGAGGAAAATAATATAGGAAAAAGGAAAACACAAGAAGATGAAGGTGCATAAGAGCATTCCTAAACTAACACTGACAGAATAAGATGTTGACTTAGTCCCCATGAAAGTGTAGTGTCGTTCAGTAGAGGCGTGGGATGATGCTGAAAAGGAAAGGGAAGAGATAATGAAGAAAATGATAGAGGTTAAGGAAACATTGGAACAACTACAGATTAGTACAACACAACATAAACAATAGGCGCAAAAACAACAGACTTCTCAAGAAAAGACAGTTCCAGAACACGAGACAGTCCATATCATAGCGTTGGGGCATGAAAATTTTTGTATCACTCAGAACATGTTGCAGGTTGATGAGGAGACAATGCAAAATAAATTGAAGGACATAGATCACTTGGATTTGGCACTTCCCAAGGTTCCAACGAAGGTGTTGTATAAACTTCAATTCAATGTAGCGTAGGAGATTCGATCAAAGGCCTGAGAATATGTGACAAGTTTACAACTGGCTAAGCAAGTAAGTGACACATTCAATATAACAATCAACTGGGTGCAGGTTGAGCGGGATGAATCGAGGAAGCACATTGACTAGACAGAGCAACACGTATAAGAAGTGTTCAAAATGATTCCTGAAAGTGCATGGGAAGGGAACATACCAACAGAGGAGAATATTGAAATGATAGTGTAGGCTATGGAGGCTTACAGGATGCATAGTATAGAGTTGGCAGACCTCCTAGCAGCACCTAGTACTCCACCAGAGGTCATAAAATAAAGGAAATAGGAGGCCATATGCCATTCACAAAACATTGCGCAGATGATCCAGGAATTCATGAAGCTCTATAATAGAAGTGTGTAGTTATGGATGAGCCTACAAGAGAATTAGAAACTATAGGAGTTGGAAATGAAAGGAGTAAATACTGCAGTGCGGGAACTCAAGGAGAGGTATAAACTATTGAATATATCAGATAGGTTGAAGAGTGCACAATAATTGAATAACTTGAAGGAATAATTAAAGAGTATATATGAGGAGAAGTATGTAATGACCCCCTTCCCCAACTACTTGTGATGCAACGCAAATGCAATTTTTTTTTTGTTAAACAAGAAGGAAAAAACCAAAAGTAGTTAAACATCGCAACTTGACGACGAACAAACCACATGCGGATCAGGAAACATGCAACAACGACTCAACATACTAGCACATAAGGTGCCTAGATGAAATATGTGATAATCTAGGATAGAAAAGAATGACTACCCTCCCGACACAAGCAAGACGAAGCATACAGGATAAAGGACAACATCAACAACTTGACACAATGGATTTGAAACCCAGTAACTAGATACCACCATGACACGAAACCAAGAGCAGAGAAGAGTTACACAAACTAGTACCAACAACAATTACAACGAAAAACGCCCACAGCGAGAAACTCAGACTCCCGCCAGGTTATCGTTCGCCTCCATCCATCTGGGGGCGCAATGGTCCCCTCATTAGGAATCATGCCGTCAACAGGTAGTGGGCGTGACCATAACCATGGAGCAACATACTTAACTAGACCCTTAACCCAAGACAAGTCCACGCACTACGAGACCGATTAACTGATAGGAAGACTATACCCATGCACCCCAGCCACAAGACAACAGGACGCTAAGTGACATGATTCAACTTAAAATTGCGCCAGCTATCAAATGACTTCGCCAACAACCCATAAACCATTATGTGTTAAGAAAGATGTCTAGGTGCAAAGGGTAAACTATTTTAATGTTACTATTTTCATAAATGTTATCAAGTGTGAACTATTACAAGCACTCAACAAAAATCAAATACACTTGTCAACAAATGTACACTGTCCATTAAAGTAAGTGAACTACTCAACATTTAAAAGTGATCTTACGCTGCTTATTAACTATTCGACATTTTTGTCTATTAATGTTGTCTAAATTAACAAGTCTCTCGATGAATCCATTAATAAAATATTAATAATGGCTATAAACAAAATATGCTATCATTCAATAATCATTTATGGAAATCATTGTCAATATGTACAGGATCGCTTTCAACAATCCTTGTCATACAATTTATAAAATAACTGTCAAATAATTATTGCCAATCAATGCGTTGTCAATCTATAAAATCTCCATCCTTGTACTATGAATTGAATTTATCTCCATCCACTCTTTAATGATTCGTAAGTGCCAAGTAAAGTAAAAACATACAATGCTCACGAGGAAGAATAGATTCACGTCCGTTATTGAAAGGTGAATGTGTTTAGTTTTAGAGTTTGATTGTGTACAAATACAAGGATGGAAAATGTGCACAGAGATAACACAAATATAATGAGATTGTTTGGTGAGTACGGAGTATTTAAAATATAATTTACAGTTATATAAGTCATTTTTATTTCAATAGAGCATTCATACCTATTATAAAATCATCGTCATTTTTTTTTCTGTCAATCAAAGTGATATTAATTAATAAAATTGTGGTCCTATAAACTGAAACGAATATAATAAATTTGCTATCGTCATATATCACTTCTCTATAAATATGTTTAGTAATATTACTATCATCATATAAAACGACTATCATTGTAAATCGTGATCATCATATATCATTCTCATCAACATAGAAAATCGTCGTCAATATTTGTGTAAGTTGTCACCTATATTAAACGCTATCCAAGATGTGGCAATCCACAATATTAAATGGTTTTCATGTGATAACCCAGATATAAATAATGGTTGATACACGGTAACTCTGATATGTAATAACGCCGAAATATAATCGTTGTCACAAAACGTAGATATATAATCTAGAAGCATGGTAACTCAGATATATAATTCGTTGAGATATAATAACGCAGGTGTATTAATTTCTATCATAAAAATAAAACACTAATATAAAAATTCGCTATTAGTTATGTGTAACTCGTTGTCATACACAACAACAAGAAAATAATCATTGTCTATTAGATATGTATTTTCAACGCTGATTGTCTAATATTAAGATATAAATTCAACTCTGTCTATTCACATTTCTGGGAAAATCGAAATGGCAAAACCGATTTGGGGGAACGAATTCTGGAAAGGGGAGATGGTAAAACGAATTGGGAAAAGGGACAAATGGTAAAATGTATTGGGCAAAGGAAGAATGGTAAAATGGACTGGGCAAAGGGAAAATGGTTGGGTAGTACACTGGTTGTGTATTGATAATAGCAAGGAAAGTCTGGGCAAACGCATGGTATAACCAATTATTAAATTTGTAGGTTTGAATGAATCGCATGGCATACAATTTAAAGGAAAGGCATATACAAATGGTAGAGACAAAATCACTGACCCAAATATGTATACAAGATACACAACATAGATTGTAATGAAGACACATGTATACTTATAATGGCTGTCATTTAACATCACAATAGGATTGTTGTCTTTTAAAATAGATCGTTGTCTAGATTGGTGTTTTTGGAGCAGGTCTAAAATGTTGTCCAACATTTGTATGGGGCACAAGTTCGCTATGTTTTTATCATTAAAGAATAAAAATGCATACCTATATATAAATTCACAGACTCCCTATATGTATAAATCGTTGTCAATAGAAATATAGAGCTATCCATTCATTTAAAAATAAAACGCAGAAAACTTATTAAAAGAAACATAGCAATCCCATTTGAAAGAACACAACCATATAGAAAATCGCAACCATATCATTTAAAAATCAAACACAGACATATTATTAAAAGGAACACAGACATTTCACAAATGCAGAGTTTTTATCATTCCAAAAATGCAAAGATTGGGCCTTCACAACTCAGAGGTTATCCTTCACAACGCATAGAAAATCTGATTTTAAATCAAATCATGTGTACAGATAAGTAAGATAGATGGTTGGGAAAACCTTATCCTTCTCTCATCATCCATGCAAAGAATAGCAGGGCATTAGAATCTATAGGTCTATTAACACCAAAGTGATGACCGTCGATTCAGTTCACGGATGACTGCTCAAGCATGGACTGATGATCTAGGGATAAGGACAAAAGATAAATCACAAGCCCTTCATAATAATCAATAAAATAAAACAGAACAGTCATAGCTGTTAGTCTCCAATTTTGACCATATTTTTGCCTATGTTATGCCAGATATACCCCCATTCCATATCCAGTATCATTCCTTTATGGCCTTACCTTGGTACATTTCACATCATTTTTCCCTAAATGGAGCTATTCAAGGTATTCATATGATTTAAGTTATTTTTAATGTATTTTAATACTTTAAACTAATATTGATACTAACATTGCATGAGTTAGGTACTTGTTTCCTTGAAGCAGATTTATCAGTACCAAGTACCGACTTACACTTAGTGGAGATGTCAAAGATTTGCACGATATTGCCAGATTGGAATGCCAGTTCTGATTCATATGATTGATCAAGTTATAGTTTAGATTTCAAATCTCGAATTAATATCGAGAGAACAGAATGTGATGACTCAAAGAGGAATTATAGAACCGATTTTTACTATGTTTATCTCTATTTCATAGTTCACGCTTCTTGACACTTTGTGTCATGAAGTTGTGAACTTAATTTTAACAAACTTTGAGTTATTTTTGGATCTAAGATTCGCTCAATTAATGTACCTATGTCTAAGTCTATTTTTGGATTCATGATTGTAGATGTAGGGAGGATCTATATAAACTTGGTTTCTCTCTATGTAAAAAAGCTCGGAAGAAACTATGTTATCTGATATTGCCGATAATACAATTCCTGAACTGTGCATTATATTATCTTTTCTGTCAATGAATTGAGTTAATTTTCGAATTATGGAGCATGATGAATGATATAGTTACACATGAAGTGATTTGATTTAGTTCTGGTTTCGTTTTAAACAGATTGCACCTTTTGGTTGGGCCCGCCAATAGGTTCAATTTGCTTTCCCTTTCTCTATATTATAGTTAGTTCGTTTCCAGTTTTAAAATTTGTGTGTTAGTTATTAATTTGAAATTGTTTTGTTAATTTCTGACTTGAATTGTTTTCGTTTAGTTCATTTTTAGTTTGGAATTATTTTGTAGATCATTGAATATTGGAATTAGTTGTTTGCCATTCGTAGAATTTGTTGAACAATCCAATTATTGATTTAACTCTTTTAATTTAGTTTAGATTTACCGTGTTTTCAAGTTTTAGTTTAATTATGATTTGAAGTTAGTTTAAACTCAGATTTCCTCTGTTTTTAGGGTATTTCAATTGTGTTTTTGTTTGAGGAAGCTTTCGATATCTGTAGGGTAAAGAAGGACATTGATCAGTTTCAATTTTATTAGATTTATTTCGATTTATAACAGAGATAGAGAAAGATTGGCTTAGAAGCAATGATTTAATTTGATTAAGTACTTAGAATAGATCATTAAAGATTGCTCTTCATAGGTTTCTATTTGGGATAATTTCCATTGATAGAATAGATTATTGTAGAGAATAGATTTGCACATGCATTGATAGATCATTTTAATTTTTTTCAAAATTTAGATAGAATTTAAATTGCAAGATTAGACATAGCATAGTGATCTCAGTCGAAGAGGATTTTCTGTTTACATTGTTTCAGTTTCCTTTCTTAGACAGATTTAGATTCAGATTTTTAGGATAAATTTAGACTCTGTTTGTTGAGATTTCGCTTGATTAGAATTAAGATAAACTCTAGAATGATTCAATGTTAGTTTCTATCCAGTAAAACTTTTAGCATATGACAGATTTTAGTTGTTGAATTAGTTTCTTTAGACTCTTTTTACATAGGTTGTTCCATTCAATAGACTTATTTTTGAATTTGATTAAAGTAGAAGACAATAGAAAAATGATCATTACAGTTATCATAGGATTAATGAGTTCTTAAATTCGATTTAATTCTTGGTGTTCATTTCAAGGTAATATAGAAAGTTATTTTTCAGCCATAGAAGTAATTGTTTTGATTTAATTTCAAATTCTTAAATCCATTGTGTTTCTTAGAGTAAATGAATGTAATTTTGTATTTAGTTTAGTTTTGATTTTTGGTTTGATTTTAGAATAGATTAATTGTGAATTTTCCAGTATTTAAAAGTTGACTTTTTTCTTGAAATTTAGCTAGTCATCGATAGAATTAGAATTAGAATTAGTTTTCAGTTTCTTGAAGTTCTATTAAATAGTTAGTTTTGCAATAGGAAAATAATAGCCATGTATTTGTAAATTTGATTAGAAGTTTTCATTTTATAAGAAATTAGTTTAAATACTTTTATGATTTTAAGATAATTAAAATAGTGTGGAAATTGTAGATTGAATAGATTGATAAAGTAGGTGTAGGTTAATATCTGTGAATATAAAGTAGTATCAGTAGGTGAAAGTTGTTGGTAAATTATAATTTCTTGGTGTTTAGATTAAATAGAAGATTTTTAAATGTTCTTTCTTTTATAGTCAAGGTAGATGTTTTGATGATTAGGTGTTTAGTTAATGGTAGAATTGAAATAAATAGCATTGGATGATTTCTTTGAATTAGGAATAGAAATGCATTTGAATTCAATTAAATTAGAATTATTTCCATTTCCTAGATTAATTAGACAAGATATGATCAGTTTTAAGATACTCATTAGAATTCAATTTATGAGAGTAAGTTTATGTTTTCTTCTTAGAATAATATTTAGGTAGAAATTAGAATCTTACCCGAACATATAGTGTAACAGCTCTAAGTTTACTTGCCCTGGTCTGACAATTTAGTGTTTTCAGGTAATTAAAATCATTAATATAAAAAGCCTGACATTTTTGGCGCCATTGTCGGGGAGTTGTTTAGAAGGTAAGTTAGATAACCGATTTGGTTATTTTTAAATGCATTTGGTTTGGTGTGGTATGCTTAGCAGGTTGATTGAGGAGGAGCTGTAAGACGAGAGGTAAGAACCTGTGCATTTGTTATCACAGGTTCCTCCGAAACTCAATCTTAGTCTTTATTTTATTAGTTTCTTTTTATAGTATGTTTTCATGAGAAATAGAGATAATAGAGGTAGATTTAGGGGAAACTCAAAACAATAAAAACTTCCAAAAAATATTTTTGGTGGGTGATAAGGTTCTGTCACCACATTTGCAGATAGGTATTCTGAGAAAAAACAACAAAAAGGAGAAACCTCCACCCAAAAAGCAATAGAAACTGAGATTGGAACTCTGGCTGAGGAAACCATAGAGAAAAACATAGAATCAGGAATAGAACAAACTGAAATTGGATTAGAAGGGGATAATACAATACGAGAAGAACTTAAACCATTTATCATTCCCCCTTCAAAACCAGGAAACACTACATACCAACAAATTCAAATTCCTAGTGATCCAAACTGGGTCGACATAGTTAGTCCGGAAAAAGTGCAAGGTATTTTCGGGAACCCTAATACTATAGTTTCGCAAGTAACAACTACAACTATTGAATCAGAGGTAGTAGGATCCCCAAAAGGGCCAATAGGATATAGTTATTCCATCAAAAGGAATCTAACAACAAAAGCAAAGAGGTGGGATTTCACACCTTCTCCAAAGAAAGATCAGATTGCAAATACAATTTTTGGTAATCCTTTTAACATGACAGAAAGGGAAAGAGAGAGAGAATTGGAGAGAAGAGAAATAGAAATGGATAGAAGAGAGAGGGAATAAATTCATGTTGAACATGAAGAAGAGGGACAAGTAGAGAATGAGCTAAGACCAGAACCCACTTTTGGGTTTCCAATTTTGGATTTGGTCCAAAATGTCAATATGAAAAATATCCCACCCTCAACACTACCAACCTTTTATGGGAGAAGTAGTGAAGATCCGATGTCTTTCTTTTCGAATTTTATATCCTGTACAAGATTTATAATTATCTCCAAGATGCACATAAGCTGAAGTTGTTTCCTACTACCCTGAAAGATTCTGCATTACGTTGGTTCATGAGTTTAGGGGAGTATAGCATTAGATCTTGGGAAGATATGAAGGAAGCATTTTAAAGAAGTACCAAGACTATTGTAGACCCAAGGATTCTTGAAATGATATATTTTTAAGATGCAACAACATGATGATGAGAGCCTTGAGGATTTCCTAGAAAGGTTTACATATACTCTTCAAAAATCTAAATATAATGGTCTCCAAGATGAAGCAATCAAAACTCTTTTCTTAAAAGGGGTTTTAGATGAATACATTGACACTCTCAACTTAATGGCTTCAAGAGACATTTATCAGAAAAACTTTGAAGAATTCAGTGAACTATGTAGAACTTATTCGAGAAGTAGGGGGAGAACAGTAAAAAGTGTGGGAGAACCTGTCAACAGAAACACCAGAGTATCCACATTTGGTGGAGTTACTAGAATGGAACTGGGAAACTTTTTGAAAAATTTCAAAACATATATTTTAGGAACAATTAGTTCTCAGTTAGACACTCTGAAGATTAAGAAAAAGCAAAAAGAGGAAAACCCTGTATTAAGCATATTCTACCCGAAATGTAGAAAAAGCAATCCTTTATGGGAATGTCCTTTGGACAATATTTCTGTATGTGGAATTTGTACTGAAAATCATGCAACAGAAGAATGTCCATCCTTACCAGGACTGCAAGCTATATACAAGGTAGGGGAAGCTCCAGGAACTTCATCTACACCTAGGAGGCCTTGGCAACCTAGGAACCCAAATATGTATCAAGAACCATCCCCACAACCTTCCGGATATTATCCACTTTTTCCTCAACAACAACAACAGTAGCAACACCCATGGAACTGGCCAAATTGGCCACCAGAAAATTTTCCTGCTCAACCTTGGTATCAGGGATGGAGAGAACATAATTATGGAAATAACCAACAACAACCTGCGGTACCAATGCCCCAGAATCTATGTACTCAATACCCTCCAAACATGCATCAATTATTTCCTGGATTTACTCCACCTTCTCTACCACCTATTCAACAAACTCCTCAGCAGTTTCATAATCCACCTTGACCCAACATATTACTCGCTCAACCCATTCCAAATCCTAACAACAAACCACCTCTTGCCTAAATATAGTTGAGATCCTTGGTTGGCTATGGCCAATGCTTTCATAGGATGTCATGGTGGGGATATGTTCATTTCAAATGACATTTCTTCCCAGAAGCTTACTCTTTTTCCGCCTGCTCAACCGGTTATAGAAGAATTTTGGTGGCTAAGATGTCCATATCACAAGAATGATGAGGAAGAACCTTTATTCTCTGTTGATGAATTTCACACATGACAAGAACCAACAGAGGATGGTATTTTGAGCCAATTTCTTTCCGTGATAGAAAATGTTGAATTTCCACAAACATATTTTCAATATGATCAAATTTTTAATGAAGAATTTTAAGAACAAAGTGAGTCATTCATCTCGTCTTTACCATCTATTGTTTTCACCATTGATGAGCATCCGGGATCATATACCATTCCAGTAGAAATTATTCCAGGCAAATGTCTATACATCAATTCTAGATTAAGTCTCAACCAACAGGAGCAGTTAACAAATGTTTTGAAAGAACAATCAGGAGCATTTGCATGGGAGTATACTGATATGAGAGGAGTGCATCTTGATACTTGTATTCACCACATATATATCCAACCATATATAACACTGATAAGACAACCACAAAGGCGTATGAATCCAATACTAAAAGATTTTGTGATAGAAGAGTTACAAAAATTATTAAACGTGGGATTCATTTATCCAATTTATGATAGCAAGTGGGTTTCACCCCTTGTTTTGGTACCTAAGAAAGTGACAGGGAAATGGAGAATGTGTGTAGACTTTAGGGAGTTGAATAAGGCAACCCTGAAGGACTACTTTCCCTTTCCTTTTATAGATTAGGTCTTGGATACCTTGGCCGGGAAAAAGTACTTATCTTTTCTCGATGGGTATAGTGGATACAATCAGATACAAATTGCTCCTGAAGACCAAGACAAAACCACATTTACATGTCCTTGGGGCACTTATGCTTATAAAGTACTACCTTTTGGATTATGCAATTCTCCTGCTACATTTCAAAGAGAAGTCCTTGGGATTTTTGCTGACTTAATTCATGATTGTGTGGAAGTGTATATGGATGATTTCACTGTTTATGGAAATACTTTCGAAGAAGCCTTAAATAATATTGAGAGAGTCTTGATTCGTTGTCAGGAATCAAATTTATCCCTTAGTCATGAAAAATTTTAAATGCTATTAACTGAGGGAATAATGTTGGGTCATCATTTGTCTACGAAAGGAATTAAAGTCGATCCAGCTAAAATTGAAGTAATAGTTAATCTTTCCTCTCCGAAAACCCAAAAGGAGGTGCAAAGTTTTTTGGGATATGCTGGATATTATCGTCGGTTTATTGAAAACTTTACAAAGATAGCCAGCCCCATGTTTAAATTGTTAGCAAAGGATGTAGAATTTTGTTGGGATAACAATTGTCAAATGGCTTTTGAAACTTTGAAAGAAAAATTGTCGATGGCACCAATTTTACGAGGACAAAATTGGTCTCTTCCCTTCCATATTTCAACTGATGCCTTAGACATTGCTCTAGGAGAAGTGCTCAAACAAAAATAAAACCAACAAAATTTTTTCTATTTACTTTACTAGCAAAAACCATACTCCTCTTGAATTGAACTACACTGTGACAGAGAAGGAATTTTTAGCTATAGTTCATGCCATCAATAAGTTTCGGCATTACATCACTGGGTATGAATTTTTTGTACATACCAACCATTCTGCTATTATATTTTGATGAACAAACCAATTACTACTGGAAGGATCACACGATGGCTTTTGTTACTTCAAGAATTTAACATCACTATAGTTGATCGGTCAGGAAAAGAAAATTTAGTTGCGGATTTTCTTTCTCGAATTCCTCAAGTTAGTAATGAAATTCCAGTGAATGATAATTTCCCAGATGAACATCTATTTTCAGTAGCTTTTAAGACCCCATGGTTTGCAGATACGACAAACTATTTATCTACAGGGACATTGCCAGCTCATTTTTCATCACCACAAAAGAGAAGAATTGTCCAACAGAGTGCTTATTACTCTTGGGTAGGCAGTGATATTTTCTATACAAGTCATGATATGATCATTAGGAGATGTGTTCAGGAAGATGAGATTCCTGATATCCTTCAGGCCTATCATGACGGGCCATGTGGAGGACACTTCTCTAATAATAGAATGGCATATAAAGTCTTACAATCAGGATATTATTGGCCGACATTGTTTAAGGATGCAACAAAATATGTAAGAAGTTATGATGGTTTTCAGAGGATGGGGAAGCCTACTGTAGCAAATGAGATGCCTTTACGACCTCAGGTTGTGATTGAACCATTTGATAAATGGGCACTTGATTTTGTAGGACCAATTTCCCTAATGTCTATAAAGAAGAAGTACATCTTGGTTTGTACAGATTTTGTGACCAAGTGGGTAGAGGCAAAATCCTTATATCGAGCAACTGAGAAATCGGTGGTTGAATTTATTTATGAATATATCTTTACCCACTTTGGTGTTCCACGAGAGATTGTTACTCGTCAAGGTGCTCAATTCACCTCTAAACTGATGAAGGAACTCACAGATAAATATGGGATAAAACACTGTAAGTCTTCCTCATACCATCCACAAGCCAATGGGAAAGTGGAATCCACGAATAAAGTGTTAGAAGCTATTCTGACCAAGACAATACATTTACACCATAAAGATTGGGCGGATAGACTTCTAGAGGCTTTGTGGGCATACAGGACTATGTAGTGAAATACCACTGGTCATACCCCTTATGAATTGGTATATGGAAAGCAAATTCTCCTTCCCATAGAATTTCAGATTCATACCTTCCGCATAGCAGCAGAATTGGGTTTAAATTTGGATGAGGCATAGAAATAGAGAGTTATGCAATTAAATGAATTGGGAGAAATTAGGCAAGATGCTCTTCAAAGAACTACCCTCATACAAAATCAACGTAGAAAATGGCATGATAAATACATTATGAAGAAGTACTTTCAACTAGGGGATTGGGCATTGCTATTTGATTCCAAATATAAAACTTTTTAAAGGAAAACTTACGACACGGTGGCTAGGACCTTATGAAGTGGAAACTATTTTTGGTAACGGATCTGTTAGAATCAAGACCATAGATGATTCTCAAAATTCCTTTGTAGTAAATGGAAATCGATTAAAAGTATATCACAAACCCTTGTCTAGAGATGATCTTCTACAAGAAATGTATAAACAACCAGAAATAAAGATAGTAGGAGAAGAGTCTTCTCCTCCTGCTAATCCTTGATCATTTTTTTTGTTGTTCCAGAATTTTGTAAATAAAAAAATAAAATAAAAAAATTTGAAAGAATTTGAAAATAATAAAAAATAAATAAAAATTATATGAGTTTTTTGATATGTTGATATGTTGTTTTCAGTTTTACAGGATTTTTGAAGCAAGTACAGAATTGAATTTCATCACTTTTCGCAATAGGTAAGAAGGTAAGATTACTTTATTCGTACCTATTAAAGTACAAAGGTAAGATTACTTTATTCGTACCTGTTAAAGTAAGAGACCTTTATTTGTACCTGTTAATATGTACTACAGATACCTTGAGGCCCATTGAAATCAATGGTGGGTTCTCTCACATTGGTTAACGACACACCTTAATGGTCGACAATCTAATGATTTCTTTTTGTGTTCGACTTCAAAACATTTATTCACATAAATAAGAATTGTACCATGGGTTAAAGCTTTGAAGTTGTTGTAGAAGACATGATTTTGGTTGATTCCTTTTAGGAATAAAAAGGAGATAGGTTCAAGGATAGCCAACAGTTAGTTTGCTTCAAAAACAAGAAATTGTTTTTGTATCTCAGCAAGGTTCTGTTGCACCTGCCCAGCTATAGTAGTTTCCAAGTACAAAGTTTGAAGCTCGACAGATGGATTGTTTTCTCTCAGTACCAGTTAGTACCAGTCAGAATTAATCAGTCCCAGGAAATGCAAATTAGTCACAGTGGATATCAGCAACAAAGATTCCAGTTACATCTTTGGCGTTCTCCAGATTCAGAATTGGTTTCAAAATTTCTGCAGTAAAAAACACAGCATAATAGGGAGTAAATAATCGAGCTTAGGTAAGTATAGTTTCATGTTAGTTTAATTTATTAAAATATATATTAATAACTTGAATTATGACTCCCTCGATACTCCATGTTATTTTTTTTTCTCGTGTGTTAATTCATCATTTCCCTTTCTTATAATGAGTATACTCTATACTTAAATGCTAAGTTCAATTCTTCTTGACACTTCGTGTCATGAAGAATGAACTACATTATATAATGCCTGAATTTGATACCGAATCATTTGAAATGATGTTTTAACGAAGAAGTACGATCGTTATCATTCCTTCACATGCACCTGATCCTCACGACATTCAAAATGTCTTTCCATAATACCTTGCACGACCTATTTCATAAATAATGGTCTGCTAATATTTCGATGTTATCTCCCAGGCATATTTCGATGTTATCTCCTTAGATTTTAAATGTCTTCTCCTCTGTTCATATCATCTACTTCCTTTGCCTACCTTTGATCCTTTCCTGTTATATTGAGTAGCATCATGGTGGCGAATCGTCACGAACCTGAGACTTATGCAGATTTGGAGGCTCTTCCTGAGTATGCAGTCACTAATCATATCTTTCAAAAGGTTGGTTGGGAGCTGTTCTTCAAGAAATTTGATGGGTATGATGATAAGATTACACTTCAATTCGCTCTACACTTTCATGGTCGACTGGCTAAAGTAGGTGAATTGGAATTTGAAGTCATAGAGCAGTTCATTTCTGAAGCAATACAGTTACCTAGTACTAGTCAGATATGGATGAAGGAATGGCCAGTAGACAAAAAGCTTTGCACACAGCTCCTGCAACCCCAGTATTGAAAATTGCAATGGTCAGAAGCCACCTCGAGGTCATGGTTAGAATCAAAATGGACTCAGCTGCTATCCATACTTCAACACTACCTCACCTATGAACGATTGTGTTCCAATGCCATGCTCGACTCTTACTGCATTTTAAAGGTAACCATCTTTTGAACATCCCTTATTTTCAGTTGAAAAGTTTGAAGAGGATGTCAGAACAAGTTCACAAAGCAAAGGATTTTAGGGGTAGTCTGTTTGATTTTGGTCTTGTAAAAATTCTGGTTAAGACCGCATTATCCCACAAATAGGAATCCTGGGATATGTTTGTTATAAAAAATCTAGCTTCTAAAAATTCTAAGGATAAAACCCCCAAGTCAATTGCTAAACAGAGGAAGTCGAATTCTAAGAAGAAAGTTGTTAAAACCCTAGAAAAAGTCTGTCATGATCTTGAGTATACACCAGATTGTAATATTAAGTCCGATGATGGTAAATCTATCTCTGAGCAGTTGTTTGATGCCCATAGTTCCGAGGGTTTGGAAACTAGCCTTGAAAAAGTAGAAAATGTTGTCCATACAGATGTAAATATTGAAGCTCAGATTTCTTCTCCGACTGATAAAAATGTTATTGATGTGGAAGAGCTTGAGCAATTCATCGTCAGACCTAGAAGGAACACTAAACGTAAATGCACATTTTCAGATATGGATAACTCTGTGCCTAGTTATCCATTACAGGAAAGAATGAAGAGTATGATTGATCGTGAGAATGCTCCAAAATCTTCTGAGATGACATGGACTCTCTCTCAATTGATTGGAAAGGTTCGTAAAATCAACCAGCAAGAAAATGTGCCAGAGGAAATTGTGTAGGACAATCCAGTTGAAATACCAGTTGATACCCCTGTTCAAGAACCTGATGAATTCACTCATGAATCCAGCCCTCAAACACAACAAGGTCATTGTGAGACATTTGAATCTTATTATGAAATCTCTTCCAAGATATCTTTGTGACCAATGGTTGTCTGATTGAAAAACAGGAATAACAGGTTAAACGAAAAGTTACATGAATATGACATATTGGATCGGCATATAAAAACATAAAATGAACTTATGAAGCTCAGACAAGCTCACTTCTTGGCAAAGATAGAGTGATTAAAACAAAGAAATAGATCTCTTTTGCAGAAGAATAAGAGATTACAGAGGATTTCCAGGAAGCACATTATCATTAATCGCGTTCTCAAAAAGGAAATTAGAAACAGAAAGAAGCAGAAATAGGAGGGGTTGCAAATGTTGGTTGCAGCTGCTGCAACACTCTGATGAATCCTAGATTTTGTCCTTTTTGTTGCCTGAGGACAGGAAAAGTATTCACCTTGGGGGAATGTTAGTCTCCAATTTTGACCATATTTTTGCCTATGTTATGCCAAATATACCCCCATTTCATATCCAGTATCATTCCTTTCTAGCCTTACCTGGATACATTTCACATCATTTTGCCCTAAATGGAGCTATTCAAGGTATTCATATGATTTAAGTTATTTTCAATGTATTTTAATACTTTAAACTAATATTGATACTAGCATTGCATGAGTTAGGTACTTGTTTCCTTGAAGCAGATTTGTCAGTACCAAGTATCGGCTTACACTTAGTGGATATGTCAAAGATTTGCACGATATTGCCAGATTGGAATGCCAGTTCTGATTCATATGATTAATCAAGTTATAGTTCATATTTCAAATCTCAAATTAATCTCGAGAGAACAGAATGTGATGACTCAAAGAGGAATTATAGAACTGGTTTTTACTATGTTTAGCTCTATTTCATAGTTCACGCTTCTTGACACTTTGTTTCATGAAGTTGTGAACTTAATTTTCACAACTTTGAGTTATTTTGGGATCTAAGATTCACTCAATTAATGTACCCATGTCTAAGTCTATTTTTGGATTCATGATTGTAGATGTAGGGAGGATCTATATAAACTTGGTTTCTCTCTATATAAAAAAGCTCGGAAGAAACTGTGTTATGTGATATTGTTGATAATACAATTCCTGAACTGTGTGTTATATTATCTTTTCTGTCAATGAATTGAGTTAATTTTTGAATTATGGAGCATGAGGAATGATATAATTACGCATGAAGTGATTTGATTTAGTTCTGGTTTCATTTTAAAGGGATTGCACCTTTTGGTTGGGCCCGCCAACAGGTTCAATTTGCTTTCCCTTTCTCTATATTATAGTTAGTTCATTTCTAGTTTTAAAATCTGTGTGTTAGTTTTTAATTTGAAATTGTTTTGTTAATTTCTCACTTGAATCATTTTCGTTTAGTTTGTTTTTAGTTTGGAATTATTTCGTAGATCATTGAATATTGGAATTAGTTGTTTTCCATTTGTAGAATTTGATGAACAATCCAATTATTGATTTAACTCTTTTAATTTAGTTTAGATTTACTCTATTTTCAAGTTTTAGTTTAATTATGATTTGAAGTTAGTTTAAACTCAGATTTACTCTGTTTTTAGGGTAGTTCAATTGTGGTTTGGTTTGAGGAAGCTTCTGATATCTGTAGGGTAAAGAAGGACATTGATTAGTTTCAATTTTATTAGATTTATTTCGATTTAGAACAGAGATAGAGAAAGATCGGCGTAGAAGCAACGATTTAATTTGATTAAGTACTTAGAATAGATAATTAAAGATTGCTCTTCATAGGTTTATATTGGGGATAATTTCCATTGATAGAATAGATTATTGTAGAGAATAGATTTGCACATGCATTGATAGAACATTTTCATTTTTTTCAAAATTTAGATAGAATTTAAATTGCAAGATTAGACATAGCATAGTGATCTCAGTCGAAGAGGATTTTTTGTTTACATTGTTTCAGTTTCGTTTCTGAGATAGATTTAGATTCATATTTTTAGGATAAATTTAGACTCTGTTTGTTGAGATTTCACTTGATTAGAATTAGGATAAACTCTAGAATGATTCAATGTTAGTTTCTATCCAGTAAAACTTTTAGCATATGACAAATTTTAGTTGTTGAATTAGTTTTTGTAGACTCTTTTTACACAGGTTGTTCCATTTAATAGACTTAATTTGGAATTTGATTAAAGTAGAAGACAATAGAAAAATGATCATTACATTTATCATAGGATTAATGAGTTCTTAAATTCAATTTATTTCTTAGTGTTCAATTCAAGGTAATATAGAAAGTTATTTTTCAGCCATAGAAGTAATTGTTTTGATTTAATTTCAAACTCTTAAATCCATTGTGTTTCTTAGAGTAAATGAATGTAATTTTGAATTTAGTTTAGTTTTGATTTTTGGTTTGATTTTAGAATAGATTAATTGTGAATTTTCCAGTATTTAAAAATTGACTTTATTCTTGAAATTTAGCTAGTCATCGATAGAATTAGAATTAGTTTTCAGTTTCTTGAAGTTCTGATAAATAGTTAGTTTTGCAATAGGGAAAGAATAGCCATGTATTTGTAATTTTGATTAGAAGTTTTCATTTTATAAGAAATTAGTTTAAATACTTTTATGATTTTCAGATAATTAAAATAGTGTGGAAATTGTAGATTGAACAGATTGATAAAGTAGGTGTAGGTTAATATCTGTGAATAAAAAGTAGTATCAGTAGGTGAAAGTTGTTGGTAAATTAGAATTTCTTGGTGTTTAGATTAAATAGAAGATTTTTAAATGTTCTTTCTTTTATATTCAAGGTAGATGTTTTGATGATTAGGTGTTTAGTTAATGGTAGAATTGAAATAAATAGCATTGGATGATTTATTTGAATTAGGAATAGAAGTGCATTTGAATTCAATTAACTTAGAATTATTTCCATTTCCTAGATTAATTAGACAAGATATGATCAGTTTTAAGATAATCATTAGAATTCAATTTATGAGAGTAAGTTTATGTTTTCTTTTTAGAATAAAATTTAGGTAGAAATTAGAATCTTACCGGCACATATAGTGTAGCAGCTCTAAGTTTACTTGCCCTGGTCTGACAATTTAGTGTTTTCAGGTAATTAAAATCATTAATATAAAAAGCCTGACAATAGCAATCAGGGATTGGGTTGCCAAGGAAATCAATTCAAAAGCAGCGAGCGTAAAGCTATGATGAATTTAAGTTCTCAATTAAAAATGTTGAGTAAAACACATTTATTTACACAATAGAAGTACAGTAATGAAAGCATAAGAAAAATAATAATCTACAATTCAAATAAATGCATGTGTACTGTAGCCCAAGGCGACAGCTCCGAGTCATTGTCCTATGCACGCTCTGTCCAGCTCCTGCTTGCCGACCGATGTGACTTCACCAATACCTCCCAACCAATGCTAGGGATACTCTTCTTCCCCGTGATCCCCCTGAGTCGCAAAGGGGCCATGCACACTAAACCAAAGAACAACTAGAACCCGACTCACCTCACAAGGTCGAGCTACCACTCGTTACCCGAGCTGAGGATCCCAACTCCCATAAGATAAGTCAGTTAAGACAAAAATTCTGTAGTGTAACATTACGCATAAATATCCCATCCATACTCCTCCTCCTCCATCCTTTTTATAGAGTTTCTAAGTGAATTGTTTCCCAAATTCCCATTTAATTTACTTTTCATTAATTTAATTCAGAAAAAAAAACCTCCCCCCTACACATGTCACCCATCCACCTAGTTGCACCAGAAATTAATTTCATTAATTATTTAATTACTCCTATTTCCCTCACCCACCTAAAATCATTCCTAAAATCGCTCCTTGGTGTCCCAATATTCCCTTACGCATCTTAAATGACTTACGCCTTTACTAAATTCCTAGTTGAGTTCATAATTAGCAAGTTCTTAAAGGCAAGATTCCTTACTAAGTTAGACATTCATCTTGTTCCTTATGTTTCCTTTTTTCTTTATGTTTCACCTTTTTCCCTTAGTTTCCTATTTATTTTAAGTTTCCCTCTTTTCCCTTTTTAACTAAAACTCAAACTAGCAAGTGTAGAAAAACCACCTCTTTTCCCTTTTTAACTAAAACTCAAATTAACAAGTGTAGAAAAACCACCTCTTTCCCCTTTTCATTTTTAATTAATAAAATTTAATTAGCATAAGTATATAAAGCAATCATTTCCCTTTTAAAATTTTTATTCCCCAATATAATTTGATTTTAATAAATTAATTGAATTTCGTACCCCCTTCTCGTTACATGTTTAACTATGATTATTATGTTTTACCACAAGTGTCACTTAGACCTAGATTTTAATTTCCTAGGCTGGGTGACATTTTTATTAGGGAAAATCATTTTTAAATCTTACATGACACACCATTCATTTTAAGTCTGTCTAGGTTTATTCACTTACCAGTTAAAAATGTGACGTACCCTTCAGGACACACTACGTGCTCCAAGGGTGCCACTCGCCACTCTTCGTTTTCCTTGCGTGACGTGCCCTTCAAGATGCACTACATTCTCCAAGGGTTCCACTTGTCTCTTTTCATTTTCCTTGCACGACGTGCCCTTCAGGACGCATTACATGCTCCAAGGGTTCCACTCACCTCTTGACTGACTTGTAGACATAAAAAACCCCTGGAGTAAATACTCTTCCAGGTGATCTTGTGGGAGACTAAGGATCTCTAAGGAATAAGGCCCCTGCCTTATTGCGCACCCCTTATAATCATCGTGAGCGACTGTCTCAATATTCCCTCACAACATCATGGGTCTTCTCGAATTAGGTAATCATTAACCTAGAGTTTGAGCCATAGAGAGAGTGCTAGTAGGTTGTGGAAAAGTTGTTGTCCACACCTCTCCCTCAAAGTCTCTGGTTGTCATGCGTGACCCCTCTACTCCACATGTGAGTCTGGTCGGCAAGCTATCGTCAACATGAATCATCAACAAATCATGTCAACAATAATAATCAATCATCATAACATCTAATAATATGTACATATTTCATATCAACAACAATCAAACCCCTATAGTACACTCTCTGACTCAATCTGGAGTCCAAGGGGTTTCATCGATGCCTCTTCATCCTCAAGGTCCAAAGCCCTACACACTCAGGAGAACCAAGTCAATAGCACTAGTCTATGTAAACACACAAATTAACATATCATAATGTCCATAATGCCTCATAATCATAATCAAACAACCAATAGAATAATAATCTATATCACTTGCAAGCAAGTGTCCTCAAAGAATAAGTTTTCTCAGTGCGTGCAAGAGAAGGATGTTACATACACCCCATATTGGTCTAAAATTCGTCCCAAAGTTTCATAGTATATAAGTGACGAAATAATGTGTATCACAGTATCATAAGTCTATCTATAAAACAAAAATGGAAATCGTTGGCGCATATCACAGGCATCCTCCTAGGTCGCTGAGTGCGGACTATAGTTGTCCCACTGGACCTTGACCTGATCTACTGTTCGACGCCGTAGTTGTCGATTGTGATGATCCAGGATGCAGATCAACTCAGTCGTGAGTGAACCCTCATCAGATACCTTCAGGGAACTCATGTCAATAACATGTGTAGGATCACTAATATAATGTCTCAAAACAGATACGTTAAGAACATCATGCATACGCCTCAAAGAATCAGGCAAGGCTAGTCGATAGGCCACGGGCCCCTTCTTCTCCACAATATTGAAAGGTCCCATGAACCTAGCAGATATTTAGGCACCCTTTCCAAACTTTATCGAAATCTTATGCGGTTTCACCCACAAGAAGACTCGATCGCCAACTTCGTAACTATATTCGACATTGTGCGCATCGACATAACTCTTTTTCCTAGCCTGCACTTCTTTGATCCTTTGTCTTATTGTTTTAATTTGATCTTCCATTTCTTGTATCACTTCTGGTCCCACCAAGACCCTATCCTCAAGCCGATCCCAACTCAAAGGCACCATCTTAATGGTGCTTTGGTAACTATTGTTATATGAAAATTCTACCAATGGCAAGAATTCCTCCCAATGATTCTATTGGTCCATCATGTACATACGCAACATGTCCTCCAAGATTTGGTTTGTTCGTTTGGTCTGACCATATGTGTCCGGGTGATACGCAGTACTAAAGTTAAGTTGGGTTCCCAAGGCCTCTTGGAAACTAGTCCAAAATTGTCCAGTAAACACTGATCCTCAATCGAATATAATCCTCTTGGGCATGCCATGTAGCCTCACAATATCACTGATGAAAAATATAGCTATGTCAGGAGCCTGATACGTCATATGTACATGAATAAAATGAGAACTCTTCATCAGAGTGTCGACTACCAAAAAAATCAAGTCGTGTCTCCCTATCGTCAATGGCAATCAAACAATGAAATTCATTGAAATGACCTCCCATTTTGATTCTGGAATAACGTGTGGTTGTATTAATCCTACTGGATGTCTATGCTCAGCCTTCACCTGCTGACATTCTAGACATTTGGCCACATAGTTGACTATGTTTTCCTTTATTCCTTTCCATAAGAATAAAAGGTCCACCCTCATCTTCGTGACTCCCAAGTGAGCCATGTACACTGCTCTGTGAGCCTCATTTAGGATCAAACTCCTCAACTCATCGTTCGATGGTACGTAAATTTAATTTTTAAATATCAATAATACATCATCGTCCAATGTAAATCCTTCAAATATTGGTACCATCATTGTGTTTTGTCTCATAAAATCCTTGACCTCTTTGTATCAGTCATCGTTGCACTGTAAAATTAGAATCTTTTCATGTAGATTAGTCTTAAGAGGCAACATCGAAAAGATGTGTGGTCTCTGACTCAATGAATCTGCCACTCGATTCATTGTTCCTTTTATGTAAGTGATCTCGAAATCATACTCGCTAAGAAATTTCAACCAACGTCGTTGTCACGCGTTCAGGTCGCTCTATGTAAAGATGTGTTGTAGTCCACAATGTTCCATTTTCAGTTCAAATTTTCATCTAATAAGGTATTGTCTCCAAACTCTCAAGGCATAAACAATGGCTAACAACTCCAAATCATGCGTCACATAGTTCTCCTCATTCCTTCTCAACTTCCTCGAGATGTAAGTGATCACTCGACCATATTGCATCAAGACTCCACCTAAGCCTTCCTTGGATGCGTCAGTGCATACAAAGAAGTTTGCGTCGACGTCAGGGAACTTTAGTATTGGTGTTATTGTCAATATCTCTTTGAGCTTCCGAAAGGCTTCTATGCATTTCTCAGTCCAAACAAACTTCTTATTCTTCTTATGCAATTATGTGATCGGATTTTCTATCTTTGAAAATCCCTCAACGAACCATCGATAGTATCCTACTAAGCCCATGAATCTACGGACTTTCGGGACATTCGTCGGTGCATTCCATTCCATAATATCCTCGACCTTTGTTGGATCCATGATGATACCTTCATCAGAGATGACATGCCCTATGTAGTGAATCCTCGATTGATAAAACGAGCATTTAGACAATTTCCCATACAATTTGTTCTCTCCCAGACATTGTAGTACCACACGCAAGTGCTTGTCATTCTCCTCCATTATTCGAGAGTAAATCAAAATATAATCAATGAATACTTGGACGAACTTGTCCAAGTACTTGTGGAACACCTCGTTCATCAAACTCATAAATACTCTTGGGGCGTTCATCAGTCCAAACGGTAAAATAGTAAACTCGTAATGTCCAAACCTCGTCTTAAAGACGGTCTTAAGGACATCATCCTCCTTGATCTGTAACTAGTGATACCCTAATCTCAAGTTGATATTTGAAAACACTGTCGCACCCTTCATCTAATCAAACAGATCATCAATCCTCGACAACGAATATTGATTCTTGATCATTTCCTTGTTCAATTGATGGTATTCAATGCAGAGTCTCCATGACCCATCCTTCTTTCGTATGAAAATAACATGCGCACCTAATGGTGACACACTTGAACATATAAGTCCCAGGTCCATCAACTCCTTCAGTTGCATTCTCAACTCATGTAACTCCAGGGTTGACATATGATAACACGTTCTCGCTATTGGTTCAGTCCCCAGTTTTAGGTATATGGTAAATTCCAATTCCCTCTCAGGCAACATCCCAGGTAACTCCTCCGGAAAGACGTCCATAAACCCTCTCACCACAAGAAGGTGTTCTAGAACTTTTTCTAGTCCCTTCTCATTTAACACAAGGATATCAAAAATATTACATCCCTTTAACGTTGACTGTCTAACATTAAGATATAAATTCAACTCTGTCTATTCACATTTCTGGGGGAAAAAAAATGGAAAAACTGATTTGGGGGAACTAATTGGGCAAAGGCAAGATGGTAAAACGAATTGGGAAAAGGGAGAAATGGTAGATTGGATTGGGAAAGGGGAAAATGGTAAAACAGATTTGGAAAAGGGCGAATGGTTGGGTAGTACACTGGTTGTGTATTGATAATCCCAGGGAAAGTCTGGGCAAACGCATGGTATAAAAAAATATTAAATTCATAGGTTTGAATGAATCGCATGGCATACAATTTAAAGGCAAGGCATATACAAATGGTAGAGAAAACATTGCTACCCCAATACGTATACCAGATACACACCATAGATTGTAATGTAGATACATGCAGACTTACACTAGTTGTTGTTTAACATCACAATATGATTGTTTTCTTTTAAAATAGATTGTTGTCTAGATCGGTGTGTTTGGAGCAGGTATAAAACGTTGTCCAGCATTTGTATGGGGCACAAGTTCACTATGTTTTTAGCATTAAAGAATAAAAACTCATACCTATATATAAATTCGCAGACTCCTTGTATGTATAAATCGTTGTCAACAAAATTATAGCGTTGTCCATTCATTTAAAAATAAAATGCAGAAAACTTATTAAAATAAACATAGCAATCTGATTTGAAAGAACAAAACCATGTAGAAAATCGCAGCCATATCATTTAAAAATCAAACAGAGACATATTATTAAAAGGAACACGAACATTTCACAAACATAGAGTTTTTATCATTCAAAAACGCAAAGATTGGGCCTTCACAACTCAGAGGTTATCCTTCACAACACAGAGAAAATCGAAGTTTTAATCAAATCAGACATAGAGATAAGTAAGGTATATGGTTGGGAAAACGTTATCCTTCATTCATCATCCACACACAGAAAAGTAGGGCATTAGAATCTATAGGTCTATTAACACCAAAGTGACAATCGTCGATTCGGCTCCTGGCCGACTGCCAAGGCATGGACTAATGATCTAGGGATAAGGACATAACATAAAGCACAATATATTCATAATACTCAATAAAATAAAACAGAATAGTCATAGAAATCAGGGATTGGGTTGCCAAGGAAATCAATTCAAAAGCAGTGAGCGTAAATCTATGGTGACTTTAAGTTCTCGATTAAAAACGCTGAGTAAAACAAATTTCTTTACACAATAGAAGTATAGTAATGAAAGCACAATAAAAATAATAATATACCATTCAAATAAACACATGCATACCATATCCCAAGGCGACAACTCTGAGTCATTGTCCCGCGCGTGCTCCATCCAGATCTCTCTTATTGACCGATGTGACTTCACCAGTACCTCCCAGCCAATGCTATGGGTACTCTTCTTCCCCCTGAGCCCTTTGAGCCACAAAGGGGCCACACACACTAAACCAAAGAACAACTAGCACCCATCTCACCTCGTAAGGTCGAGCTACCACTCATTACCCGAGATGAGTATCCCAACTCCCACAAGATAAGTCAGTTAAGACAAACATTCTACAACGTAACCATACGCATAAATATCCCATCCATACTCCTCCTCCTCCATCCTTTTTATAGAGTTTCTAAGTGATTTCTTTCTCAAATTCCCATTTAATTTATTTTTCACTAATTTAATTCAAAAAAAAACCTCCCCCATACACATGTCACCCTTCCCCCTAGTTGCACCAGAAATCAATTTCATTAATTATTTAATTAATCCTATTTCCCTCACCCACCTAAAAGAATTCATAAAATTGCTCCTTGGTGTCCCAATATTCCCTTACACATCTTAAATGACTTACGCATTTAGTAAATTCCTAGTTGAGTTCATAATTAGCAAGTTCTTAAAGGCAAGATTACTTACTAAGTTAGACATTCATATTTTTCCTTACGTTTCCCTTTTTCTTTATGTTTCCCCTTTTTCCCTTAGTTTCCTATTTCTTTTAAGTTTTCCTCTTTTCCCTTTTTAACTAAAACTCAAATTAGAAAGTGTAGAAAAACCACCTCTTTCCCCTTTTCCTTTTTAATTAATAAAATTTAATTAGCATAAGTAGATAAAACAATCATTTCCCTTTTAAAGTTTTAATCCCTTAATACAATTTGATTTTAATAAATTAATTAAATTTCTTACCCCTTTCTCGTTACATATTTAATTATGATTATTATTTTTTACCACAACTGTCACTTAGACCTAGATTTTAATTTTCTAGGCCGGGTGACATTTTTATTAGGGAATTGTTTTTTTTAATCTTACATGACATATCATTCATTCTAAGGCTGTTTAGGTTTATTCACTTACCAGTTAAAAATGTGATGTTCCCTTCATTATGCATTACGTGTTCCAAGGGTGCCACTCTCCACTTTCCATTTTCCTTGTGTGACGTGCCCTTCAGGACACACTACATGCTCCATGGGTGCCAGTTGCCTCTTTATGTTTTCCTTGCATGACGTGATCCAAAATACAAGGAAAAGCAGCACGAGGAAGATGGAAAATAAAAAGAAGGAAGAAGGGCGTGGATGAACCACACACATGAAGTTATAAAGTGGGAAAACCTAATCCACTTAGGGTTAGGGTTTTGGTCATTGATGTATCAGGTTTTAACCCATTTTTTTAGTATAAATATATGTATTGTAAGATCTGAGGAGGTCTGGAGAGTTTTGGAGAGTTAGTTCTTGAGGGTCAAAGTTTTTGACAAATCATGAGTCGCAATTACTATTCGTTAGTTTTTGGTTGAGAGTTGCGGAGCTAATAGAGAGATGATATTTGGGTTAATTTTGGAAACAATGTCATGTATTGTAATAGAGGCTAAGGTCGCAAGTTTTGTATCTTTGTACGACATTGTAAGCCTCATGTGTACTTCATTTGCACTTCATATGAACTTATGATGTAATGCACACAATGCACAACTTGATGAAGAATAATAAAGAAGCAAAGAATGCCAAATCTTTTTGGACGTATCCCAGGGGGGTGAACCATGGTAAAATATTATGTCACTTTGTGGAATTTTTATTTTATGTCTTTCTATGGTTTATGATAAATGAATAGATCTGTTAGTAGTAAAAAGTAGTGTGCACTAGAATAGTTATGATATTTATTGTAGAATGAATATTAATGGATGAAAATCGATAGATATGGATATAATGATGTGTTAGAATGTTATTGTTGGATCATGTTGTCATTGATGCCAATGGTTTGTCATTGATGCCAATGGTTTGATTACTTGGGAGATTGTTGGATCATATGTCATTGATGTAAATGGTTTGGTTTGA
>JZKD02S1998220.1:364623-376608 GCA_000966675.3 Picea glauca
AATAAATGTTGAATGCTAATTGATGAGTTTTTGTGCAAGAGGGCAGTTTTGGGAAAAAGAGCCCCACACTCATTCACCCCCCCTCTAAGTGTGGTAGGTGTGTCCAACAGTTATATCCAATATGTTTTGAAGTAAGAAAAAATGTCTAACATCCCCTCAATAACATCATTTCCATGATTATAGACATTTGGGTCCTTCATTCACCCATAAATCCATCGCGGGTGAGACTTCATTGTGTACTTTGTGTCCAGTGTTTCCTTCTGGTCTCCAGAAGGGCGGATGGTTTGTAGGGTTTTGTTGGAAACCTAAAGTAGAACCTGAGTCAACCCATTCAAATCCAAAAATCTTCAAGTACCTTTAAATTACCAACCACCCATCAATTTGAATATGAGATTGAGATGAGATACAAACCTTTCATTCCTGATAATATCAAATACTGACAAGTTTTTAAAGATGATCAACAAATCAAAAAGTTCATGGAAGTGATAGATGAATTTGCAAATACTCATATTGATTAAGATGATGAAGAAGACACCAAACATGATATTGGGGAGGAAGTTGAAGAGATCCCTAAATTTAGAAATTACATGGCTTAGCATAAGTCTTGCATCTTAAGAATAACTTCATTCCCAAAGGATTGGTGCCTTTAGAACAATTGTTTGATAGAAATGATGTACCTTTCAAAAAAGTTGTCCTCCCCAAAGATGATAGAATTAAATAATATAATATTGGGACTAAAAGTGTTCCTAAATATATTAAGTTGTCCAAAAATATTCTTGTTGAACATAGGGTAGAGTATATGCATCTATTCAAAGACTACATGTATGTATTTTCATGGATATATGGGGACATAAAAACTTATGATACCAGTATCATCCAACATTGAATACCCATCAAACCTTGTACTAAACCTTTCAAGTACAAGCCTGGGAAAGTTAAACCTAGTATTTTTCCTACCATTGAGAAAGATCTGAGAAAATTATTAGTTTCCCATATTATTATTCCCTTAAGGTACTCTGAATGGGTTTCCAATTTAGTTCGAATGAGAAATAAGAGTGGGGAAATAAGGCTATGTGTGGACTTCAAGAACATGAATAAATGATCTTTAAAAGATAACTACCCACTACCAAATATGGATTATATACTGTAGAAATTAGTTTGGGAAAACACGATATCCATGATGGATGGTTTTTCATGATACAATAAAGTGTCCATGCACCTAGATGACAAAGAGAAGAAAACCTTCACAACACCCTGGGGGAATTTTATGTATGAAAAAGTTCCTTTCTTTTTAATAAATGCAAGAGAAACTTTTCAAATAGATATGGGCATTGCTTTTATGGGTAAGAGAGACAAGTTCATTGTCATATACAATTATGAAATGACTATTTTTTCAAAGATAGATGAAGATCACATCAAGCTTTTAAGGAAAACCTTTGTGAAGTGTAGGAATTTTGGGTTGTTCCTAAACCCCAAAAAGTCTTATTTTTCTATGGAAGAAGGAAATTATTGGCCATATAATATCCAAATAAGGGGTCAAGATAGACCTAGAAAGGGTGGAGGAAATCAAACAAATTGAAAAATAGGATTTCTGAGAAGTTTTGTCCCCGATTTCGCTGAAATGGTGAAGCATATTACCAACAAGCTGAAAAGGTACCATGAAGTCAAGTGGAAAGTTGAAGCCAAAGAATATTTCCAGTAGATCAAGGAAGCCTTGGGAGAGTCTCCAGTTCTCATCAACCTGAATTATGAAAAGGATTTTCTCATTTTCTCTTTTGCATCAACACATATGATAGTTGTTGTGTTGCTTCAAAAAAATGAAAAATACCAAGAGCATCCCATAACCTTTTTAACAAGGCCCGGAGAGACATTGAGTTGAAGTATAGTAGCATGGAAAAACAAGATTATGCATTAGTCAAATCATTAAAAGATTTCCTATATTATATATTTCACTCTAAGATATTGTCTTATGTACCTAGCAGTACTATAAATGACATTCAAACACATCCTGAAAATGAGTTAGGAAGAGGTAAATTGATTGCTAAGATTCAGGAATATGATGTGGTGATCAAGCCCACAAAGCTGGTAAAAGGAAAAGGACTAGCCAAACTGTTGGATGAATCTAACTACAAAGTTTTAGACTTGAATGCAATGTCAACAAACATTGTAGAAACAAATTATGAAGAGGATGAAACACAAGAACCATCCTTAGAGGCAAGTGCCAAATTTTCTTAGTCTAATTGGTATAAAGACATCATATTTTACTTGCAAAATTTAGTTGTTCACCATGTTGGGATAAATCTAGGGCTAGATATATTAAGCTTAAGGCTGTAAAATATTGCATTTTGGGGGAAAATATTTTTTGAAGGACTCGGGGAGAATTATACTAAATTGTCTCACTGAGGAAGAAATTGAGGGAATAATAATTGAGTTTCATAAGGGTGTGTGGGGGGGTCACCATGCTTGGAGAACCACTACATACAATATCCTTAGAGCTGGGTATTATTGGCCCTCTTTATTTTCTAATGTAAATTGATTGGTTAGAGCATGTGTAGAATGTCAAATGTTTGTAGGGAAGTAGAATTTTCTACCCCTCCCACTAAAACCGATAAAAGTTGAGACACATTTCCAACAATGAGGATTATAATTCATTAGCGAGATTAATCAAAATTCAAGTGCACAACAAAAATGCAATTTGACAGTCACATATTTTTTCACAAAATGGGTAGAGGCCATACCTACAAGGGAAACCACCGATATAGTCATCATAAAGTTCATAAAAGAAAATATCTTGGCCAGATTTGGGTGCCCAAGAAAGATCATCGATGATAATGGTTAGGCCTTCAAATATTCCAAATTGGTTAAGTTTTTTCAGGACTATAACATAGAGATGGGACACTCTATTGCCTACTACCCATAGGGAAATTTTTTGGTTGAATCCTTTAATAATAACCTTATCAAGATTATCAAGAAAATGTTATCTCAAACCAAGAAGGCATGGGACTCCCACCTGAAATATGATGTATGTGAAGATAGAGTTAGCATCAAGAGGGATATTGGAACTTCCCATTTCCATCTGGTGTATGGGTTGGAATACATATTCCCTATTCAACTCATCCTCCTCATGATGAAATTACTACAAGAAGAGGAGGAAGAATCAAATAACATGTAGAGAAGAATTAATCAGTTGATTTAAGTTCCACATGTAAGATAACATGTTCATATAAAGTGCCAAGTTTACCAAGAAAGAATAAAATAAATATTTGATAAAAATATCAAGAAAAGAAATTTCATGACAAGGGATTTGGTCCTGAAATGGAATTCCCAAATGGAATCTAAAGGGAAACATGGAAAGTCTGATAATATTTGACTTGGACCCTTCCAAGTGGTTGCAGTCCAATATAACAACGCTTATGATTTAGCTAAGCTAGATGGAGATTTGTTTGGGGCTCCTATGAATGGGAGGTTCCTCAAGTATTTCTTGTAGCACTCATCACTACAAAATTTTCTTACGTTGTACATAAATAATTCCTTTTCACTCATGTTCATGAATTTTTTATTTTACTTCATTCACTATTCATTACATCAACAAGTATGTAGGATTCTAACAACATAAGTTGTTGAGCATTTTTTATGTCAGATATCAGATCAATTTTTGGGTCTGAAGGAGATGTATCTTTTTGGGAAGACCCCCTAACCCAACATAAGAAGGCACTTAGCCTACAGTTCTCAGCACACCATAGTGGTATGTTGTCCCCACTAGAGCGCAATGTTAGTGATATATTTGTTCCTGGAAAATAATTGAAGTTTTTCTGAAGTAACTGGGTCAAGGTTGGACATATTAGTGGATGAAGGGATAGATTCCTAAACCTTTGAGTCAAAATGGCCAAAATATTACAAGGAAAATGGAGGATACAATAGAGAAACCATGTTTATTTTTCACCTAAGGAAAGTTTCAAGTGCTCAAGCGCTTATCAGGAGTCAAAATGGGCTATTCGTACCCGAAACGGGCCTAAATCTTTTAGGAAAAGGTGTTTATCATGGGACCATATCCCAAGGACCAAGTGTGAGCACTCACTTATCAACAACACCGACATCGTCATCAGAAAAATGCATTTTTATGACAACATGTTTTATTTCCTTATCGCCAACGAGGATTTCCCCCACTACATCAATTTACACTTGGAGCTAAAGTAGCATGCCAACATAGCACTGTTAGATCCAACTAGGGGGTGATATGTTGACATGTGGAACCCACCGGATGCATAGGTGAATATGTCAAATCCATATGGCACTTTTTCTACATGGATACCACATCAACACGATCATGGGACCAACATAAGGCTTCCATGTGTCCAGGATATCATTAGTGTGACAATAGTTTCCTTATACGATATTGAATTTTGCTTGAACCAAATCAACGAATCTCATCATGTTGGTAATAGATCAATAATAGAGATCAGTTTGGGGGGCATTGTCATAAAAATCCATTGGGAGTTCCCCCTTAGCTCAATTTACACAGTGCCAACAATGACATCATCATCAGTGACCAAAGATAAGTTGAGGAAGAAATGACAACTTAACATGCCATTAGAGAATTATTATATTCAACCACTGCCTTCCACATCGATAGGAGAAACCTCCATACATAAAGGTCAACATCCCCGAAATGGGTAACACTTCGCGTGTCTAGGGTGATGTCAACATGCCTTTGTCAATGCCTTAGTCATTTCTGGATTTTGGTTGAGCCCAGATCAATGGATCTCCTTGTTTTGGTGAAAGATTAATGGTGGAGATCATGATGGGTTTCTTCATCCGTGAAATGCATGAGAGATGACAACTAAACATGCTAGAACGGAATTGTTAGATCCAATCCAGAGACACCATGTGGACATGTAGAACCCACTGGATGCATAGGTGAATATGTCAAATCTAGGTGACATGTGTCCCATTTACTTGCCACATCAGTACCATCATGGAAAAATAGAAATACGCCACTATCATATATGATGTCAACATGATGATATTCTCCTTAGCTGATTTTTGGTTCTTGGTCAAGCTAGATCGATAAATCTCATGCGTATTTGGACCTCCCTGCAAAACTCAAGATCAATGATTAATATATGGTATCAGAATCTCATCATCGGTGCCATGTTTGAAGTCTAGACCCATACCACTCTTATAGGACCTCCAATGGACAGTCCATATCTCCTCAGACCTTTTTTAAGTAGGACGGATCAATGGTCTAGTTCCTCTTCCAGGTATCAAAACCTCCCAGCTAGGTGACATGTCATCACGCTAGTGAAGCACTGTTAGTTCCAATCAGAGAATGCCATGTGGACAGGTGGAACTTGCCAGATACACCATTGGAATATCAAAATTGAGTGACACCTGTGTGTTGGTGTCAGAAGTCACTCCTGGATTGCGGTAGGAGTACGCCTGAGGCCCATCAGTTTAAATGTCACGATTTGTTGATAAAGGGTGATGGATGGAAGTAAACTCGGAACAATATCATTCTAACTTAGAAACTAGGCCAGGCATGCACAAGCAGATGAGGTCTTGATTCAATTTCAGGCAGTAAGTTGTAATAAGGGCGAGTAGGAGGAAGAATTTTGTGAGGAAATTTGAAGGGATATTGTAGGCATCGGGCTTCCAACAGCCTATAGAAGAAAACTTTGAACACAAGAACCTCTTATATTTAAAAGAAAAAACACTAAAATAACATAACAACGTTAAAATAAATCCTTTATCATAACACAATCACGATGATTCATGTGAATCATTTAGTCATGAACTCTTTCAGTAGGAGATTGAAACAAGATGAAAAAGAGAGTTGCCTTACATTAAACAAGAAATTTCATATATAGATACATAGCCAAGAAAACTAGTGCTTCATTAAAAAATTACAGTTGGGAGCTTTTCTCTACCATCCATGCTTACAGAAATACAAAAACTGAGTATATATACTCAGGGCAACTCGCCACCTTCCCAGCAGGAAGGTAGTTGAGACATTAAAGCCCAAATTATCGTGTGCAAGCTCCTCAGTCAAACCTGGATGGAACTCCTTCATCAGACGCCACCTTAACTCAGCATGGCTCTTGCAGGGGGGCCTGCATACAAGGGTACCATGGGCTGATTTCTCTAGGCCTTTTCCACGCCCTCCATTTATGAGTTGAGCTGAGGTCTCAACCACCTGCTCAATATTCATTAACTGCTTCTTCCATGGGGGGTTTCCGAGAATAAAAGCATAAAGAGAGATACCATGTCTTTTGAAATCCCGGTAACCGAAATGTCAAAATGGCTCCTTGGCACTTTTCGCATTTCGCGTTTCATAGTTTCTTGATCCAGTCGAAGAGAGAGCCCCGTTGTTCTTTGAAGTCCCAGTAGCTGAAATGTTGAAATTGTTGTTGGGCGCTTTTCTCATTTCGCGTTTCAGGGTTTTGAAATGCAGTGGAAGAGAAACCCTTTGTTCTTTGAATTCCCGATAGCCGAAATGACGAAATGGATCCTGGGCGCTTTTCTCATTTCATGTTTTGGGGTTTTGAAATGCAGTGGAAGAGAAACCCTTTGTTCTTTGAATTCCCGGTAGCCAAAATGCCAAAATGGCTCCTGGGTGCTTTTCGCATTTCATGTTTCGGGGTTTTGAAATGTAGTGGAAGAGCAACCCTTTGTTCTTTGAATTCCCAGTAACTGAAATGTCGAAATGGCTCCTGGGCGCTTTTGGCATTTCGTGTTTCGTGGTTTTGAAATGCAATGGAAGAGGAACCCTTTGTTCTTTGAATTCCTGGTAGCCGAAATGTCAAAATGGCTCCTGGGTGCTTTTCTCATTTCGTGTTTTAGAGTTTCTCAATATAGTGGAAGAGAGAGACCTCATTGTTCTTTGAATTCCCAGTAGTTGAAATGCCGAAATGGCTCCTGGGCACTTTTCTCATTTCGCATTTTAGGGTTTTGAAATGCAGTGGAAGAGAAACCCTTTGTTCTTTAAACTCCCAGTAGTTGAAATGCTGAAATGGCTCTTGGGTGCGTTTCACATTTCATGTTTTGGGGTTTTGAAATGCAATGGAAGAGAAACCCATTGTTTTTTGAATTCCTAGTAGCCGAAATGCCGAAATGGCTCCTGGGCACTTTTCGCATTTCACGTTTCAGGGTTTTTAAATGCAGTGGAAGAGCAACCCTTTGTTCTTTGAATTCCCGGTAGCTGAAATGCCAAAATGGCTCCTGGGCTCTTTTAGCATTTCGCGTTTCGAAGTTTCTCGATGCAATGGAAGAAAGATAACCCGTTGTTCTTTGAATTCTCGATAGCTGAAATGTCGATATGGCTCCTAGGTGCTTTTCGCATTTCGCATTTCAAGGTTTTGAAATGCAGTGGAAGAGAAATCCTTTGTTCTTTGAATTCCCGATAGCCGAAATTCCGAAATGGCTCCTAGGTGCTTTTCGCATTTCATGTTTTGGGGTTTTAAAATGCAGTGGAAGAACAACCCTTTGATCTTTGAATTCCCGGTTGCCGAAATGCTGAAATGGATCCTAGGCGCTTTTCGCATTTCATGTTTCGGGGTTTTGAAATGCAATGGAAGAACAACCCTTTGTCCTTTGAAGTCCCGGTAGCCAAAATGCCGAAATGGCTCATCATTTCGTGATTTTGGCCATAAGAGATGAGCTCATGTGCCAGACCTCGTGCAACTATGTGACTCAAACTTACCAGATGACCATCGATCTTCTCCATCTGTGGATCCTCGTCGTTGAAAACAAAATGCCCGCTTGCTTAATTTTATGCCCGAAATGGACTTCTTCTGTGTGTTGCGCCCGACACTCATGACTTGCAAGAATTGGCGCTAACATTAGGCACCATGGGGGATAGAGTCATCCTTGCGATGCTCTAAGAACTCCTTCTGCAGTTCTAGTTGCCTTCTGTTGGGCTATGGAGACATTTATTAAGCCGAAAATAAACAGAAAAACAATAAAGACAATATTTACAAAAACAGAGGAGCCATCTAAGGTTCAAACAAAACATTTCTTCAGGAAATGCCCATTTACTGGGCCGCTAAAGACTTCTTCACCCTCCAAATCCTGCAACCTGAACGTGTTATTTAAGAATACTTCAGAGATTTTGAAGGGCCTAATCTAGAGGGCATCAAACTTGCTGTGTTTGTCCCTATCCTCCCTGGGTGCATCCCACTTAAGCACCAAATCTCCCAGCTCAAATTCCTCCTTCCTGACCTTCCTATCAAAGGCCTGCTTGATCTTCTGCTGATGATTGTGAGCTATGTCTATCACCTGCTCCCTAATCTGTTGCACTTCCACAACTTGATGAATTCTCCTGACCATATGGTCTAACTCTCCTTCATGATCTTGAAAGAATTTAGCTACAGGTAAAGAGATCTAAGTAGGAAACACAACCTTCGTCCCACAAAAAATTTGAAAAGGTGAGGTGTCCAAGGACTTCTTTGTTGTCACTCGATCGGCCCATAGAGAGAATTTGAGCTTTGAATCCCAGGCCCTCTCATTGTCTTCCAATAATCTTTTAATGAGTTTTATTAGACTTTTATTGGAAGATTATGCCAGTCCATTTCCTTGAGGATAATAGGGAGTGGAGTGAATTAGTGAAATCTCGAACTGCTCACAGAACTTAACCACAAGCTCAGACTTGAAATAAGCAACATTATCAGTGACAATTCAGCTGGGACAGCCAAATCTGGCAATGATATCCTCCAAGAAGCTGATAATCACCTTGTGCAAAGCACTCATGGTGGGGGCATCTTCTATCCACTTGGTGAAATAGTCTGTTGCAGTCAGGATCCATCTATGTTGGCCACCTAAAGGAGGATGAATTTCCCCAATGAAGTCCAACCCCCACTATTGAAAGGGTGTTGAAGCTACTATAGGCTTTAGTGGCAGAGATTTGAGTTGTTTCTTTCCTGAGAACCTTTGGCATTTGATGCAAGCTCTGACTTCTCTGCAGACAACAGTGAATAAGGTGGGCTAGTATTACCCAGCCTTGAGAATTTTGTGGACTGTGGTCTTCCAGAAATGATTCCCTCCACAAAGGTCGTTGTGGAAATCAAGCATAACTTTCTGGGATTCCTGTGGATTCAGACACCTCAGAAACACCCCTAGAGGATCTCTCCAGTGCAAGACTTGGTCAATAAGGAAATATCTGACCGCCTTGAGCTTTAAATCTCTTTCCTTGATTTTTCCTATTCCATCAGAAGGCTTCAACTCTTGCAGAAAGTACAAAATGTCTCTGTACCAGGTGTATTCTGTTAGTGATAAGCCACCCTGAGAGATTTAGTTGGGCGACACGGCTTGTTGATTTCCTGAGCAAGCGTTGATGAAGCTAACCCCCAAGGCCTTGCAATTGGATTCAGCCAGCAGCTTGGCTAAACCCTGCCCTTTTACCAACTTGGTGGGCTTTATCTCCAAGTCAAACTCCAGGATCTTGGCAATCCATTTACCTCTTCTCCCATCTATGTCAGGATGTATAAGGATGTCTTTCACAGAGGCTAAAGGAACATATGTAGTCACTCTTGAGTGCAAGACATAGACTCTAAAATCTTTGAGAGCTTTCACTAAGGCATAGGTGTACTTCTCCATGATCTCATACCTGATTTTTGCATCTCTTAATGCATTATTGTAGAAGGAAATGGGTTGCTCTCACCCTTCCTCATTTTTCTGCAATAAGACCGCTGCTATTGTATCAAAAGAAGCAAAAGAAAAAATTAGGAAATCCTTGGAATAATCAGGACTGATCAACACAGGTGCCTCAGTCAATGCCCTTTTTATTTGGACGAAAGATTCCCTGGGTTCAACAGTCCATTTTACTTTTTTTCCCTTTCTAAGCATGGTTGTGATGTGTTTCACCAACTCAGCAAAATTTGAGATGAACCTCCTCAGAAAGTTAATCTTCCCTAAAAAATCCTGAACTTCCTTTCTAGACCTGGGAAGCGACAGGGTCTGAATTGCCTCTACCCTGCTGGGATCAATTCTAACTCCCTCTGTTGATACTATATGGCCTAACAACTTCCCCTCCTTCATAGCAAACAAATATTTCTTTGGATTTAAGGAAAGGCCAAACCTCCGACATTTCAAGAAAACTTTCCTCAAGTGACAATGGTGCTCCTTATCAGACCTAGAGAAGACTGTGATGTCATCCAAATAGATCACCACAAAATGATATTTCTCCCCGATGAAGGCTATGTCCATGGCTTGCTAAAATGTCGCTCCTACATTCATTAATCCAAAAGGCATTTTGGCATACATGAATGTTCCCAAGGAGTGGTGAAGGCTATTTTTTCTCTGTCCTTGGGCATGACTGATATCTGATTATAGCTAGAAAAATTGTCGATCATGGATATCCTAGATGCACTAGTTCCCCTCTGTAATATGTGTTCCATTTTTGGCAAGGGATAGTTGTGTTTCTTTGAGCTCCTATTCAAGTTCTTGAAATCAACACAGAGCTTGATTTCTTCACTTTTCTTCCTCCCCGGGACCAAATTGGCTACCCACTCAGAATATCTCAAGGGGATAATGATTTGGGCATCTAATAACTTCTTCACTTCTCTCTCCATGACAAGCAAGAACATGGGATTTATCTGTCTTAGTTTCTGCCTAAATGGCTTAGCCTCTCCCTTCAGTGTGATCTTGTGTTCAATGATAGTTGTGTCATATGTCTTGAGGTCTTCATAGGTCCATGCAAACACATCAAAAAATTCTCTTAATAACTCGGTATATTCGGCCCTCTGTTCTTTGGTCAAACTTCTTGATAACTTGACAAACTTAGGCTCCTCCTGTGTGTCGATGTTGCACTCTGTTGTATCAACATCTCCACTTGAAACCATACCCTTTACTACCACATCATTCCCATCGAATAGTCTTTCTAAAGGGACCAGTCCCTTCGAAATTTGATTGCTAGGCGGATGAATAATATGGTGATTAGCAATTTTATTTAAAAGTACCTTAGGGTGAGGGTGACTTTTGAGATCAGGATCCTGATCAATGTGCAATGCAGAAAATTCATCGATGGACTGAAGAAATTTTTCGATTTCAAGATCATCTTTGAATACCTTCCAATGCCTGATATTGTCCAGAATAGATGGCCTATATCTTATCTTGACCCCATATTTGATCTTAGGCGGCGGATGGATCTTGAACAGACTAGCTCAGACAGCTAAGGAATCGGCCAAAGTGTTTTCCTCTCTTGGAATAAAATAAATGTTGAAAGCCGAGAAGAAATTATCAATCAGGTCCCACACCTCATTTTTGTAACCCCTAAGTCGATGATGCTTAGCCTAATAAACATTCATGACTTGCTGGATTATCAACTCAGCATCTCCGAACACTGCTACCTCCTCAATTCCCCTTTCTTTTGCATCCCTCATACAAGAGCTTCATATTCTGCCAGATTATTGGTAGCTTCAAATTCTATCTTGTATGACAGAGATATGGTTTCCTGACAAGGTGACACAAAAACCACTCCAGCGCCAGTGCCTTCACTAGAAGAAGCTCCATCGAAGAACATTTTCCAAACAGAGGTGGTTGGAGGAGGTATCTCATGGTTAAATATGGGTTGCTTTCTAATTTGAAAAGGGGCTTCAGGAGTCTTAGTGATCTGCAATAAACTAGACCCCAAATCAGTGTCAAGTGCAAAGATAGGATGATTGGTGGGGTCTACTTCATCACTAACAATGTAGGCTACCTGATATTCTCTGTACAACCTCCTGTGTTCCCCTCTAAAGACTAGAATGGTGGCATATGTGAGATCCATCTGTAATGTTCCTCCAAGTTTTTTAATCCAAGATCTTGACAACAACATACCGAACTTGGGAGGAACATCAGCTACTACAATGTCCATGACCACACTCTTCATTGGCAGCTGAAATAAAGAGACCACCAAATCTTTGATGACTTTGAGGCATTGCACCCTCCTTGAATCAAAAGAGTACAAATCATGATAAGCCTTTGTCACTTCCAGTCCCAATTCTTCCATGA
>JZKD02S1998220.1:394302-453247 GCA_000966675.3 Picea glauca
GCACTAGATCAATACAATTACATCATTTGCAATATTAGGAATATCGTTTGTTTCTAGCTCATAGGAATTTTACATTCAACCTAACTTTTTCTAGATACCTTGACTTTTTCTCATGCTCACAAGGCTTGACTAGGCTCACAGAGGTTGTATGTTCCCCCTGACTTTTGCACTAGTCTGTCTATGCTCACAGAGGTTGTATGTTCCCCCTGACGTTTGCACTAGATTGTCTATTCTCACAGAGGTTGTATGTTCCCCCTGACTTTTGCATTAGACTCACATAACATCTCGTTCATCCTGACCTTTGGTTTGACTCACAAAGGTTGTCTGTTCCCCCTGGCTTTTGTCAATACCTCACAAGACTAGTTGATTCTCCAAATCTCCCTGGCTAGCCTCAGGGTGGCCCATATGGCCTCTCATTGGAGAATGACTATCGATGCTGCCAAATTTAACAAGAGCAGGAAACTACTCCAATTGTTATAGTAAGATTTGCTTCACCCCATGCAACTTGCTCAGAATGCCTTTTAAATTTCCCTATGCAGACTTGAAGTCCCTTTCTGCAGTTGCCAGAAATAAAAATTGTATTTTTCCACATATACGTGCCCTAAAAACTATACAACATGTGTATACACAGGTTGCACCATTACATCCCACGTACATTGGGTTGTGTGCCCAAAATTAAAACAATGGTGTCGGGTTTCCATGTCACATCATGAGATCCATGATTATTGACCTTCCATATACTAGAAATATTATGACTCGGCCCTTCAGTTCCATTTGAAGGCTATAAATGGGCCATATCCAAGTTGTGGAGAAGAGGAGAAGAATTCAACTTTGAGAGCACGGTTACTTTCAAGAAATTATTCACTTCATATTGAGTCTACATCCATTTGTTCTTTTAAGTCTGAACACATTGTTTAGCCCCCAAGCTCTTGCGTATTTGATGGAGAACCTCATTGTCTCTCTTATAAGAGCTTACCTTTGGTGGAGGATTGAAGTGGTGGAGGCCCAGTTGGAAGGGACTTAGTTTCTCTGTTCCGAACATGCTGACATAGAAGTTTGTCATTTATACAGTTATGTTGATTACATTTTAATAGAAATACTCTTTTCTCATCCAATTAATGTCTCAAAAATATTTGAATTGTTATTTCATGGGCATATTTGTTATGAATATTGATGGATTATGTTATTATATGTGATACATTTATATATTATCACCATATTCTTGTGTATCTTGGTCGTTGAGGATAGGTTGCAGGTGTATAGCTTTGAGTCAAGTGCTCAATGGTGGACTTCATCAAACATCTAAACAAGGAAGACTCTTTATCTTCTCTTGTTAGCATATTTGTTTATATAGCATACTTGATATTAGAGTTGTTTTATGTAGTCATTTCCATCTGTTGTGGTTTACCCCATGCCATAGAGTGATTTTCCTCGTAACACCAATAGATTAGGAGACAACAAGTGACCCACTAACCATTTATTTTCCTGAGGAAGTGACATGACCAAAATTGTCAACAAAGAATAAACCAAAAGATATTATAGCTCCTGAACAAAAAAAAAAAGATACATATATAGAATCATGAGCCAAATAGACCAATAAAATAGACCAACCTCCCAAATATCTGAAAAAAGAGTAGACAAATAATAAGGAAACATAGAAACTAGTAGGTTAGACATATGCAATTGATAAAGGAAAAGAACCTACCCTAGAACACTTTCATACCTGAGGAAGCATGGGGAATCTGTTGGAATGGGGTGATCAACAAATAATAGAAACATTAGATTAATTTTTTGACATTGAGTCCATATATTATGACAAGAAAAGATAATTTATAATAAGAAGAAAAAGTAGGAAGAGGAAGCTCACTTTAGATGACACCATGGTCATGACCACTGAGGAAAATTTGCTAGACGTAAATAAGGATAAAGTCAGTAAATTTTTGGGAGTAGGGGTGTCTATATCTCATGCCACCATTGATAGAGAAAGAGAAGATGAGACAGAATCTATTACCATGAGGAAAGATATAGAATCTCTCACGAATAAAGTGGACTACTACAAGGATACCACATAGTCAGTGGTGATTTTAAGAGAAGACTTCTTACAGGAGCATGGTATATATAAATTAGTCAGGGATGTATTTATGGAGAAGGTTATAAATTATCAAGAGGAAACCTTTTTATTCCTTGTAGTATATAAGGATATGTTTAAATGGGTCGATCGAGCACACAAAACCTTGAGCCAAATTGAGTACATCAAAGAAATCCAAAAGGGTTGAGGAGAAGAAGAGGATGTTATAATAATTATTATTGACAAATACATGAACATGATATAGAGGGAATTCAAGTATTATGTTTAGGCCATTGTTTGACCACAACAACATATGCAGGAGAGGTGGGACGAATGTATCAGAATATGGAGGAAAATTGAAGAAAAGATTAAAGAAAAATAGTTTCTGGAGTTCAGGTCTCCAGAGGATTTTCGAGACATCAATGGCACAATGCAGTAGCACATAGAATTAGACCATAAATATGAGTCATACATCCTCAATATGACCACTCTAGCACAAGGGAAAGCTAATAGGTTTGTGGAAGGCACAATAAGAACATCGTTCATTCTGGAGCACGTGGTCGCCAAGATGGATATGCATATAAAATGCACTGGAGAGATGAGGGAAGTGCTTAGTGCACCCATGGAAAAACACCTCTTCCCTTACATGCACACATGTGAGGAACTCTTCTCTAAGTGGGTTGATTATGACAAAGCAAATCCATTGGTTTAGTCACTTGACAACTAAAGAACGGCTTGAAGAAAACCCATGAGTGAGTCCACATTTCTAAATGTTTTAGCTTAAAATAACATTTGTACTATTTTTATATAGCTTTGTTTTGATAAATAAGGGAATCGACCATGCACAAAGGGTCGATGGCTTTTTAAGAAAATTTTGGATTGATGTAAGTGGAACTATTTTAAAAACTTTAATTCAGAATCTCTACATGAGCTAGATATATTTTATAAAATATATACTTGTCATTTGATTAGTGGATTGTTATACATTCTTAATTGGTAGCTACATGAATCTAGTATGATCATAATTATTTCCAACTATATTGATTGGTTAAGAAATCATTGGATAAAGTTTGGTAAAAATATGATATTATTTAGTTCTTTGTGTTAAATAAATTAAGAAAAGCATAAAATTAACTCTCGCTTCTCTTCTTATTGTTGATTTATTGCTTGGAATCAACCCTTGTTATTCTCTAATACCATGTTGATATTAATATTCTACTTAACACATGACAATTAGCTCAAAATAAAATCACTTTAAATACTAAAAGAACAACTGAGTAATCAACTAAACATGCAGCGGAAGCATAAACTAGTAAACCAAAATATGACACACAAGACACCAATATTTGCAGGTATAAACCCCTAAAAAAAACCTGGAGGAAAAACTGGTTCCAATATGATTTTATTAAGGTCAAAGTAAGGCTCCTGTAATAGGGAAAATTCCCCACTAAGAGAAATATACACTGCAAAAAAACCTGACAACACTTGTGTTGATGTACGACCTTGTACCGTTAGGTTTCTCGAGGTATACATGAATTTCCTTCAACAAACCCATGTATGTACACATTTGTCTCCACTAAGACCCGTGTACATGTACGTAAAACCGATACATAAAATTTTGTACAACTCACCCCTTTCCTTTGGATTCTATCCTCTAAAACCCACCTACATCTTCCTCTGTTCTCTCTTCTCCTTGACCTGCATGACCTATAGAATAAATTCCTTCTCCACCTATCCAATATATTGAATTACATTCCTTTGTGATCCAACCCTCTTTGTATCAATACTTGGATGAAATATCTTCATCCAACCTCTAAGATCTCCTCACTCTAGTGTAAGAAAAATTCTTCTTTGCTTCTACACTCCTCATACTAGAAAAAGTATGTCATTTCTATCCTCGACCTTGATCTCTCACCAAAGTCTCAACCATGTCAACTCCCTCAACACAAGTCTCTCACACGTGTATCTCACACAAGTAAGTATCTTCCTCCTTCACCCTAGCTTTGTTTTTATAATCATGAGTTACAATATATTTCTAATCTTCAAAGTGATCTATGGTTGAGATTACTTCTCATGCCCTCTTAGCATTTATATTACATGTTGCATGCAATGCATGTTCCTTAAATAACTCAATTCACCAATAAATAAAAAATTAACTTTAATTGATTCATTTTAATTAAATTAAACTAAAAACTAGAATACTTTCGACGACTTCCACATGCTAGACACATGACAATGATGAAGTTCCTATCTGATGTGACCACTAACATCAACACTCCCTCTTAGAAAGGAAGGTACTCATCCCACCTAGAGTTGGCTCAAAATTCATAGCTACATTCTCCTTATTCTTTGTCACTATGTTTCTCTCCACTGCTCACATAGATTGTTCCTTTAGCCTATACAAGATGCTTTCTCTAAATCCAAATATAGTTGTTTTTTCCTAGCTAGATCCCATGTTCTTGATAAATGCCTTTCCATCCTGGAATGTTATGTAAAATCCCTTATTCTCAATCATCAAAATTGAGATCGCACTCCTCTTAATTTTTGGCAACCATAGCACATTTATCACCCTTATTGTGCCTCCCGACTCCAACTGAAATAGCATTGTTCTAGATCCCTTCACTGCATGCTTTTTCCCCATACCAATTTCCACATGCATATTCGAGTTAGACTATGTGAAGCTCTCGAACATCTCTCATCCTCCTATCATATGACAAATGGCTCTACTATCTATCAGCCATGCATCAACTGATATGATGCCCAAGGAAGTCTGGGAAACGAATAAGAACTCTTTCTATTCAAAATTATTACAAAACCCGTCCACTTGAGTCTTTGTCGTTGTAGCTACCTCTGGTTTCACTTTCTTCCCCCTTTCCTCCTATGTGGATATTGACCTGCATAATGTCCAAAATTGTGACATACAAAGCACTTAACTTTGCTCATGTCTTTGTTCTTCTTACGATCTTGAGAGGTAGATGCTCCACTTGGAATATTCCTGAACTTTCCCTTCCTTATCTGGTTGACAAGAGAAAGGTTCTCATCGTGTATACTCTTCAAACCATTCCTGAAATATAATCGAGTCTCCTCATAAATACAATCAGTCCATAGTCTATCAAACCCTGGAAACGTCTCTCATACATAGATCCCCTGTACAAAAGGTTCCCAAGACTTGGGAAGACCTCTCAATGCTACATTCACCAACTCATCATCTTGTATTGTCTCACTAATGGATGCAAGTTGATTTTAGATATGTGTAATATTCCTAAGATAGTTCACAATCGTGTCCTCATTGGACATCCTGATAACTTGAGGCTAGTGCTTCAAATGTAGAAACCTTCTTGTATTCTTGTTTTGGTATAGACTCACCAAAGAATCATACATTTCTTTGGAATATTTATTCTCATCAATGTGTGGTATCAAGCTATCCTTTATGGATTCTAGAAACACTCGCTTGGCCTTCACTTCCTTCTTCTTGTGAGCTACCAATTATTGTGGATCAATAGGACTTGCAACCAGAGCCTCAACATACTCTTTGAGGTAATTCTCCTCCAATAGAAGAAGAATCCTTGCCTTCCACACTAGAAATTTGGTTTCCCCTTCCAATCTCTCCTCAATCTTCAATGTCTTCACCATTGTGTCTCAAAGGATGACTCCCTCTCTCCTTCAAATCCTAGGCTACAAGATCTGATCTAATAACCATCTATTGAAACTATTATGTACTATCCTATACAACCCTATATGTGGTTGTCACCATTGTTACCATATATGTGACCCACGTACACCTATGTACACCTACAAAAAAACTATTTTGTCTCAGTTCTATAGATTCCATGAAATATGTCCTTTGATTTCCGCCTCTTAGTTATATATATTCTTGCAATCGTAGAGATATGTTCTCTTGGTTTCCTTCCTTCAAATCCCTAGTTTTGATACCATGTTTATTTTTTTCTCAGACTCAACCCTTAGTATTATCTAATACCATGTTGAGTTTATCCTCTGCTCAACACCTGGAATTTAGTTCAAAATAAAATCACTTTATCTACTAAAACTGCAGTTGAGTAATCAACTAAACATATAGTGGAAGCATAAACTAGGAAACCAAAATATCACATACAAGACACCAATAATTTTTAGTATAAACCCATGGAAAAACCCCCAAGGGGAAACCGGTTCCAATATGCTTTTATTAAGGTCAAATCAAGGCTCATGTAATAGGGAAAATGGCCCTCTAAGAGAAATATACATTGTAGAAGAACCTATAAACACCTTTGTTGTTGTATGACAATGTACTAGAATGCTTCTGGACTTTCATTCAATAATATCTCATACGTATGTGACTATCTATAATGAGACCTATTTACATGTACAAAAAACCTGTACAAAAACTTTTGTATGACACACCCCTTTCCTTTGGCTTCTAACCTCTGGAACCCACATGTGACTGCCTCTTATCTCTCTTCTCCTTGACCTTTATGAATTCTAGATGAAATTCCTTCTCCACCTATCCAAGATCTTGAATCACAGTCCTTTGTGATCCAACCCTCTCTTTATCAATACTTGGATGAAACCTCTTCACCCAACATGTGAGATATCCCCACTCTAGTGTAAGAAAAAGTACTTTTCTTCTACACTCCTCACACTAGAAAAAATCCTTCTTTTCTATCCACAACTCTAGTCTCTCACCAAAGTCTCAACTATGTCAACTCCCTCAACACAAGTAAGTATCTTCCTCCTTCACCCTAGCCTTTCTTTTATAATCATGAGTTACAATCTATTTATAATATCTAATGTGGTCTACGATTGAGATTACTTCTCACACCCACTTAATGTTTAGATTACATGTTGCATGCTATGCATGTTCCTTAAATAACTCAATTCACTAATAAAAACACTTTTACTTTAATTAATTCATTTTAACTAAAGTAAAATAAAGTCTAGAAGACTTTCGATGGATTCCACATGCTAGACACATGCCAATGCAGAAGTACATGTCTAATGATATCACTAACATAAACACTTCTCATATATCTTCGCATGCATGTCATTTGTTTGTGTTTCTTAAAAATATATGGTGATTGATGAACATTGGTATTAGTACTAGAGTGATTCAACTGCAAATGTTACTTATCTATTGTAGCTAAATGTTAACTTGGGCATGGGTTTCCCCACCAAATCTATCTCTTTAAGGTGTTCTCATTTCCCTTTGCAATAAAATAGAAAATGAAATAAGTACCCAAAAAGAGAGAAAAAAAGGTCATGAATAGTTCAAGAAATGTATTTGAAACAAACATCCAATCGTTAAATTTAATTGAAATGATGTCGGGTCATTAATCCAAAGAATCACATTATCCCAAATGAAGAAGAGCCTAATTGGGCCTCATCTTTAGATGTGATTCCTACTATTGAGTAAAAAGGAATCTATCCCCCTCAACACATTGGATGAAATCGTTATAGCTTCGACCAACTTGTTGAAGTAGTCAACAACCATAATGATATAATTGTTACCAATGTCCAAATTAGGATTACATGTCATGAAATATATTCCCCATTTTTCAAAGTGACCAGTGGTAACAAGAAGGTGTAAAGGAGTAAGGTGAGCACGCCTTTTCCAAGTAAATATTTGGCATATATGACACTTCTGGGCTACCTGAATGCAATCTTTAAAAATGGATGGATAGAAGTATCCTATGCATAAAATTTTCTAGTTTGTGGCCATTTCAGAAAGATGATTGTCACATGCTCAAATTTGGAAATCAGTCAATATCCTATTAGCTTTGTCATGGACTAGACATCAATGAAAAATTAAGTATACAACTTGATGATAAAGAGTATCATTGATGATGAGATAAATTTTGGCATGGTGGTGAATACACCAATGTTTATTGCAAGATAGGAGAGGGTTAGACCACTAGGTATAAATATACACTAGCACATCTCCATACTATGGATTGAAAGAGTCAATGAGGAATAATAATATGTACAACAAGGACTCAATAACCATATCTTCCTCAATGTATTGATTAAGATCAAACATGAGATCCAAAAAGGCCAATGACTTCTTTGATTTAGAGGTAGAAAACTCCAAATAAAACTCTTATAAGATGACTATCCATTATGAATACCTCCCCACCATTGATTTTTTGGTCAAGATGTATTTTATCGGGTTAGAGTATGATAGAAGAATTGTTTTCTAAGGAACAATGTAGTGTATGAGATGCTTGAAAACATACATAGCTACCAAAGCCAAATTATTACAATGAGAATAAAACAATTAGGGGAAAAAAGACCCTTACTAATGTAATAAACCACATGCTCTTGTTGCAATTTGTCTTCTTGGATAAAAACCAAACCAAAAGCAGATTCTCATGTGGAAAGATAGTGAAAAGATTTCTTACTATTGTCCATAAGACTCAATAATTGAAATAATAATAACACTTTCTTCAAAGCATGAAAATATGATTGAGCTTGTTCATTCCACATGAATGGTACACCCTTTTTCAAGAGGTGCATAAATCCTTTTTTAATCTCTAGATAATTAGTGATAAACCATTTTATAATTTTTTTCCTTCCCTTGTAATGTAATATACCCCATCATTCCGTACTAAAAAAAATGTTACAAGGGAATTTTTCCTTTTTCCTTTCTTTCTTTACAAATAAATTTATCGACTGGTCATCAAGTATTTTTCTTAGATATAAATCAAGGATTTATGACCAGATAAATTTCCCATTATTACCTCTTGTTCACAAATATATATAAATACATATCTTCTTAATAAATATTTCACTTACAAAACTTAAATATTTCACTTACAAAACTCTTAGCCTCTCAATTCTTTAACCACTAAGCACTTGTTAATAATTTTCTTAGTTATACTTGTTTAGCATTTGGAAAAAGGGTTGAAACTAGGTCTATGAAGTATTTACCACATAATGTATCAAATTACATTTATATGTGGCTTAGGATTAAATCTCTCGACATAAGTAGGAAGTGCAGGTTAAACACCCCTAAGTGATGGATCTGTTCCAAAGTATTGTTTCTATCTTGTCCATAATGCATAGAGGTTCCACTTGCCCCATGCTCCAATCAATTATGTGAGTAGGATCATGATATATTTTTTCAATAATGAAAGAAGAAAAACATTATGAATTTTTAAATTAGCAGGGAGCACTAGTTGGTATGCCACTAGTCCAATTCAAGTTAAGACTTCAAATGGACCATAAAACCATCGTTCCAGCCTGGAATAGTTCCCTATATTTAATGAAGTCCTTATTTCCTTTATTTTAAGGTACATGTGTTATCTAACATTAAATTTATGGTGTTGTCTTTTTTTATCTGCATTAATTTTATGTCGATCTTGCGCAACCTTTAAATTTTGTTTCACCTTTTTGAACATCTAACGCATTCCTTGGAGCATTTCAGACCCAACCATTATTCATTCAATTGGATTATCCCAATTGATCAGAGTTGTATATTTTCTGTCATATAAAACTTTGAAGGTACTCATTTTCATCGACACTTGATAAATGTTATTGTATGTGAATTCGACTAAGAGTAGGTACTCTTCCCACTTAGTTTGTTTCGTCATTATGTACATTCATAACATATCTTATATAATCTAATTTGTACATTATGTTTGTCCATTCATCTGTAGATGATAACTTGTACACAAATTCAAATTGGTTCCAGACCTGCAAACGTTTCTTTCCATAAATTTGATGTGAATTCGACATCTCTATCTAAAATCACCATTTTAGGAATTCCATGCAATCTAAATATTTCTTTCATAAAAGAATTAGTGATATTAATAGCTTTGTAAGTAGATTTCAGAGGTATGAAGTGAGCATATTTACTCAATTTATCAACTACTACCATGATTGAATCATTTTGTCTTCGACTTTTAGGCAAATCTGTAATGAAATCCATCAAAATAATTTCCCATTTCCATTCTTGTATAGGTAAAGGTTGTAATAACCCTACTAGATGGTGATGCTTAGCCTTTACCTATTGACAATCTAAGCATTTAGATAAGTATTTAGTTGTTTCAGATTTCATATTAGGCCAATACAATTGTTTCCTCAAAGTTGTTATCATTTATGGTATCGAGGATGATCAGAATAGGAATTTTTATGCAATTCATTCAGGATTATCAATTTTAATTCAATAGAATTTGGTACATACATCTTGTTTTTGAAATTTAGTAGTCCATTTTTAATAATATTGAAATCTGTACTATTCAAATCCCCTTCATTTTTTTACAACTATTCTATTGTTTTGATGTATTTTGCATCATTTGTGCTTGCAAATTTAATTATTTCCTCAATATCACTTTACATTTTGCTGATAATGATTTCATATAACTCATTAGTTCTTTGACTTAGTGTGTCTGTGACTTTATTCTCCTTTCTTTTGATATGTCAAGCTTTGAAATCAAACTAACTTAAAAAGGCTAACCACCTTGCCTGTCATGCATTGAGGTCTTTTTGACTAAACATATGTTTCACACCACTGTTATGTGTTAGTAATAGGAATTTTCCTCCCATTAAGTAATTACGCCACATTTTTATTGCATGAGTTACAATTTCTAATTCCAGATCATGAGTTACGTAAATTCTTTCATGTTCCTTCAATTTGTGAGATTCGTAAAAAATTATATGTTTTTCTTATGACAATACTCCTCCTAATCCCTCTTTACTTGCATATACACAAACTGTAAAATATTTATAAGAATTATCCACTTTAAGGATTGGTGAACTGTAGTTAATAAATCTTTCAATTTATCAAAAATGTGCTAGTATTTTTTAGACCAAATAAATTGCTCACCCTTTATGTGTAGTGATGTAATAGGATAGGAAATTTTGGAAAATCCTTCAATAAACCTCTGGTAATAACCGGTAATCCCCATGAATGATTGTATTTCCGCTAAGTTCTTAGATACATTCCATTCCATAATAGTTTTAATCTTTTCGAGGTCTACTGCAATACCATCCTCTGATATTACATGTCCCAAACAATGTATCTTTCTTTGATAGAATTCACATTTATCGAACTTAGCATATAGTTTGTGCTCTCTTAGAGTCTGTAATATTGTTTTTAAATATTTCTCGTTTTCTTCTTCAGACTTTGAATAGATTAGTATATCGTCGTTAAAAATAAATATGAATCTATCCAAGTACTAGTTGAATATGTTGTTCATTAAACACATAAACATTTTCGGTGCGTTAGTAAGTCCAAATGGGATTACTACAAATTCGTAATGTCCATAGCATGTCCTAAATGTTGTTTTATTTATGTCTTCATATGTTTCTCTAATTTGATGATATCCATACCTTAAATCCATTTTAGAGAATATTTTTGCTCCTCCAACCTAACCAAATAAATCATTAATTCTAGGTAGAGGGTACTTATTTTTAATCGTCATCTTATTCAATTGAAGATTGTCAATACATAATAGTATTGTTCCATCTTTCTTTTTGAAAAATAATACCGGTGCTCCCCATGGAGAAACACTTGGTCTTATGTATCCTTTATCTAATAGTTCATGTAGTTGAACTTTTAATTTTGTTAACTCAAGAATACTCATCCTGTAAGGTTCCTTTGGCATTGGTGCATATCCAGGTAGTATATTAATAGAGAAATGTATTTCTCTTCTAGGAGGTAATTCTTGTATTTCTTCCACAAATACATCCTCAAATCCTCAAAGTAAAACAAATTATTTTATTCTCAGTTTTCTTTCTTTATCTAGTATATTTGTTACTTGGATAACATATATTTTATAGCCTTTACTAATGCACTTCTTAAATTGCATTATTGATATTTGTCTGATAGAAATTGGTTTACTAATTCCTTGCACTGTTCTTGATATTCCACCTTCATGTTTGTAAACAAATGATTTCTCATAACATTTTAGTATAACTCAGTTCTCCTCTAACTTTTCTATACCTATAAGTATGTCATATGAACCTAAACGTAATACGTTGAAGTTTACCTTTGTATCCTTACCATTTATATTCAGCTTACATTCCAGAATGAGTTCAATCACCTTTCTTTTTGTTCTTGTTTCTAATTATACTAACCTGGATTTAGTATTTCTTACCCTTTTTATCTTGCTTGAGTCTACCAAAGATGGGGTAACATAACTTAAACTAGCTCCTGGATCAATTAGAATAGAAACTTTTATGTCATGAATTTTACCTTCAATTTCAACAATGATGGATTGATGATCTGTTTTCCTGCCATCTAACGTTGCGTTGATTCTATGAACACTTTTTCAATATCTCCAACCATTGAAGCTTCTTGTATGTTATGAATATTTGTGTTTGCAACATTTCTGTATGAACAGTTTCTAACCAAATGTGGTTTGCCACATCCCCAACGTTTCAATGGTTCTCTAACATTATCTGTTGTTTTATTAAATGCCAAATTAACAGACTTATTTCCCTATACTTGTGGCGAGTTTCTAAAGGAGTTATGTTCTTGATGTCCTTTGTACATGTTATGAAATGGTGATGGATTGAAACCCTTTTTACTTTGATTTAATTTCTCTTACTTATTTTCTCTTCATGCTTTTGGATTTCCAGATCGTTGTTTGTATTTTTCATAGCATATTATTTCCTTTCACAACACTTTATTCAAGGTTTTTGGATTATCAAACTCTATTTTGTCCTTATATGACTGAGGTAAGCAACTTAAAAACCTTTGAACTTTTACCTTTTCATCTTTTATATTGGACACAAATCTCAATAGTTACATAAATTTAGTAATTAGATCCTCCATAGACATCTATCCTAACTTTATCTCATAAAACTCTTTGGTTTTTATCTCATAATAAATTTTTGACATGTATTGTTTCTTAAAACATTTCTTAAAATTCGTTCATTCAATTTTCTTTTCTTTTAGTCCATTGGCTAGTTTTAAGTCCTGCCACCATATACTAGATTTACCTTTCGGATTATAGATAGCCATCCTTACTTTCATATAACTAGAGTAATTTTAAATATGGAATTACTTATTTATGTCAACCAAGCTTCTGCCTCTTCACCGGTTCTATACTCCCCATCAAATATTGAAGGTTTGGTTTTCTTAAATTCTCCATCTAAATGGTCCATCTATTTTCTTTTCCCTACTATAGATGCTCTAATTTCAATCATACTTGTGTCATTAGAATATATTTTTTATTTCTTTGTTCCATGGACGGAATCCTTCGAATATTTTTTACTGACTTCCTCATCTACATCATTATTCTTCTGTATTTTTTTCATTTATATGGTTCATAACAACATCTCATTTATTCCTTGTTGATCTTCATGTGCTTTATTTAGTTTTTCGTCATCGATATTGAATGTTTACAACTCTACGATAATATTCCTTATTGTTTCCAAAACCTAGGTTGTTGAACTACTCTTGCTATGATATTCTTGGTTTAGGGCTCTTGATTATTATTTCCTTCAGTTATGTCTTCTTCTCCATTCTGCATTGACATATTTACAAAAATTTTGAAATAGTTTGTTTGTGACAACGAATATTTTTGTTTGTTAGATTTTTCATGAACATTATATTTGATGGTGATGCCCTTAGGCCTAAGTGTTGTAACATACAACACTGATACCATAAGTAATATACCCCATCATTATGTACTAAAACAAAATTTGTTACAAGGAAATTTTTCCTTTTCCCTTTCTTTCTTTACAAATAAATTCATCCAGTGGCCATCAAGGATTTTTCTTAGATGTAAAAAAAAGGATTTACAAAAAGATAAATTGCCCATTATTAGATCTTGTTCACAAATATATCTAAAGACATATCTTCCTAATAAGTATTTCACTTACAAAACTCCTAGCCCCTCAATTCTTCAATCACTAAGAACCTGTTAATAATTTTCTTACTTATACTTGTTTAGCATTTGGAAAAAGGGTTGAGACTAGGTCTATGAATTATTTACCACATAATGTATCAACTTACATTTATATGTGGCTTAGGATTAAATATCTCGACATAAGTAGGAAGGGCAAGTTAAACATCCCTTGGTCAAGACATATTATTCAAACCATCAAATTATTTTCCAGTGTTTATTTAATAAGTCGGTTATCAAAATAAAAACGCTAAGTAGGTTACCCTTGAATCCAAGGATAAAATTGTATGGGGACATTGGCTTACAGTTTGAGCTTTGAATTTGGATTTAGTTATAGGGACGTATACTACCACTGTTATATTAACTAGTTGTACTCACAACATAGTAACGATAGGACTTGGACAAATCCTACGATTCCACCCATGCATCCTCACATGGATTGCAACCTTCGAGGAGTTTCATATTGTAGAGTGATCTGTAATCGTACTAGATTAACAGACCAAGAACTATCTTGTTTTTCATGTGTATTGGGTAAGGGTCTTCCAAGAAAACGTTTACCTTGGCAACTCGAGTTTTTATTCACTTTTTGTTGTCTATGTGTAACATCCCTCTCTTGCGAGCACATGTTATCGACTTATTCTTTGAGGAAACTTGCGTGCAAGTGATCCGGTTATAGTACAGGGTTGTTTGTTTCAATTATGGATTTTCATGATGATGTTGATGGTTGTTATTTATTGTTATTTGATGTATATGTATTGACAGATGCTATTGACACGTTTTTCCCTGAGTGTGCAGAACACTTGACAGATTGTGGATGTCGATGGAATCAATGGACCTCCTTGGACTCCAGATTGAGTCAAGGAGTGGATTGTGTTTTGTTTGATTATTTCATTTTATGCATATCTGTCAGATGATTGATTTAGTATGATTATGTATATGGATCAATGACAATGTTTTGTCAATGGATGCAGGCTAATGATGCTTGCTAATATGACTCACATAAGGAGTAAAGGGGCCTTGCACAGAAACCTGATATTGAGGGAGAGGTGTGGCGGCATCCCTATCACAGCCGACTAACACTCCCATCATGGCTCGAATTGTAGGTTAACAATTACCTAGTTTGAGAGGTCCACGATGTCGTGGGGGCATACTGAGATAGTCACTCACGAAGAGTCTAAGGGGCACACAATAAGGAGAAGTCCTTATTCCTTAGAATCCCTTAGTCTCTCACAAGGACACCTGAATGGAGTGCTCAATCCAAGGGTTGGAAAACTACCAAAACCATTCAAAGGCGAGCGGCACCCTTAGAGAATGGAGTGTGTCTTGAAGGGTGCGCCGCATAAATAAAACTTGAGTCAATGAATCTAGGTGGCCTACAAAACCTTGAAAGAATAATTGTAAACCTTGAAAATATTTAGACCTTGTCAGATATGAATAGTTAATGAGTAAGTTTTTGTAAGGAGGATAAACTAAATTATTAACTAAATTAAAAAGGAATGAGGTAAACCAATTTAAGAATTAAGAAAAATGAAATAAATTTGAAGAATTAATATAATACACTTGTGTGCAAGAAAATATCAATTTAGATTTTAAGATAAGAAAGGAATAAAGCATGAGAAAATATGTGTATGCATAGAATGGTATCTAGAGTCTACCTCCCACTAGTCTAAATAGAAGAAGACTCATATTTTATCTCTAACTCATATTTAGTAAGAAGTCAGTCATTAAATGAGAATCTGGAGAATAAAAGACAACTAGGAGCAATTTAAGGTGTGCATTAAGGAAAGGTGAGAGAAATTGACTTTTAATTAAAATATAGTATGCAATTACTTATGAAAATTGGGGAGAGTTTGACAAGTGTAAGGGGGGAATAACCCTAATTTATTGAATTAAAAAGAAAATTAATTGTGCAAGTGGGGATGTGTTAGTGAGGAAATTCCTATAAAGAAAATGGTCTAAATGGGAAAGGGATCACACTGATTATTGATAAAGTTATGATGATGAATTATTTTTGTCTGGTTTTATTTGTAAGAGTTTGGATACCCAGCCTGAGATAGAGTGGTGGATCTACCTTGCGAGGCAAGCTTGGAGCTAGAGCATTTTTGGTTTTGTGTGTGTGGCTCCTTTTCGGCTCGGGGGCCTAAGGGGGAAGCATAGTATGCTTAGCGTTGGTTAGGTAGTATTGATGACGTCTCAACGATTAGTGAGTGGAAGGAGGAAGGGAATGCCATTTTCTGAAGATCATCTATGACTCTGTCTCCTTCAATTACAATACTCTTGTTTGTGATTGAATTTGTAATAAGATTAAATTGTACTTAATTAGTTTAAGAAATTTTCCGTCATGGTTTGTACTTTTGATGTCGAATTGGTAGGTCCCTTTGATGGTTGTGTGTTATAGAAAGTGAATTCTAGCATCATTGTTTTCCAAATTGAAATAATTGTGGCAGAATTTCCTTGTTCGTTGTTATCCATTTTCCAATCCGTTGGATTCTACTTGAATGATGCTAGTCGAAGTATGTATATACAGAAAATGAAACTCTTGATCGTTGCAAATGAATTCGTATTTGACTTCTATATATATGTTTTAGTTATTACATTGTGGTTGTTGTATGGTATGGCACATGTTATATAACAAAAGGAATGTTCGTTATATAAGTTTTGGGTTGGGTAAATTCATAAAGAACTGCATAACACCTTCAACCACTGAAACTAATTCTATTTTCTGAGAATAAACTGTGTTGCATTACTCTGTCCAGTTCTGAAGCCTTGTTTTAAGAGAAAAATGATAGGAGGTTCTTCTTATTGAATGAAATTATGGGAGAAATTATTGGGTGTTTTCTCTGCGTGTGGATTTTTAATTTCGGATTTAATTTTATCGATGTCCATTTTCCAAATGCACTGATTGCTTAAATCTGCCAAATAGGTTGAATCAACCCTGGATTGGGATTGATGTGAAAGCCGAGCACGCAAAATCTGCCAAATAGTGTTGACCTCAAACCCTACATCCAGCCCTGGTGTAGTTGCGACCAGTGTATCAGGTTTGCGGAGATTGCCTTCGTTCGATATAATTAAAGTTCCATTGATGTTAAGAACCCTCACGAAAATATGATTACCATTAATCAAATTGTCTTATGTACTTTACTGACGTGAATCTCATGGAATTGTTCACGCCACTTGGAAATGACGCACCCACACTGTTGAATAAGGGATGGTTGACATTCTTTAATTTTTGGGATAGCTCGCAAACCACTTTACCTTCAAGCCATTACTTTTTATGAAATGAATTTCTCATAACTCTTTATGACTATTCGATAAGGTAGCTTGAATTATTTTCATAGTTTCATTGTGATTGAATCCCCATACCTTTATTGAGAATGTGTATAGTAGCATTGGAACCCTTACTCCTTATTTCAAGAAGTTGATCTCCCTTTAGTTTCAAAATTTCAAAATTTTGTTTAGTAATTGAACCCCCCCTTTTTTTTATTTGTTCCAATAAGAACTTGGTTTTACTTAATTCTAAATTGGATTTTTAGATAGCATTGAAGTCATTTTATGTGGTTTAATTAGTTGGACCTTCCTTAATGCCTTCTATAAAATCGTAAGTTGATTGATTTCTTAATTTATTGTTGGTTGTTCCAAATTTCCTGATATGAAACTATAAGACAACCTTTAGTCCTTATTGATATGTTTGATTAAGGTTGATCTTCTTAATTCCCTTAATGGATACTCATATAAAGCATATTGACTTCTATTCAAATTATTTATTTGGTTAACCTCCTTATGGTACCTTGTGATGAAAATAATTTGGTAATGAATTTTTATTGTATTGCTTACTTAAGATAAGTCATTCTTAAATATATTTAGTTGCTCTACATAAGGATGGTACTTGTTATAGTAGCTCGATGTAATTGATAAATGATGCTTCACATAAATGAACTTAACTTAGGAAAGGTTCTAAATATGGGTGCAAATCTAGATCTTTACCTAGTACTGGAATCTTACTTATGCTTTCATAGATTTTATAAGTCCTTAGGTCTTATTCTCTTACTCAATTGCACTTATTTATTGACGAATGATGGATTAAGTAAAATGGATTGTTCCTTGCACTATGATGAAACGATGTTTAGTTATTATTAATGAACTAGTTTGGAAATTGGATTATGATTGATTAATGGGATATAGATACCTCCTTGTTCCTCATAACAGTCGCCAGTCCTGAGACCTTAAGTGGTCAAAATCAATCAGATGAATCTTGGACTTGAGCATTTCTTGTGTGTCTTCGAGATCCTAACTATGCAGGATAGGGGGCGGGTATTTTCCTTTAACATTCAGTGACATGGTTGATCAATTATTAGTATCTTGCTTCAGTTGATCGTGATTTGTTGATTCTGTTTCGCTATCTTATGATATGTGTTGATTATGCATCGCCATTAATTATGACAATGCGTTGATTATGTGTCGTTATTTATTATGATGATGTGTTGATTATGAGTCGTTATTAATTATGTTAATGTGTTGACTATGTGTCGCTATTAATTATGGTGATGCATTGATTATGTATCATTATTTATTATGATGATGTGTTGATTATGATTCGTTATTAATTATGTTAATGTGTTGACTATGTGTCGCTATTAATCATGGTGATGCATATGTGTCGTTATTTATTATGATGATTTGTTGATTATGTGTAATTATTATCACAATGATGTGTTGATTATGTGTCTTTATTAATTAGGATGATGTGTCGAGGGTGTTTCTATACACTATGTGGTGACATTTTAATTTCCTAAAAAAAAATTTAAAAATATTTACCTATTGTACATCACTAAATGTAGATGTAACAAGAGAGGTCATTACATATGGTATCAGAGCGGGTTCCCAACAATGTAGACATAATTTGATTTCGAGTTCCCAACAACAAAAGAAATGATTACAGAGACTCTTCATGGACAAATCTCGAGTGGATATTTTGGCCTAAAAGTTTCCAAATTCCACACGATCTCATCATAAAAAAAAATTATGTAGGTAAAAGTAATCGATTTTGACTAGAGGAGAAGCCTCCCAAGAATCAAGAAGCAATAAATAATATTCAAGAAGCTGGAAATGGTTTCAAGAAGCAGTTTTAGGGCATGAGCAAGAGAAATAAAAGAGGATGAAGGAAAGCATTGTTAAGGTCAACACTTTGGGGAGTTAAATATTTTCATGTAACTAGATTTGTTCGACCACAAAGATACCTTGAGCACAACCAGTTGATAAATGCAACACGCATCCAGAGATTCATCCCCTACATTTAATTTTTAGTATGTAATTCCTCCTTCTATTGTATATGTGTTCTTGTAAAGCATGTCCTCCCATTTTTTATTTTCTTTCATCATATCTGATTTATAAAATATTGGAAAACATATTATACTGTGTGTAGTGTTACTGCATGGTGTTTAATCTTGATATAGAAGTGATTACCTCGAATGAATGACCATTTATTATCATATTTTTTGTGCATTTGAATGATATGCAGAGGGTACATCCATGCATTTTAGTGTATGAAGATGTTAACTATTTGAATCATGTTTTATAGATTTGTATACATCTGTTAGAGATGTTGAATTCTTAATTTTTCAACACGTTATTCCTTTTCCATAAGTTGCATGATTCATTTTTAGCAGTGCCATGTGTTTTTATTTTGTTCTTTCCTCTAACCCATCATTCCATCCTCCTTTTAACCTTGATTGTTTGAAATACTTGTATACATTTTCCTTTGATAGTTGACAAGAATTTTCATATGAGATGATACTATTTGAGGTCCTATAATTTCAAAAGAGAGAGAGGGAAAAACTTGCAAAATATTGCACAATTATTTTATTGCAAATCTCTCCTTAAGATTCATCCCAAGTCTTGGCCCCTAGGGTGTCTCAACATCATTCTAAAGACAACCTGGAACATCTTGAGAGATAGCAATATGGAAAAACCGTCTAGATTAATGGCATGATGACCTTTTGATGAGATTCAATTCATGATAATGTTTTTCTTTTATTATTTGTCAATATATTTATAAGAAAGTAAACTTGCTATCTAATAATGTTTGAAATAAATACACAATATGGAGAGTTAGCTCTCAAAAAAGAAAAAATATTAATATTTGTTCTTTACAATATGTGAAATAGTTCTACATGAATTCATTAGATAGAATAACAAAATATCTAATAAAAGAAGAAATTACACTTAAAAAAACATAATAAATTATTGTAAACTAAATGACATAGATTTGTTAAATAAAGTAAACGAAACAAATGTCAATGTCGTTTTAGGATAGCCTTAAACACAGAAAATTAAGTTTCCTATAGAACATCCACCCTATAAGTCGAATTGTAGATTAGTCTAAAACACACCATATGTATTAAATATTCCTTCAATCATAACAATATTTCATCGATGATTAAATTATCAATTAATCAGAGTATCAAAAGTAGTTCTTTACCATATAATTCATCAAAAATATTTTGCACTAAAAATCCCTCATTACTTCTCAAATCCTACTATAAATACAATTACAAAATTAGTTAAATAACTAACTAAAACTTAACCCTCAAGTGAACTAAGAGTTTTCTTGATAAGTACTTATTTATTGCACTTACCTTAGAAGTAGTTATTTACCATATAATTCATCAAAAATCCTTTGCACCAAAAATCCCTCATTACTTCTCAAATCCTACTATAAATACAACTACAAAATTAGCTAAATAACTAACTAAAACCTAACCCTCAAGTGAACTGAGAGTTTTCTTGATAAGTACTTCTTTATTTCACTTACCTTATTGATTAAAAACAAATTTACATCAATCGTTATGAGGGAACACATGTTTCCTACATGGGGCCCTTAAAGATGATAATTTACTATTAAATCTTTTAATATACTAGTCAACTTTAGGGAAGGTGCATTTAAGTTGAGATGTCTTCTATTATTCTTCAATAAGGAACTTTTGAATATGACCTTTCCAATACTTGGAACAACTTTGCAACTCATAGTTTTTTAGATTCACCATTTTCTTAAAATTACATAAAACTTAATCTATTGGATAAAAAAATTCAAGAGGACCAAGAGAGGAAAGAATTTTTAATGAAATCCCAAATTTTAATAAATTGTTAATGGAAAAACTACCTATGAACTAAGAAAAACCCTTAATGAAAGGTGAGACTCACCGACAGATAGAAAACATATTACTATACTTTCTTTCCATAAGATTTGCATGCATGCTTAAGAAACAAATGAGATAAATATAGAGAAAGGAACATGGTAAACCAAGTTTATCCTTGGCATTGCACAATATTTAATTGATCTTATTCCAACTCCAGTGTTCCACCAACAAACCTAAACATAATATATAAACTAGCATGCATGTTAAGATCATAATTCATTTATTCAAGAAACTAAAACTCATCTCGAAACCTCGTTTATTATGACAAATGATCAACAAAATATGGATATTTATTTTTGGGTGTGGGAGAAGATATATCTATATTAATATTGAAAGAAGAGAAACACATTTGATACTTGAGTACTTGAGTCTTGTGGCATCTTGGTGGAAGGAGGATAGGAAATTTATCAACTAGAGTATAGGGTGGTATGGAACGACGAACTTAAGGGAACCCTAAATGTACCTGATGGTCTTACTTTGTAGATTGTTCGGGGAAAACTTGTTTTCTAGATTCTCAGAAGCTCGAATGACCTTAGAATACATTGTGGAAGTGTCAGGATGCATATATAATTGGGGAGCCATCATATCTAAGTAGTTGAGAACTAGAATAGAACAAGATCAAAACCTTGAGCCAAGGCATGTGCCATCTTTTTACTGGAATCTTGTTTATTGGATGTAGTTTGTGCAAGGAAATTTTTCTCATAAATGGGTCTAAGTTGGGATGCGTTAGAACTCCCTATGCACGTATGTTTCAACATTTTTTTGGATAATAGGTATACAAATTCTTATTCCATGATCCGTGACTTGTTCCGGGCCAATAATTACTTCATTGTCTCCCGACAAGAGTGTCCACGACTCTCAAAACAGGCCAAAAATGTCATCTCTTTGATTGGAAAATGGTACTTGGAAGAAAAGTGCACTTATTTTATAAATTTTTGAGCCATAGGATCCCCACAACTACTATCAACTTATTTACTAGACCAACTGGCCTTCGGGAAAATATGTAACCAAACCATCCTACAGGGGTTCAATGCATCTCTTATCAAAGATAAAAAGAGGGTTTTTATACCTTATGGATTTCATTTGGGGTACTATTTTGTCAAGGACATCATGCAAGAAAGACAAGAAGGATTGATCCACCTAGAATACAAGTTTGGAACTGGTAGATATTGCACTATAAATTTAGGTATTTCCATTTATTCTTTATTGAGGTATAACCCAAACCCTTAAATTACAACCTAAATATATTAAGGATGGTGATCTCAAATAGTTATAATCCTTTTTCTCATATAATATTATAGGTTTCCTCTTTCCAATGCATTTTTAATCATCTGAATTGGACATCCCAACCAAAAGTTATGATAGTTTTAAGTGAGCATACCTTTGAAACTCTGATTTAGAGTCCATCTTCCTAGCCGACCTTCATTTTGATGTATCTCTGGAATTTTGGCCCTTCTGAGTTTGAAATTGTGATCTATAGTACTACAAAATGTCTTATTTTCAATTCCATAGGTATGACCAAAATTGGATCTGTCAAATGAGAGTATGGTAACTTTCCTAAACCTTAATGATTTTTTTCCTTTCCAAGAGAGAAAAAGTTTACATAATGCCACGCATACAATATTTGATATTTGATTCTTAAACTCGCACCCAAAAAAACAAGGAACATACTCTTTCCAAAAAAATTAGGCTCATGGAATTTATATATTCTATGAAGAAGTTATGATTGTTTTACTCAGAATACCTTTTTGTGACTAGTTACAAGACTAGTAAAAAATCCTATCTTCCACAGAGCTTATCTCTAAAAGTAGAATGGCCTAGAAGCTCAAATTCATACCACAATTACTTTGATAAGTCTTATAAACATCCTCCAAGTTTCACCTTTTCAATTGGTTCCAAGAAAAAGTTATAGAAAAAATTACAAAATGACTTTCTTGGGGAATCAAAACCCTAGGATCGGTGCTCTAATACCAAATGTAATGAACCAAATGAATAAAATATCATAACAGAACATAAGTAGACACCATGTATATATTGTGAGAATGGATAAAAAATCCAATATAGATAAGTTACACAATAACTCCTTAAAGAATAGGGGAACCCCCTCTAAATAACCACATATCTTTATACATCACAATTCACATGTCATAATAATGAATACATGATCTATATATATACCTACTCATACTTGCACATGAGGCCCCTTTACTATTAGTTGGACCCTATTAAATATATATTTACACATTACATGTATATGTATCCCCACATATGACTCCCCTTGGGGTCATATCATACACATTTAACCTTATATATGCCCCCCTTGGGTCATAACAATAGGAAGTCGAGAGGGAAAGGGAAGTTGAGGAAGCTAGGAGAAATGAAGAGGGGAGAATAAAGGAAAAGGTTGAAAGAGTATCACATGAGGATGAACATAACAGAGAAGTAGAGGAGCTATAATAGTAGAGGAAATTTTAAGAAGATGAGCAGACCCCTCAAGGGGAGGTAACACAAAGGGCGAATCAACACACAACCAGAATTGGACACCGAGCAAGTGCAAGGAGGACAACTAGAACCAATAGTAGCATTTGAACTATTGAAGGAGGTATAGTTGTGGACTTGTAAATGATATATGATGATGACGATGATGATGATGATGTGAACACTATGAAAGTCCCAATTCTATATGAATCCAATCCAGGAAAAGGAAGCTCACTCTATGTGGAGACACGACCAAAAGGAACATCTGTAGAAACAAGCAAAATTGAGAAATTAGCAACAATAGAAGAGAACAAGTCACATCCACCTAAGGAAGATAAGACACAATAAAATGAGGGTGGAAATGAGAATGAGGAACAAAGTACATAAGAAACAACTCATGAACAAGAGAAAAATAAAAAAGAGAAATAACAAGAACAACATCAAGGAAAGGCCATAAGTAAGGGAGATAAGATAAAGGAGCAGGGAACTGCTCCAATTTTTATAACAAGATTTTTCTCACCCCATGCAACTTGCTCAAAAGGCCTTTTCCATTTCCCTATGAAGACTTGAAGTCCCTTTTTGCAGTTCCCAGAGCTCAAAATTGTATTTTTCCACATATACATGCCCTAACAACTATACATTATGTGTATATGTAGGTTGCACCAATACAACCCATGTACATCGGGTTTTGTGCCCAAAATTAAAAAATGGTGTCATGCTTCCATGTCACGTCATGAGATCCATGATCCTTGACCTTCCATATAATGGAAAAGTTATGACTCGGCCCTTCAATTCCATTTGAAGGCTATAAATGGGCCATATCCAAGTTATAGAGAGGAGGAGAAGAATTCAACTTTGAGAGGAAAGTTACTTTGGAGAAATTATTCACTTCATATTGAGTCTGCATCCCTTTGTCCTTTTAAGTCTGAACACATTGTTTAGCCCCCAAGCTCTTCCCTATTTTATGGAGAACCTCATTGTCTCTCTTATATGAGCTTGCCTTTGGTGGAGGATTGAAGTAGTGGAGGCCCAGCTGGAAGGGAATTAGTTTCTCGGTTCTGAATGTGCCGACATAGAAGTTTGTCATTTATACACTTTTGTTGATTACATTTTAATAGAAATACTATTTTCTCATCCAATTAATGTCTCACAAATATTTTAATTGTTATTCCATGGCCATATTTGTTATGAATATTGATAGATTATGCTATTATATGTGATAACTTTATATATTATGATCATATGCTTGTGTATCTTGGTTTTTGAGGAAAAGTTGCAGGTGTATAGCTTAGATTCAAGTGCTCAATGGTGGACGTCATCAAATGTCTAAATGAGGTAGGATATTTATCTTGTCTTGTTAGCATATTTTTTTATAGAGAATACTTGAGACTAGAGTTAATTTCTGTAGTCATTTACTTATGTTGTGTTTTACCCCATGCCATAGAGTGATTTTCCTCGTAACACCAATAGATGAGGAGACAAAAACTGAACCACTAACCACTTATTTTCCTTAGGAAGCGACATTACCGGAATTGTCAAAAGAGAATAAATGAAAAGATATACATCTATAGAAGTGGGAGCCGAATAGACCAATAAAATAGACCAACCTCCCAAATATCTGAGAAAAGAACAGAAAAATAATAAGGAAACATAGGAACTAGTAGGACAGACATCTGCAATTGATAAAGGAAAAGAAACAACCCTAGAACACTTTCATACCCCACGAAGCATGGGGAATATGTTGGAATGGGGTGATCAACAAATAATAGAAAAATTATATTAAGTTTTTGACATTAATTCCATAGATTATGACAAGAAAAGACAATTTCTAATAAGAAGAAAAAGTAGGAAGAGGAATCTCACTTTAGATGATACCATGGTCATGGCCACTGAGGAAAATTTGATTGATGTAAATAAGGCTAAAGTCAGTGAACTTTTGGGAGTAGGGATGTCTATATCTCATGCCACCATTGATAGAGAAACAAAAGATGAGAGAGAATCTACTACCATGAGGAAATATCTAGAATCTCTCAAGACTAAAGTGGACTACTACAACGATACCACACAGTCAATGATGATTCTAAGAGATGGTTTCTTAGAGAAGCATGGTAGGTATAAGTTAGTCAGTGATGTATTTATGGAGAAGGTTGAAAATTATCAAGAGGAAACCTTGTTATTCCTTGTATTATATAAGGCTATGTTTAAATGGGTTGAGCGAGCACACAAAACCTTGATACAAATTGAGTACATCAAATAAATCCAAAAGGGTCTAAGAGAATAACTGTGTCTTATAATAATTATTATTGATAAAAACATGAACATGATATAGAGGGAAGTTGAGTATTTTGTTTAGTCCATTGTTTGACCACAACAAAATATGCAAGAGAGGTGGGATGAATGTCTCAGAAGATGGAGGAAAATTGATGAAAAATTAAAGAAATATAGTTTCCGGAGTTCGGGCCTCCAATGTATTTTTGAGACATCAATAAAATGATGAATTAGCAAATAGACTATGACAATAAATATGAGTCATACATTCTAAATATGACCACTTTGGCACAAATGAAATTTAAGAGGTTTGTGGAAGGCGCAATAAGAACATCTTTCATTCTAGAGCAGGTGGTCCCAAAGATGGATATGTATATAAAATGAACTGGAGAGATGAGGGGAGGGCTTAACACACCCATGGATAAACACCTCTTCCCTTACATGCACACATGTGAGGACCTGTTCTGTAAGTGGTTTGATTATGACAAAGCAAATCCATTGGATTAGTCACTTGACGACTAAGGAACGGCTTGAAGAACAACCCTTGAGTGAGTCCACATTTCTATATGTTTTGGCTTAAAAGAGCATTTGTACTATTTTTAGATAGTTTTGTTTTGATAAATAAGAGAATCGACCATGCACAAAGGGTCAATGTCTTTTTAAGAAAATTTTGGATTGTTGTAAGTGGAACTATTTAAAAAAAAAAAAATTAGAAGCTCTACATGAGCTAGATATATTTTATAAAATCTATACTTGTCATTTGATTAGTGGATTGTTCTACATTCTTAATTGGTAGCTACATGCATCTAGTAAGATATTAATTATTTCCAACTATCTTGATTGGTTAAGAAATCGTTGGATAAAGTTTGGTAAAAATATGATATTATTTAATTCCTTTTGTTAAATAAATTAAGAAAAGCATAAAATTAACTCTCGCTTCTCTTATTCTTGTTCATTTATTTCTAAAACTCAACCCTTGTTATGATACCATGTTTATATCCATATTCTACTTAACACTCGACAGTTAGCTCAAAATAAAACCACTTTAACTACTAAAAGCACAACTGAGTAATCAACTAAACATGCAACAGAAGCATAAACTAGGAAACCAAAATATCACACACAAGACACGAATATTTTCATGTATAAACCCATGAAAAAAACATGGAGGGAAAACCAGTTCCAATATGATTTTATTAAGGTCAAAGTAAGTCTCCTGTAACAGGGAAAATTTCCCACTAAGAGAAATATACACTGCAAAAAACCCAGACAATGTATGTGTTCATGTACGACCCTATACCAACAAGTTTCTCGAAGTATAGGCAACTGTCCTTAAAAAAACCCATGTATGTATGCAATTTTCTCCACTAAGACCCATGTACATGTACGTAAAACACATACATAAAATTTTGTACAATGGACCCCTTTCCTTTGGATTCTATCCTCTAAAACCAACCTATGTCTGCCTCTTCTCTCTCTTCTCCTTGACTTGTACGACCTATAGAAGAAATTACCTCTCCACCTATCTAATATATTGAATCATAGTCCTTTGTTATCCAACCCTCTTTGTATCAATACTTGGATGAAATATCTTCACACAACCTCTGAGATCTCCTTACTCTAGTGTAAGAAAATGTTCTTCTTTGCTTCTACAATCCTCATACTAGAAAATTTTTGTCTTTTCTATCCTTAACCTTGGTCTCTCACCAAAGTCTCAACCATGTAAACTCCCTCAACACAAGTCTCTCACAAGTGTATCTCACACAAGTAAGTATCTTCCTCCTTCACCCTATCTTTGTTTTTATAACCATGAGTTACAATCTATTTCTAATCTCCAAAGTGATCTACGGTTGAGATTACTTCTCACACCCACTTAAGATTTAGATTACATGTTGCGTGCAATGCATGTTCCTTAAATAACTCAATTCACTAATAAAAACACTTTTACTTTAATTGATTCATTTTAATTAAATTAAACTCAAAACTAGAAAACTTTCAACAACTTCCACATGCTAGACACATGCCAATGCTAAAGTTATTATTTGATGCAAGCACTAACATCAACACTCCCTCTTAGAAAGGAAGGTTCTCCTCCCACATGGAGTTGGCTCAATCATTGGAGATACCTTCTCCTAATTCTTTGTGACTATGTTTCTCGCCACTGCTCACATAGCTTGTCCCTTTAGCCTATACAAACTGCTTTCTCTAAATCCAAATATAGTTGCTTTGTCTTAGCTAGATCCTATGTTCTTGATCAATGCATTTCCATCCTGGAATGCTATGTCAAATCCCTTATTCTCAATCACCGAAATTGATATCACACTCTTCTTGAGTTTCAACACCGTAACATCCCACTCAGGCGCACTGAGCGAACTTATTCTTTGAGGACACTTGCTCGCAAATGATCTAGATTATTATGATATTTAAACATTTGACTTTGATTATGATGCGTCATGGGTAGATGACATGTTGTTTTACTACATTGACATAGACAGGTGTTATTGACTTGGTTTTACTGAGTGTGCAGAGTTTTGGACCTTGAGGATGCAGAGGCCTCGATGGAATGCCTTGGACTCCATATCGAGTCAGGGAGTGTGCTATTGGGGTTTGATTGACTTATTGTGATATTAATACATTTTGATTAGATAATATGATCTGGATATGTTCTGACATGATTTGTTGATGATGCAGGCTGACGATAGCTTGCCGACCAGACTCACATATGGAGTAAAGGGGACACACACGACTACTAGAGAGGTTGAGGGAGAGGTGTGGACAACAACCCTGCCACAACCTACTAGCACTCCCATCGTGGCTCGAACTGTAGGTTAACGATTACCTAGTTCGAGAGGACCCATGATGTCGTGAGGGTAGACTGCGACAATCGCTCACAATGATTCTAAGGGGCACACAATAATGTGGAGGCCTTATTCCTTAGAAGTCCTTAGTCTCCCACAAGTTCACCTGGCAGAGTGTTGACTCCAAGGTTTATTGATGTCTACCAATCAGTCAAGAGGTGCGTGGCACCCTTGGAGCACGTAGTGCGTCCTGAAGGGCACATCGCATTGATGATGATAAAGGAACGAACCTAGATGGCCCTAAGACAATCAACACTTTAAGAAATTTTAAAACAACTCCCCTAATTAAATGTCTCCCAGTACAAAATCTAAGTCCTAAGTCTAAAAACTTCACTATGGGTAAGATTTTGTCTACCCTTGAGAAAATATCTATATAAAATTATAATAATAAAATTTAAAATAAAAACCCCTTAAGTAATAATTTGGTCTTCATAAATTTTGGGGTAAAATGAAGAGAGTGAGAAATATAAAAATTAGGAAACTAGGGAATGAGACAACATAAAAAGGGAAAGAGGGGAACTTATGGTAAAAAGCGGGAGGTCAACTTAGTAAAGAATCTGCATTTAAAGAACCTTCTAAATTGAACTAATTTAGCAATTTCATTTTAGGGAATGCTTTTAAAACATGTAAGGGAATCTAGGGACACCTAGGAGTGATTTTAGGAGTAATCCTAGGTGGGTGAGGGAAATGAGACAATTAATAAATTAAAGAAAATAATTATTTGAGGAAAGTGGGGGATGGATGACACTTGTACAATGGAGAATTTTTAGAAGATTTTTATTAAAACTTAAATTAAATGAGATTTAGGGAAAGATGGAAGTTCTAAAACTCTATAAAATAAAGGGAGGAGAAGGAAGAAAGGGGATCGGCTGTTAGCGTAACATTACGCTGTCGGATTAGTGATTTGACTGATTTACTTGTGGGAGTTGGGATTTCCCATCTCGGAGAGGAGTGGTAGCTCAGCCTTGCAAGGCGAGCTGGGATCTAGACGTACCATCTGGATAGTGTGTGGCCCCTTTGTGGATTAGGGGGCTAAGGGGGAAGAAAAGTACCCCTAGCGTTGGCTGGGAGGTGTCGGTGAGGTCTCGACGGTCGACGAGTGATAGCGGCATGGAGCGCGCGGACGACACTCGGAGCAGGCAAAAGGGAAATGGTACGCTTCCTTTTTGAATGATAGTATGTTGTTAGGATGTATGAATAGGATCTGCATGTGCATTGAGTAGGTAGTTGATTGTCTAGTCTCATGACCTTGAAATTTTAATGATGGCAAAGTCTCTTTAATTTTGCATTCTAATCGTTGGATAAATTTAGCGTTGCTTGTTATATATTTTCTAGATGAACCAGCCTGATGTTTCTTTACCTCCTTCATAACCTAACTCTATTGATGCCCTCTTAAATAGTCGTGTTTCCTTTTTACATTATTGTGGCTGTGATTAAATCTTTTGGACAGTCACCATTGTTATCAACATTATCCCCTTTCTGCCCGATGTTCTCCCACCTTACCCCAACGTTTGTCGTCACCAGAAATGGTTTGTTGGCTACATTTGCAAAGAAACCTATAGATGACTGCAAGCCTATGAGAAGCATAGTTGTATGCCCAACCTTTGGTTTTGTTCTTCTAATTTCTATGAGAAGGGAATAGATCATTCATGAAGGAATGATTAAATCTTAATGCATGCCAGAGTTATATCAAGTTCTAGTTCTTCACAGCATTGCATTCTTCATTTATATTCTTGAAATTTTATTTTTAGGCACAATGATTTATAATCGATTGTGTCTTTATACCTCCTATAAAATGCGCCCATTGTATGCAAGGTGGAATCTTGGGACTGTTTTGAAACTTAATTACGCAGTGAGATTTACGAATTGTGACATCATTTTAATTATTTAATTGTTATCCTCCTGCCACTTGCCTTGGTAGCGATTTTATGTGTTCACTATCCGCCATTTTCAACACAGCAAATTTACCACCATTCGTACAACGATTACCCTAGTGTTTGATGGCAAGTTGCCCCTTCGGTTGACCATGATTTTGCACTTTCCATTAAACTCTACACTACACTAAGGTGATGCATGAGATGATAGATATGGCTTGCGTCTTGGTGTTGTTGTGCCTCCAACCTAGAACTGGCAGCGAAATCCTCATGATATCATTCACTTTCCGCTAAAAAAAATTTACAGCATGGATTATTACTTGACTGTGTATTTCAGTTAATAACCCTCATCGCCTTGATACGCAGACTCTGCCAACCTTCCTACGAAATCGCAATTGGGATAAAATCAGTGTTTGTGTCAGTCACATCAACAATGTTCTTCTACACAGAGTTTGGCGGAACGCAGTGGTATTTTAGGATTGCTTTTATCTGTGTGTCCTTAAACTCAATGATCTTACATTTGTATATTTTTTTCCTCCTTCAATAAACTCTCTGATGATGGCCACCAGCTGAAACCCAGCTTTTAGGATAACGCTCGTCCCTCTGGGATGAGAATTAAATACGATTTTAAGTAATGAAATCGTCGAATTTCACCCATGCCATCTATTAAATTCATAAAAAATTTGCTTGGGTGTCGTGTTAAATTCACACATTTATCCCTGTTTGCCTATTCAATTTGTATAAGGCCGCGTTCGTCAAATGCAGTACACTTCCTCCCTCTGCGAACTATATGATTGGACATCTGTGCCTTCAGGAGGGAGTTTACCGACTTGATTTTGGTCTCTGACCACTGCCATTGATGGCTGCCAACTTGTTGCATGAATCCTTGCATGCGTGCATTAGTGGCCCGATTGGTCTCTGGAAGGCACTCTCAACCGCTAGCTTTTATTGTTATTTGATAACATAAACTGTGTTATTAAGGTGTAAATGTTTTGTGACTGTAACATTGTTATTATAATACGTAAAGGTATTGTCATTGAACCTATTGTTTATGATATATGTAATGACTACATATTGTTAATGTAACACATAAGGGTAAGGTCATTGTTATTTTAATTGCAATGCTATTGCAATATAAAAAGTAATGATATGGTTATTTTATGGTCATGTTATTGTAGTTTCATTGATATTGATAACAAATAAAATGTAAAGTCCTTGTTATTTTAATTGCAATGTTATTGTAATATAAAATGTAATGATATGGTTATGTTATGGTAATGTTATTGTAATTTCATTGTGATTGATAACATATAAAATGTAAGGTCCTTGAATCTAAGTGCAATCAATTATTATGATTCAGTAAATGGGGATTGGCAATTAACTAAATGTACATTATTTTAAGGTTGGGTTGGTAACTCATCGATTAATGGAAATTAATTGGATTAATTGGTCTGTAATTAATGCCATTTAGTCATAGATAAGGCCATGTCTTAATAATGGTTGGTCGTTGTCGGAGTCCTTCTGACTTGCATCTTCCGTAGAGGACGTGGTTGTTCATTTAATTATTGTTGTACTTGGTTGTGATCATTTATTTGTTTGGTCTGCTTGTGTCGTGCGGGATGTAGACACCTCCATGTTCCTCAGAACAATCGCCAGCCCTGAGACCTTAAATGGTTAAAATCGATGGGAACCTAGGTTTGAGCGTTGCTTATGTGTCTTGGATGTCCTAACCATTGCAGGGTAGGACGAGTAGGTAGTCAATATTAATTATTTGTTGATTGATTGTCGTTCATTGCATGCAGATACTCGATGTGCATCTTAGGTCGTCATGTTATGTCATCGTGGTATGTGTCTTGTACGTTGTTGTATGGGGACACAGAGTCGAATGTATGTATTATCCTTGTACACACACGCACACACAAAAAAAATAAAAAATTGCACTTGTTATAAGAGGTTCGTCGTCGTAACGAGGAGGTTCGTTACATATGGTATCAAAGTGGGTTTGACCCACGACTTGGGATCGCTATGGCTTTCGTTGACATGATTGGATTATACTATTGCTAATCAAGTTGATTGTGTGCGTGCAGGTAATCATGGTTAGAGGAAACTGCAGAGGCAGATGACGGGGTGCTAGGGGAGGGGGCGTGACGCCTCTAGTAGCATCCACGCATGAGGGGTCTAACCCCTAAGGAGATGAGAAGGTTCTCGGATAGGAGCATATAGCAGTTGGCGATGTAGTCGGAATGATGATATCCTTTCAGCGCATGTCCAAGGCACTGATCAGCCGTTTGGACAGAGATGAGGCCAAAGCGTTGGCGCCCGCTGAGGTTCCACCGCGCACACCGACCGTTACTAGTAGCATTCACCATGAACTCGAGAAGGCCAAATTTCTTGAGCTCTTTGGTGCCCCAGACGGCGCAGCTGCTAAGGCATGGTTGGAGAACATGGCGATGTGCTTCGCACTTCGTGATTATACCTCCAACATGAAGGTTTGCATGGAGGTCTTTCAACTAAAGGGGAGTGCTCTTCTATGGTGGAAGATGCTCCTACTGCAGTTGAACATGGCCGTCGAAGACATGTCATGGGAACTATTAGAAGAACGGTTCTGAGAGATGTACCTTTCAGAGGAATCCATTGAGCGTTAGCTCAATAAGTTCAACACCTTACGACAGAGAGGTCATACGGTGCTCGAGTACGAGGCCCATTTTATGGAGCTACTCCAGTATGCCCTGCCCCTTAACACAAAGAAACTTAAGGTCAACAGGTTTGAGTTTGGCCTTAATGGTGGCCTGCGTGCAAAGGTTAGGATTTGGATGCCTCAAACCTTGCACGATGTTGTCTAGAAGGCCCTCATAGTAGAGGAGGATATTTTCAGTGGGGGTTAGACCAGGACTCCATCGAGACCAACAGGGAAGGTTTCATCTGGAACACAGCAGCACCAGACACTAGCGAGACATGCACCGAGATATCGTGGCTTCCAAAGGGGATCCACTTTCACTACACCCTAGCAATCGACACCTCAACAACGAGCACCTTATCGGGGACCACAACATCAACAGCAATGTCGCCTGCAACAACAAAAGTTTTGGCCTGTTTAGCAGAACAGACTGGGATTCTAGGTCGGTGGGTCGTCATCTTCTACTTTGGGTACCAGGACTACTGGGCCAAAGAAGGTGTGTTAGACATGTGGGGAACCACACTACCAGCATGACTGCCCTGTGGAGAGGACCAAAGCGTCCAAATCAGCCGGACCCACTACCGTGGGAGATATGGGCAAGGCCCATCAAATTCGTGTAGCAGTGAATAACTTCCAGGTAGAGCATCATTCAACGATGCTCGAGACGACAAGTACCTTCACTGACCAGACCCTTAGTATTTTGGTAGATCCCGGTGCTACCAAGAGTTTCATTTATGGTGAAGCGCTAAAAAGGATTAAGGCAAAGGCAGTCAAACAGGACGAGTTTAGCTTCACAGAGATGGCTTCAGGAGCCAAACAGAAAGTTGGAGGAAAGGTTACGGGCTGTGCCCTTAACCTGGGAGAGTTTGTCACAAGGTCCAACCTATACGTCATGATCCTAGGATCTTATGATGTTGTGATTGGTATGGATTGGTTCGAATCGCATGAGGCATACTCAACTGTAAGACGAAACGGTTGAGCTTGGTCGATGACGAGGGACAGCGACGTGTGATTGTAGGACGGAACCAGGGAGCTTCCCTGAGATTCATTTCTTCCATACAGCTACGGAAGAGTATGTGCAAGGGGTGCAAGATTTATGCGATCCTTGCGCTAAACGAGAAGGGAGTAGCTAAAGGTCTAGAACACCTTCTGGTGGTGAGAGAGTTTGTGGACATGTTTCTGGAGGAGTTACCTGGGATGCCACCGGAGAGGGAGTTGGAGTTTACTATAGACCTAAAATCGGGGTCTAAACCAATAGCAAGAATGCCTTATCAGATGTCGACCCCAGAGTTACAAGAGTTGAAAATGCAACTGAAGGAGTTGTTGGACCTGGGACTGATACATCCTAGTGTGTCACCGTGGGGTGCACCTGTTATTTTCATATGAAAGAAGGATGGATCGTGGAGGATTTTCATTGACTACCTCAACTAAACAAGGATATGATCAAGAATAAGTATACATTGCCGAGAATTGATGATCTGTTCGATCAAATCAAGGGTGCGACGGTGTTCTCCAAGATCGATTTGTGATTAGGGTATCACCAGTTACGGATCAAGGAGGATGATGTCCCTAAGACTACCTTTAAGATGAGGTTTGGACATTACGAGTTTACTGTTTTATTGTTTGGACTAACAAATTCCCCAGGGGTATTTATGAGTTTGATGAATGGGGTGTGCCGCGAGTACTTGGACAAGTTCGTCCAAGTATTCATTGACGATATTTTGATCTAATCTCGAACGACGGAGGAGCATGACGAGCACTTGCGCTTGGTACTACAGTGTCTACGAGAGCACAAATTGTATGGGAAGCTGTCCAAATGCTCATTTTATCAATCAAAGATTCACTACTTAGGGCATGTCATCTCCGACGAAGGCATCACCGTGGATCCAGCCAAGGTCGAGGCTATTATGGAATGGCCTACGCCGATGAATGTCACTGAAGTGAGTAGCTTTATGGGTTTAGTAGGATACTATCGACAGTTTGTCGAGGGATTTTCTAAGATAGTAAATCTGATCACGGAATTGCAGAAGAAAAACAAGAAGTTTGTTTGGACCGAGAAATGCGTGGAAGCATTTAGGAGGCTTAAGGAGTTGTTGACAACAACGCCTATACTAAAGGTCCCTGACATGGACGTGGAATTCTTGGTATGCACAGACGCATCCAAGGAAGGCTTAGGCGGAGTCTTGATGCAAGACAGATGAGTGATTGCTTACATTTCAATGAAATTGAGAAGGCATGAGGAGAACTATGCGACACATGATTTGGATTTATTAGCCATCGTATATGCCTTGAAGGTTTGGAGACACTACCTTGTTGGATGAAAATTTGAACTAAATACTGATCATTGAGGACTACAACACATTTTTATGCAAAGCGACCTGAATGCCTGACAACGATGTTGGTCAGAATTGCTTAGCGAGTACGACTTTGAGATTACTTACATAAAGGGAACAGTGAACCGAGTGGCAGATGCTTTGATTCAGAGGCCACGCATATTTTCGGTGTTGCCTCTTCAAACGAATCTACGTGAAAAGATTCTAACTTTACATCATGACGACGACTGGTACAAAGAGGTCGAGGGTTTTATCAGACAAAACACAATGATGGTACTGCCAAACGATGAGTTGAGGATGTTGATCCTGAGAGAGGCTCATAGAGTAGTTTACATGGCTCACCCGAGAGTCACGAAGATGAGGGCAGACCTTAAACCCTTATTCTTCTGGAAGGGAATGAAGGTCGACATAGTCAACTATGTGGCCAGATGTCTAGAATGTCAGCAGGTAAAGGCTGAACATAGACACCCAGCAGTATTACTACAACCACATGTCATTCCAGAATTGAAATGGGAGGTTATTTCGATGGATTTTATTGTTGGATTACCACTGACGGCAAGGAGACACGACTCGATTTTCGTAGTAGTAGACACTCTGATGAAGAGTGATCACTTTATTCCTGTGCGTACGACGTATCAGGCACATGACATAGCTAAAGTTTTCGTTAGTGAGATTGTGAGGTTGCATGGTGTGCCTAAGAGGATTATATCTGATCGAGGATAGGTGTTTACTGGACGATTTTGGACGAGTTTCCAAGAGGCCTTGGGAACCCAACTTAACTTTAGTACTGTGTATCACCCAGAGACTAACGGGCAAACCAAACGAAGTAACCAAACCTTGGAGGACATGTTGCACATGTACGTGATGGACCAACAAAAGCATTGAGAAGAATTCTTTCCTCTAGTAGAGTTCGCTTACAACAACAGTTACCAAAGCACCATTAGCATGGAACCTTTCGAGTTTCTTTACGTGCGACCATGTAGGATGACCTTGAGTTGGGATAGGCTTGCGGATAGGGTCCTGGTGGGATCAGAAGCGATCCAAGAAATGGAAGAGCAAATGCAAACAATAAGACAAAGGATTAAAGAAGCACAGGATCGACAGAAGAGTTATGCCGATGCACACCGAGTCGACCGTAGTTACGAGGTCGGTGATCGAGTCTTCCTGCAGGTTAAACCGCATAAGAGTTCGATCAAGTTTGGAAAGGGAGCTAAACTCTCTCCTAGGTTCATGGGACCTTTCGAGATTGTGGAGAGAAAGGGGACCGTGGCCTATCGACTAGCCTTGCCTGATTCTTTGGGGCGTATGCATGATGTTTTTCATGTATCTGTTTTGAGACATTATATTAGTGATCCTACACATGTTATTGACATGAGTTCCTTGCAGGTATCGGATGAGGGAGCGCTCACGACTGAGCTGGTCCGCATATTGGATCATCGTGTTCGACAGCTACGACGTCGAACGGTGGATCAGGTCAAGGTCCAGTGGGACAATTATAGTCCACACTCAGCGACCTAGGAGGACGCATATGATATGTGCCAGCAGTTTCCATTTTTGTTTTATAGATAACCATATGATACTATGATACACTTATTTCGGCATTTATACTGAGAAACTTTGGGACGAAGTTTAGACCAAGAGGGGGTGTATGTAACATCTCGCTCAGGCGCACTGAGCGAACTTATTCTCTGAGGACACTTGCTCGCAAGTGATCCAGATTATTATGATATTTAAACATTTGACTTTGGTTATGATGCATCATGGGTAGATGACATGTTGTTTTACTACATTGACATAGACAGATGCTATTGACTCGGTTTTACTGAGTGTGTAGATTTTTGGACCTTGAGGATGCAGAGGCATCAATGAAACCCCTTGGACTCCGGATCGAGTCAGGGAGTGTGCTATTGGGGTTTGATTGACTTACTGTGATATTAATACATTTTGATTAGATTATATGATGTGGACATGTTATGACATGATTTCTTGATGATGCAGGCTGACGATAGCTTGCCGACCAGACTGACATATGGAGTAAAGGGGTCACACACAACTACCAGAGAGGTTGATGGAGAAGTGTGGATAGCATCCCTGCCATAGCCTACTAGCACTCCCACCGTGGCTCAAACTGTAGGTTAACGATTACCTAGTTCGATAGGACCCATGATGCCATGAGGGCAAACTACGACAGTTGCTCACGATGATTCTAAGGGGCAAGCAATAAGGCGAGGGCCTTATTCCTTAGAATCCCTTAGTCTCCCACAAGTTCACCTGGCAGAGTGTTGAATCCAAAGGTTATTGATGTCTACCAATCAGTCAAGAGGTGAATGGCACCCTTGGAGCACATAGTGTGTCCTGAAGGGCATGTCACACAAAGAAACAAAAGAGGCGAGTGGCACCCTTGGAGAATGTAGTGCGTCCTGAAGGGAACATCACGTTGTTGATGATAAAGGAACGAACCTAGATGGCCCTAAGACAATCAAGACTTTAAGAAATTTTAAAACAACTCCCCTAATTAAATGTCTCCCAGTACAGAATCTAAGTCATAAGTCTAAAAAATTCGCTAGGAGTAAGATTTTGTCTACCCTTGAGAAAATATCTATATAAAATTATAATAATAAAATTTAAAGTAAAAACCCCTTACGTAATAATTTGGTCTTCATAAATTTTGGGGTAAAATGAAGAGAGTAAGAAATATAAAAATTAGGAAACTAGAGAATGAGGCAACATAAAAAGGGAAAGAGGGGAACTTATGGTAAAAAGCGGGAGGTCAACTTAGTAAAGAATCTGCATTTAAAGAACCTTATAAATTGAACTAATTTAGCAATTTCATTTTAGGGAAAGCTTTTAAAACCTGTAAGGGAATCTAGGGACACCTAGGAGTGATTTTAGGAGTAATCCTAGGTGGGTGAGGGAAATGAGACAATTAATAAATTAAAGAAAATAATTATTGGAGGAAAGTGGGGGATGGATGACACTTGTACGATGGATAATTTTTAGAAGATTTTTATTAAAACTTAAATTAAATGAGATTTAGGGAAATATGGAAGTTCTAAAACTCTATAAAAGAAAGGGAGGAGAAGGAAGAAAGGGGATTGGTTGTTAGCGTAATGTTACACTGCCAGATTAGTGACTTGATTGATTTACTTGTGGCAGTTGGGATTTCCTAGCTCAGAGAGGAGTGGTATCTCGGCCTTGCAAGGCGAGCTGGGAGCTAGACATACCATCTAGATAGTGTGTGTCCCTTTTGTGCCTCGGGGGGCTAAGGGGGAAGCAGCGTACCCCTAGCGTTGGTTGGGAGGTACCAATGAGGTCTCGACAGTCGGTGAGCGGGAGCGGCACAAAGCGCGCAGACGACACTCGGAGCGGGCAAGAGGGCAATGGTACGCTTCCTTATTGAATTATAGTATGTTGTTAGGATGTATGAATTGGATCTGCATGTGCATTGAGTAGGTAGTTGATTGTCTAGTATCATGACCTTGAAATTTTAATGATGGCAAAGTCTCTTTAATTCTGCATTCTAATCATTGGATAAGTTTAGCGTTGCTTGTTATATATTTTCTAGATGAACCAACCTGGTGTTGCTTTACCTCCTTCATAACCTAACTCTGTTGATGCCCTCTTAAATAACCGTGTTTCCTTGTTTCATTATTGTGGCTCTAATTAACTCTTTTGGACAGTCACCCTTGTTGTCAACATTATTGCCTTTCTGCCCGGCGTTCTCCCACCTTACCCCAACGTTTTTCGTCACTAGAAATGCTTTGTTGGCTGCATTTTCAAAGAAACTTGTAGATGACTAGGAGCCTATGAGAGGCATAGATGTATGCCCAACCTTTGGTTTTGTTCTTCTAATTTCTATGAGCAGGGAATAGATATGTCGTGAAGGAATGATTAACTCTTAATGCATGCCAAAGTTATATCAAGTTCTAGTTCTGCACAGCGATGCATTCTTCATTTATATTCTTGAAATTTTCTTTTTAGGCACAACGATTTATAATCGACTGTGTCTTTATACCTCCTGTAAAATGCGCCCACTGTATGCAAGGTGGAATCTTGGGATGATGTTGAATCTTAATTACACAATGAGATTTACAAAATATGATATTGTTTTAATTATTTAATTGTTATCCTCCTCCCACTTGCCTTCGCAGCGATTTTATGTGTTGATTGTCTGCCATTTTTGACACAACAAATTTACCGCCATTCGTACAACGATTACCCTAGTGTTTGATGGCGAGTTGCCCCTCCGGTTGACCATGATTTCTCACTTGCCATTAAAATCTACAATGCACTGAGGTGATGCATGAGATGCTAGATATGGCTTGTGTCCTGGTGTTGTTGTGCCTCCAACCTAGAACTGGCAACGAAATCCTCACGATAGCATTCACTTTCCGCTGAATTTTTTTTACAGCGTGGATTATTACTTGATTGTGTATTTTCGTTAATAACCCTCATCGCCTTGATACTCAGAATATTCCAACCTTCCTATGAACCTGCAGTTTGGATAAACTCAGTGTTTGTGTCGGTTGCATCAGCAATGTTCTTTTATGCAAAGTTTTGCAGAACGTAGTGGTATTTTAGGATTGCTTTTATCTTTGTGTCCTTAAACTCAATGATTTTACATTTGTATATTTTTTTCCTCCTTCAATAAACTTTGTGATGACGGCCACTGGGTGAAACCCAACTTTTAGGATAATGCCTGTCCCTCTGGGATGAGAATTAAATACGATTTTAAGTAATGAAATCGTCCAATTTCACCCCTACCATCTGTTAAATTCATAAAATTTTCACCTAGGCACCGTGTTAAATTCACACATTTAGCCCTTTTTTCCTCTGCAATTTGTATAAGGCTGCATTCAACAAATGTAGTACACTTCCTCCCTCTGCAAACTGTATGATTGGATGCTTATGCCTTCAGGAGGGAGTTTTCCGACTTGATTCTGGTCTCTGACTACTACCATTGATGGCTACCAACTTGTTGCGTGAATCCTGGCATGTGCGCATCAGTGGCCCGATTGGTGTTTGGCAAGCACTCTCAACCGCTAGATTTTATTGCTATTTGATAACATAAACTGTGTTATTAAGGTGTAAATGTTTTGAGACTATAACATTGTTATTATAATACGTAAAGGTATTGTCATTGAACCTATTGTTTATGATATATGTAATGACTATATATTGTTAATGTAACACGTAAGGGTAAGGTCATTGTTATTTTAATTGCAATGCTATTGCAATATAAAAAGTAATGATATGGTTATTTTATTGTCATGTTATTGTAGTTTCATTGTTATTGATAACAAATAAAATGTAAAGTCCTTGTTATTTTAATTGCAATGTTATTGTAATATAAAAAGTAATGATATGGTTATGTTATGGTAATGTTATTGTAATTTCATTGTGATTGATAACATATAAAATCTAAGTTCCTTGAATCTAAGTGCAATCAATTGTTATGATTCAGTAAATGGGGATCTGCAATTAACTAAATGTACATTATTTTAAGGTTTGATTGGTAACTCCTCGATTAATGGAAATTAATTGGAGTAATTGGTCTGTAATTAATTCCATTGAGTCATAGATAAGGCCTTGTATTAATAATGGTTGGTCGTTGTCGGAGTCCTTCTGACTTGCGTCTTACGTAGAGGACGTGGTTGTTCATTTAATTATTGTTGTACTTGGTTGTAATCATTTAATTGCTTGGTCTACTTGTGTCGGGCGGGATGTAGACACCTCCATGTTCCTCAGAACAGTCGCCAGCCCTGAGACCTTAAATGTTTAAAATCGATGGGAACCTGGGCTTGAGCGTTGCGTATGTGTCTTGGAGGTCCTAACCATTGCAGGGTAGGACAGGCGGGTAGTCAGTCTTATTTATTTGTCGATTGATTGTCATTCATTGCATGCAGATACTCAATGTGCGTCTTAGGTCGTCATGTTGTGGCATCATGGTATGCATCTTGTACATCGTCGTATGGCGACGCAAAGTCGAATGTATGTATTGTCCTTGTACACATGTGCACACACCGAAAAATAAAAATAAAAAAATTGCACTTCTTATAAGAGGTTCGTCGTCGTAACGAGAAGGTTCGTTAACGACACCCATAGCACATTTTTCACTCTTAATGTGCCTCCCGACTCCAACTAAAATAACATTGTTCCATATCCCCTCACTTCATGCTTGGTCTCCATACCAAGTTCCACATGCATCTCTGAGTCAGAATCTGTGAATCTCTTAAACACCTCTCATCCTCCTATCATATGGAAAGTGGCTCCACTATCTATCATCCATGCATCAACCGATATGATGCCCAAGGAAGTCTAGGAAACAAATAAGAACTTTGTCTATTAAAAATTCTTAAAAAAAACATCCACTTGAGTCTTTATCGTTGTAGCTACCTCTGGTTTCACTTTGTTCCCCCCTTTCTTCCTATGTGGATATTGACCTGCATAATGTCCAAAATTGTGACATACAAAGCACTTGACTTTGCTCATGTCCTTGTTCTTCTTATGATCTTGAGAGGTAGACTCTCCACCTAGAATATTTCTAAATTTTCCCTTCCTTATGTGGTTGACAAGAGAAAGGATATCATCATGTATACTCTTCAAACCATCCCTTAAATATGATCAAGTCTCCTCTTAAATACAATCATTCCATAGTCTATCAAACCTTGGAAATGTCCCTCGTACATCAATCCCCTTCACAAAAGGTTCCCAAGACTTGGGAAGACCTCTTAATGATACATTCACCAACTCATCATCATGTACTGTCTCACTAATGGATGCAAGTTGATCTTAGATATGTGTAATCTTCATAAGATAGTTCACAATCGTGTCCTCATTGGACATCTTGACAACTTGAAGCTAGTACTTCAAATGCTGAAACCTTCATGTATTATTGTTTTGATATAGACTCACCAAAGCATCATACATTTCCTTCGAAGATTTATTCTCATCAATTTGTGGTATCAAGTGATCCTTTATGGATTCTAGCAACAATCACTTGGCCTTCACTTCCTTCTTCTTATGAGCTACCAATTCTTGTGGATCAATAGGGCTTACAACTAGAGCCTCAACATACTCTTTGAGGTAATTTTCCTCCTATAGAAGAAGAATCCTTTCCTTCAACACCCAAAATTTGGTTTCTTCTTCCAACCTATCCTCAATATTCAATGTGTTTACCATTGTGTCTCAAAGGATGACCCCCTCTCTCCTTCAAAGCCTGGGATCCAAGATCTAATCTAATAACCATCTGTTGAAACTATTATGTACTATCCTATACAACCCTATATGTGACTGTGACCAATGTTTCCCTTTTATATAGGTGATTCTCACCACTGTGACCCGCGTACACCTATGTACACCTGCAAAAAACCTGTTTTGTTTTAGTTCTATAGCTTCCATAAAATATGTCCTTTGCTTTCTGCCTCTTGGTTATAGATATTCTTGCAATTGTTGAGATATATGATATTGGTTTCCTTCCTTCAGCGCCCTAGATTTGATACCATGTTTATTTATTTCTCGCACTCAACCCTTGGTATTATCTAATACCATGTTGAGTTTTTCCTCTACTAAACACCTGAAATTTAGATCAAAATAAAATCACTTTATCTTCTAAAACTACAGTTGAGTAATCAACTAAACAAACAGTGGAATCACAACCTAGGAAACCAAAATATCACATAGAAGACACTCATATTTTCGATTATAAACCCATAGAAAAACCCCTGAGGGGAAACCAGTTCCAATATTCTTTTATTAAGGTCAAATCAGGGCTCACGTAATAGGGAAAATGGCCCTCTAAGAGAAATATACATTGTAGAAGAACCTAGAAACACCTTTTTTGTTGTATGACAATGTAATAGAAAGTTTCTCAAGGTATATGTGAATTTCCTTCAGGAATATCATGTATGTACGTGACTATCTCTAATGAGACCTATGTACATGTACAAAAAACCCGTATGAAAACTTTCGTATGACACACCCCTTTCCTTTGGATTCTAACCTCTGAAACCCACATGGGACTGCCTCTGCTCTCTCTTCTCCTTGACCTTTATGACCTCTAGATGAAATTCCTTCTCCACCTATCCAAGATATTGAATCACAGTCCTTTGTGATCCAACCCTCTCTGTATCAATACTTGGATTAAACCTCTTCACCCAACCTATGAGATATCCTCACTCTAGTGTAAGAAAAATTACTTTGTTTCTTCACCCCTCACACTAGAAAAAGTCCTTCTTTGTTATCCACAACCCCGGTCTCTCATGAAAGTCTCAATCATGTCAACTCCCTCAACACAAGTCTCCCACAAGTGTATCTCACACAAGTGAGTATCTTCCTCCTTCACCCTAGCCTTTCTTTTATAATCACAAGTTACAATCTATTTATAATATCCAAAGTGATCTACGATTGAGATTACTTCTCACACCCACTTAAGATTTTTATTACATGTTGCATGTTATGCATGTTCCTTAAATAACTCAATTCACTAATAAAAACACTTTTACTTTAATTAAGTCCTTTTAACTAAATTAAAATCAATTTTAGAATACTTTCTATGACTTCCACATGCTAGACACATGCCAATGTGAAAGTACCTGTCTAATGATATCACTAACATCAACACTTCTCATATATCTCTTCATGCATGTCATTTGTTTTTGTTTCTTAAGAATATCCGGTGATTGATGAACAATGGTATTAGTATTAGACTGATTCAACTGCGAATGTGAATTATCTATTGTAGCTAAAAGTTATCCTGAGAATGGGTTTCCCCACCAAATCTATCTCTTTAAGGTATTATGATTTCCATTTGCAATAAAATAGAAAATGAAATAAATACCCAAAAAGAGAGAAAAAAAGGTCATGAATAGTTCAAGAAACGTATATGAAACAAACACACAATCATTAAAGTTAATTGAAATGATGTCAGGCCATTAATCCAAAGAATCACATTGTCCCAAATGAAGAAGAGTATAATTGGGCCTCATTTCAGATGTGATTCATATTATTGAGTAAAAAGGAATCTATCCTCCTCAACACATTGGATGCAATTGTTATAGCTTTGACCCACTTGTTGAAGTAGTCAACAACCATAATGATATAATTGTTACGATTAGCCAAATTAGGATTACATTTCATGAAATATATCCCCCATTTTTCAAATCAACCAATGGTAACAAGAAGGTGTAAAGGTGTAAGGTGATCATACCTTTTCCAAGTAAATATTTTGCATATATGACACTTCTGGACTACCTGAATGCAATCTTTAAAAATGGATGCATAGAAGTATCATATGCATAAAATTTTCTAGTTTGTGGTCATTCCAGAAAGATGATTGTCACATGCTCAAACTTGGAAATCACTCAATATCCTATTAGCTTTGTCATGGACCATACATCAATGAAAATCTAGTCTACAACTTGATGATAAAGAGTATCGTTGATGATGAGATAAATTTTGGCATGGCGGTGAATACACCAATGTTTATCGCAAGATAGGAGAGGGTTAGACCACTAGGTCTAAATATACACTAGCACATCTCCATACTAGGGATTGAAAGAGTCAATGTGGAATAATAATATGTACAACAATGACTTAATAACCATAGCTTCCTCAATGTCTTGATTAATATCAAACATGAGCTCCAAAAAGGCCAAGGACTTCTTTGAGAGGTAGAAAACTCCAAATCAAACTCCTATAAGATGACTATCCATTATGAATACCTCCCCGCCATTTCTTTTTTTGGTCAAGATGTATTGTATTGGGTTGGAGTATGCTAGAAGAATTGTTTTCTAAGGAAGAATATAGTATATGAGATTCTTGAAAAAACATACATAGCTACCAAAGCCAACTTATTACAATGACAATAAAACAATTAGGTGAAAAAAACACCGTTACTAATGTAATAAACCACATGTTCTTGTTGCAACTTGTCTTCTTGAATCAAAACCAAACTAATAGTGGAATCTAATGTGGCAAGATAGAGGAAAACTTCCTTACTATTCCATAAGACTCAATAATTGAAATAACAATAACACTTCCTTCAAAGCATGAAAATATGATTGATCTTGGTCATTCCACATGAAAGGTACACCCTTTTTCAAGAGGTTCATAAATCATTTTTTAATCTCTAGTTAATTAGGGATAAACCATTTTAGAATTTTTTTCGTTCTCTTGTGATGTAATATACCCCATCATTCCATACTAAAAAAATTGTTACAAAGAAATTTTTCCTTTTTCCTTTCTTTCTTTACAAATAAATTTATCCAGTGGTCATCAAGGATTTTTCTTAAATGTAAATCAAGGATTTATGACAAGATAAATTGCCCATTGTTACCTCTTATTCACAAATATATATAAAGACATATCTTCTTAATAAATATTTCACTTACAAAACTCTTAGCCTCTCAATTCTTCAACCACTAAGCACATGTTAATAATTTTCTTAGTTATACTTGTTTAGCATTTGGAAAAAGGGTTGAAACTAGGTCTATGAATTATTTACCACATAATGTATCAAATTATATTTATATGTGGCTTAGGATTAAATCTCTCGACGTAAGTAGAAAGTGCAGGTTAAACACCCCTTGGTCAAGACATATTATTCAAACCATCGAATTATTTTCCAAGGTTTATTTAATCATTCGGTTATCAAAAGACAAATGGTAAGGTAGGTTACCCTCAACTCCAAGGATAAACTCGTATGGGGATGTTGGATTACAACGAGAGATTTTAATTTGGATTCAGTGATAGGGACATATACTACCACTATCATATTAATTGACTGTACTCACAATGTAGTAACGACATGATTTGGACCAATCCTACGATTCCAACCTGCATGCACCATGACCTAGATTGTAGCCTTTGAGGAGTTGCATATTGGTGAGTGCTTTGCAATCATATTAGGTTAAGAGGTTAAGGGATCAAGAACTAACATGTTTTTCGTTTGTATTGGGAAAGGTTCTTCCAAGAAAACATTTACCTTGGGAGCTTGAGTTTTCATTTTGTTTTTGTTGGCTATAAAGTTTGTTGTTTCCATGCATAGAGTTTTTTTTTACCATTAAGTAAAATCCCTTACCAAGTTTGAATTTCACTCATGTCCTTTGTTTGTCATGGTTATGAGATCATGGAGCATGGGTATAACTTCCAAAGGGTGCACCTCGCCCAAAAAATATATAGTAAGTAATGCCCATTAATGATTTTAAATTGAGGATTCTTCCAGTAATGCTCGGTTAGACCTCTCTTTATTTCTTGTTTGTAAGTTAAAGATTATGTAGCTTGGTGAAGGGTTTACTTGGATGTATTTTTTCATGTGAAAAAAAAATACATCTATGAAAATGGGTAGTGTTATTGCTAGTTTCCTTTCGAAAACAAGGTAAATCATGTCCAAGACTTTTCTTTGTTGGGAGACTTCTCTTCAGAGTTTACCCTTTAGCTTGAAGGACTGCGAACTTATTGGGGAACTCCAAGACTTCACAGAGTTGAATATTTAGGTGCTTAGACGTAATATCCACATACCAATACATGGCGAGGGTCTAGGTACCACTAGAAAGTAATCCTTAGGGTTAACTAATGTCATTCCCTTAAATCAAAAGAGAATTGACAGAGTCTAGTTACGTTGTCATCCGAGGTACTGAATAATCTCGCTACATTTATAGATTTTAATTCCTAGCCTTAATATTATGAGATATGTTGCAAAGGGTACATAATCTCCTTCAAAATTTATTAAAAGGAGGCAACATAATGCCTGGTTTCAAGTGTTCCAGTCTTAATAGAAATCTGTACAGCTTTTGTCTTAGAGTCCTTCGGAAATAATAGAGTTGTATATTGATATAAATTCCTATTTTTCTTATCAAAATATTCATGTCTATCTATGGAAATATTTTCCCCTTAGAAGTTATTATCAGAGAAGGATTATTTTATTTTGTGGTGATTTTGTACTCCAGAATAGGAAATGTAGCTTGGATTCGTTGCTATCGCATTTTCACAATTTCTTCAAGTTAAAAGGATAATGTATTTCTTTTCTCAAATTTTTATTGGTCAATTAACATCAATTCAAATGATGAAGATGCTAGTATATTTTTAGTCGTCCTCTCAAATCAATGAATAGGATTTATTGTTAATAAATTCCTTGCATTTATGAGTGCATAGGTTAACCTATTTACTTTTTCACATTTACTTAATCATATTAAGAAATTACTATAAGGTCATATAATTGTCACGTTTAGATGATTAACAAAAATTAATATCTATGAAAGTTTTTGTTGTCACTTTTACATGATTAAACCACGAATTGAAATATTGAAATATAAACGATCTCATCACGTTTGGAGTGTGAATGACATTCGTTTTTTCTTTTTATGGAAGGGGGTTTTAAGCCGATACCTATCGGCTTTCACAAGCCGACTTTGAGGCTATGCTAGTTATAATTCCTTCATTGTTTAGTTAACCCTCTCTGTTTTAATACATCTAACAATATTTTTACTTCGGTAATATGTTAACGATGGGTTCCTTTACTATTTCGAGGAAACACATCAGTTTGTCGACGAAAAATATACCATAGTTATTGTATCGTTCGCTTCGTACCGTTTTGGATTTGACTCAAAAGGGGCAGCACAGGTATATCCTTTGTTTAGTTGATTTTTATTAGTCAAGCGTTCTCTTTTTCTTTTTTTTTAAACAAACAAAAGAGTAAGTCAACTAACTTGAGTTAAATATTTTTATTTTCAAGTAAATTTATTTATACTTTTACTAATCTCGGTTGTTTTGTCTATAGGTTAAAGTTCATTAATATGCCCTCAAGATCGATACTGGACGAGAGGTATTCGAGTTGCGATGCAACATGTTCCCTTTGAATTAATTTCAATGTTTTATTTGTTTTCACAATTCGAAAGAATTATAAATATTCAACCTTCCCTTTAATATATATATATATATATATATATATATACCTTGTATTTTTTCAAGAGAAATTTTTTTGTTTAAGGATGTTGAAAGATATTTAAAAAAAAAATGCAGCGTTCATTTTTATCTCTGTACATGATTTCTCAATTTATAGATATAAGTTCATTAACTTTTTTACTGTAATAGATTATATACAGCTTGTGTGGGCCTAATGGTTAAGAACATATGTTTCCTCTTAAAAAGTCATAGGTTCAAATCCAGAGGGGATAAGTAACATCTTTTATAAATATATTTTTATTGTCCATTTGACCTTTCTCATTTCTGAACTAAATATGAAACTTTTAGATTTTACATGTGATACAAAAAAAATTAATTAATTAACTTTCTGCAATTCCTATATTCAACTATAGATTTATATTTATTTGAGAGGAAAGTTCATGTATTTGAAGTCTTATTTCAAAAACATCCATATGTTATTATAGTTGTATAATAACATGATTTATAGTACTATATCATGATAAATTACCAGTTATAACAAGTTATAATTATACCCTTTATCCTTCACATTTCTACTTATGTAAAATCTATCTCTACAATTTAACAAAGATTTAATAAGAAAGAAATGCGTATGAACAAAAAATTGAAGATGCAGATTATATATATCTGGATCCAACAACGTAAAACAAATGGAACAACCATGTTCCACCCAACCTATATGCAGAACAACCAAGCTACTCGTCCTGGTCACCCCCTATCATAACTATGAATCCATAAGCGTGAATTGAGCTCCACTCCTTAGCCAATTTTCCTCTGTATAGTCTAGAAAAACATTTTCTTAACACAATGAGTTCTCACACAACAAATATTTCTCCCCACAACATACTAAGCAATGTCTTGCCTCCCACATATGTTGCATTTATCCTTCTTGTTCCTAGTAGGTTTTTTAATTGAACTCATTTACCTCCTTGGAAATTCGCAGATTTAGAAATCCCTGATTTCCAGGGGTTTTCGGTGACAAAACTTCACTTCTGACACTTGTTAAAATCAATTTTGATTTAACTCACACATGTTCTCGACTCATGGAGTCATAGTCAACTCTTTTTAACCCAGTTATTCCACCTATTTCCTGCATTAAATAAATTAAAAATTTTGTCTTTTACATTTGTCCATCAAAAGAGGATAGTTGTCAAGTCAAACTCTTGCTCAATAAATAAAAATATAACAATTAAGTGTCTTAATAACATTAAGTATGAATTTCCATAAATGGAAATTATTCAAAAATTAAAATGTTTAATTATTGAGGATATTACATCCTCTCCCCCTTAAGTATAACATTGTCCTCAATATTATTCTTCCCTTCCATTCATCACCTGGAATAGAGCTGGATATGATTTCATCATTTCATCTTCCATCTCCGAGGTAGCCTCCTCAGGGATAAAGTGCTTCCATGGCACATTTACCTGGGTGATGGCTCTGTTCCAAAGTATTGTTTATGTCATGTCTAGAATGCAGAGAGGTTCCACTTGGAACTCGCCTTCTAGTTCCACCTACACCATGTTCCAATCAATGATGTGAGTAGGATCATGAATATATTTTTTCAATAATGACAGATGAAACACATTATGAATTTTAAATTAGCAGGGAGCACTAGTTGGTATGCCACTAGTCCAATTCAAGTTAAGACTCCGAATGGACCATAAAATTGTGGTGCCAGCCTGGAATAGTTCTCTATATTTAATGAACTCCTTCTTTCTTTGAGTTTAAGGTACATGTGTTATCTAACATTAACTTCCTGGTGCCGTCTTTTCTTATCTGCATAATTTTTTTGTTGATCTTGCACAACCTTTAAATTCTGTTGCACCTTTTTGACCATCTAATCCTTTCCCTGGAGCATTTTAGGCCCAACCATTATTCGTTCAATCGAATTATCCCAACTTATCAGAGTTGTACATTTTTTTCTATATAAAACTTCGAAGGGACTCATTTTCGTCGACGCTTGATAACCATTATTGTATGTGAATTCAACTAAGTGTAGGTACTCTTCCCACTTAGTTTGTTTCATCCTTATGTACATTTTTAACATATCTTCTATAATCTAATTTGTATGCTCTATTTGTCCATTCATTTGCAAATGATAACTTGTACTAAAATTCAAATTAGTTCATAGACCTGCAAACATTTATTTCCATAAATTTGATGTGAATTCGACATATCTATCTGAAATCACCATTTTAGGAATTCCATGCAATCTAAATATTTATTTCATAAAACATTTAGCGATATTAATAGCTTTCTAAGTAGATTTCAGAGGTATGAAGTGAGAAGATTTACTCAATTTATCAATTACTACCATGATGGAATCATTTTGTCTTTGAGTTTTAGGAAAATCTGTAATGAAATCCATCAAAATAATTTCCCATTTCCATTCTTGTATAGGTAAAGGTTGTAGTAACCCTACTAGATGGTGATTTTCAGCCTTTACCTATTGACAATCTAAGCATTTAGATAAGTATTTAGTTGTTTTAGATTTCATATTAGGCCAATAAAATTGTTTCCTCAAGGTTGTTATCATTTATGGTATCCAGGATGACCAAAATAGGGATTTTTATGCAAATCACTCAAGATTATCAATTTTAATTCAATAGAATTTGGTACATACATCTTGTTTTTGAACTTTAGTAGTCCATTTTTATCAATACTAAAATATGTAATATTCAAATCCCCTTCATTTTTCTACAACTATTATGTTGTTTTGATGTATTTTGCATCATTTATGCTTGCAAATTTACCTATTTCCTCAATATCGTTTTCCATTTTGTTGATAATAATTTCATATAACTCATTAGTTCTTTGACTTAGTGCATATATTACTTTATTCTCCTTTCCTATGATATGTCGAACTTCGAAATCAAATTCACTTAAAAATGATAACCACCTTGTTTGTCGTGCATTGAGGTATTTTTGACTAAACATATGTTTCACACCACTGTTATATGTTAATAATAGGAATTTTCCTCCCATTAAGTAATGCCACCACATTTTGAGTGCATGAGTTATATCCTCTAAGTCCAAGTCATGAGGTACGTAATTTCTTTTATGTTCCTTCAATTTGGGAGATTCGTAAAAAATTATGTGTCCATCTTGTGACAATACTCCTCCTAATTTCTCTTTACTTGCATCTACACAAACTGTAAAATCTTTATAAGAATTATCCACTTTAAGGATTGGTGAATTGTAGTTAATAAACCTTTCAATTTATCAAAACAGTGCTAGCATTTTTTAGACCAAATAAATTTCCCTTTATCTGCAGTGATGTAACGGAATAAGAAATTTTGGAAAATACTTCAATAAACCTCTGGTAATCACTAGTAATCCCCATGAATGATTGTATGTATGCTACATTCTTAGGTACATTCCATTCCATAACAAATTTAATCTTTTGGGGGTCTACTACAATACCATCCTCTGATATTACATGTCCCAAATAGTGTATCTTTCTTTGATAGAGGTCACATTTATCGAACTTAGAATATAGTTTGTGCTCTCTTAGAGTTTGTAGTATTATTTTTAAATATTGCTCGTTTTCTTCTTCAGACTTCGAAAAGATTAGTATATCGTCGATAAAAATCTATATGGATCTATCCAAGTGCTAGATGAATATGTTTTTAATTAAACACGTAAAAAAATTTGGTGCGTTAGTAAGTCCAAATGGGATTACTACAAATTCATAATGTCCATAGCATGTCCTAAACGTTGTTTTATTTACATCTTCATCTGTTATTCTGATTTGATGATATTCATACCTTAAATATAGTTTAGAGAATATTTTTGCTCCTTTAATCTGATCAAATAAATCATTAATTCTGGGTAGAGGGTACTTATTTTTAATCATCATCTTATTCAATTGATGATAGTCAATACATAATCGTAGTGTTACATATTTCTTTTTGACAAATAATACTGGTGCTCCCCATGGAGAAACACTTTGTCTTATGTATCCTTTATCTAATTGTTCATGTAGTTGAATTTTTTATTTTTTCAACTCAAGAATACTCATCCTGTAAGGTGTCGTTGGCAGTGGTGCATATCTAGGTAGTAGATTAATAGAGAAATCTACTTTTCTTTTGGGAGGTAATTCTTGTATTTCCTCCGCAAATACATCCTTAAATCCTCAAAGTACACAAAATTATTCTATTCTTGGTTTTGTTTCTTTATCTAGTAGATTTGTTACTTGGATAACATATATTTTATAGCCTTTTGTAATGCACTTCTTAAATTTCATTGTTGATATTTGTCTGATAGAAATTGGTTTACTAATTCCTTGAATTGTTCTTGATATTCCACCTCCATCTTTGTAAATAAATGATTTTTCATAACAGTTTAGTATAACTGTGTTCTCATCTAACTTGTCTATACCTATAAGTGTGTCGTATGAACCTAAAGGTAATATGTTTAAGTTTACCTTTATATCCTGACTATTTATATCCAACTTACATTCCAGAATGAGTTCAGTCACCTTTCTTTTTGTTCTTGTTTCTAATTATACTAACCTGGATTTAGTATGTCTTACCCTTTTTAGCTTGCTTGAGTCTACCAAAGATTTGGTAACATAACTTAAACGAGCTCCTGGGTTAATTAGAATATAAAATTTTATGTCATGAATTTTACCTTCAATTTCCACAATGGTGGATTGATGATTTGCTTTCCTGTCATCTAACGTTCTGTTGATTCTATGAACACTTTTGTCAATATCTCCAACCGTTGAAGCTTCTTATATGTTATGAATATTTTTGTTTGCAGCATTTTTGTATGAATAGTTTATCAACAAATGTGGTTTTCCACATCCCCAAACTTTCAATGGTTCTCTAACATTATCTATTGTTTTCTTAAATGCCAAATTAACGAACTTGTTTCCCTATACTTGTGGTGAGTTTCTAAAGGAGTTATGTTCTTGATGTCCTTTGGACATGTTACGAAATGGTGATGGATTGAAACCCTTTTTCCTTTGATTTAATTTCTCTTGCTTATTTTTTCTCCATGCTTTTGGATTTTCAGATCATTGCTTGTATTGTTCATAACATATTATTTCTTTTCACAACACTTCATTCAAGGTTTTTGGATTATCAAACTCTATTTTTTCCTTATATGACTGAGGTAAGCAACTTAAAAACCTCTGAAATTTTACCTTTTCATCTTTTATATAGGGAAAAAATATCAATAGTTCCAGAAATTTAGTAATTAGATCCTCCATAGACATCTATCCTAACTTTAGCTCATAGAACGCTTTGGCTTTTCTCTCATAATAACTTTCTGACAGGCATTGTTTCTTAAAATATTTCTTAAATGCCAAATTAATGGACTTGTTTCCTTATACTTGCGTTGAGTTTTTGAAGGAGTTATGTTCTTGATGTCCTTTGGACATGTTATGAAATGGTGATGGCTAGAAACCCTTTTTTCCTTTGATTTAATTTCTCTTGCTTCTTTTCTCTCCATGATTTTGGATTTTCATATCATTGTTTGTATTGTTCATAGCATATTATTTCCTTTCACAACACTTCATTCAAGGTTTTTGCATTATCAAACTCTATTTTTTCCTTATATCACTGAGGTAAGCAACTTAGAAACCTCTGAACTTTTACCTTTTTCATTTTTTATATAGGGAAAAAATCTCAATAGTTCTAGAAATTTAGTAATTAGATCCTCCATAGACATCTATCCTAACTTTAGCTCATTGAACTCTTTGGTTTTTCTCTCATAATAACTTTCAGACAGGTATTGTTTCTTAAATGCCAAATTAACGTACTTGTTTCCCTATACTTGTGGTGAGTTTCTGAAGGAGTTATGTTCTTGATGTCCTTTGGACATGTTACGAAATGGTAATGGCTTGAAACCCTTTTTCCTTTGATTTAATTTCTCTTTCTTCTTTTCTCTCCATGCTTTTGGATTTTCAGATCGTTGCTTGTATTGTTCATAGCATATTATTTCCTTTCACATCACTTTATTCAAGATTTATGAATGATCAAATTCTATTTTTTCCTTATATGACTGAGGTAAGCAACTTAAAAACCTATGAAATTTTACCTTTTCATCTTTTATATAGGGCACAAATCTCAATAGTTCCATAAATTTAGTAATTAGATCCTCCATAGACATCTATCCTAACTTTAGCTCATCGAACTCTTTAGTTTTTCTCTCATAATAAATTTTTGTCAAGTATTGTTTCTTAAAATATTGTTGATTAATTGGGTTGGTTGTCATTGATGTCAACCCTTGAAGAAAATCCGGTAGTGAATTCCAGTAGCACAAAGGTTTGGGTAATGGAACCAAGCTTGTTTGATGGAAAATGGTATGATTTTTGATATATTTGCATGTAATACTATTCTAGATGGATAGTACATGCCATTCCATTTCCGGTGGTATGTGGAACATCACATAACTCGTCACGGTTAGAGATTTATGGCCATGTGAAGTTGGAGAACCCTCATGAGTCATATAGAAGCCCCAAAAGGTCAAAGTAGTCAAAGTGTTTTCAAAAGAAATTATTCAAATAATAAAGTTAATGGAGAAATCCCTAAAATAAAGAAAGTGGGATGCTACATGAAAGTGTAAATAAGAGGCAAGGCTCTCTCATTTAAGTACACTTGAACCTATTGAATATCATTGAATATATATTTTTTGAAAGGTTATTTGGGTAGGTATTATTGATAGAGAAAAGTGCAGTAGGAAAAGTGTGGCAGGAAAAGTGCGGAAAAAAAAGTGCAGCAGAAAAAGTGTGGCAGAAAAACTACGGCAAGAAAAATTTGGCAGGAAAATCGTGGCAAAAAAATCATGGCAGAAAAAGTGCGACAGAAAAATCACAGTAGAAAAATATCAGCAGAAAACGTGTGGCAGAAAAATCACGGTAGAAAAATCACAGCAACAACATGGGTGGGGTCTATTTATGAGAGATATGGCACATCTTGTTTGAGGTATGTTTTGTGAGCTAGGGTTTATCTCTTGAGATGGTATTGGATGTTCAGTATTGTTGCATATATCAGATTTGTTGAGAGATACAGTTGGTATTTGGCATGTGGGTATTGGTCTTTTGGTTGTGATGTGTTGCTGAAGTTGTTGGTTTAGCTTGAGGCTACATAACAGTGAGATTGTGGCACATGGTTTGATGTAAGGGTTTATGGTATTTGGTTTATGGATAGAGTGATGAATTGTTAGATAACTTTTGATGGTTATATTAGTGTATGTCTTTGGTATATGGTTGAGGTACATGTTAGGTACATGGTTGAGACAAGTAGTTGATGAGTTGGCACATACATGAGGTGTATAGTTGATGAGTTGGCACATAAATGAGGTGTATATTTGATGATGTTGGTACATCTTGATGAGTCAAGGTTGATGCATGGTACATGTTGGTTCAATTTATTGGTACAGGCTGTTATACTTTGGAATGGTCTTTCTGAATCAGTTTACACCAAAGTTATACATTGTAAATTTGCTAAAGATATTTGAGACAAAATTCAAAATATTTATGAAGGAGATTCAAAAGTCAAAGCAACAAAGCTTCAATCTTACAGAGGTCAGTTCGAACAACGAAAGATGAAAGAAGATGAGAATATTACATCTTACTTCTTACGAGTCAATGAAACAATAAATGCAATCATAGGATTGGGAGAAGAAATTAAAGAATTTGTAATTGTTCAAAACGTACTAAGATCTGTCCCTATGATATTTGATTCTAAGATATCAACACTAGAAAAAAAGCATATCTAGACTTAATAATCATGGACGAACTACATTGAATCTTCACAACATATGAAATGAGAACTGAACTAGAAAATCCAGATATAAAAGAAGCAGCTTTCAAAGCATCCAAAAGGTCAAAGAAAAAGAGAAAGAAAAAGTAAAAAGAACATAGAAGCAATAGTGACATCTCGGAAGATGATGAAGAAATGGACAACTTTGTCAGAAGATTGAACAAGGGAACCAACGGCATATATAAAGGTAAGTTTCCTTTGATTTGTTTTAATTGTGATGGTATTGGTCATTTTGCTAACAAATGTCCTCATAAGAAAAAGAAGAGGAATGATGAAGATTACTCAAATAGAAAATAAGCACATAAAGGAAAAAGAACCACAAAGAAAGTTTTCAAGAAAATATTATCCACCAAAGAAGACATCTCATCATCAGATAAAGATGAAGTCAATTAAAGTGATATAGAAAGAGTTCTATTCATGGCAGTAGAAGACTCTGACAAAGAAGACACCAAAGAAGAATATGAAGAGGCCGAAGAAGAATATGAAGAGACATAAATTGACTATCGAGAAGTATTGTTGTATGCCATAGAATTCATAAGAAGAAAAAATAAGAAAAACAATAAGCTACAAGCAGAACTAGACAAGAAAAAAGACACTCGGGAACTAGAACAAATGATCACAAATTTGAAGGTTCAAATAGAAGAATATAAAAGAGTTTAAGAAGCACTCAAAGAACATCTACAAGAAAGAGACTGGATCATTGGAAATTTGGAAGTAGAGATTGTCACATTAAGAAAGGATCTTCAAAATAAAAATATGCAGAACAACTCAAAAGTTTTGGATGACATTATCAGCAGTCAAAACCCTCGTCATGACAAGTCCGGACTTGGATACAATCAGACAGAAAAGGGATCAAGGTCCAAAATAAAAGAACAAGAAACATATCCAAAAAGCTATGCAGAAAAAATTAAAGGGGATAAGAAGATCTACAAGGAAGATTATAGGGACACTCCTCCACCAAGAAGATTCTGATTTTAGAATCAACAACCGACAGATAGGCCTCAAAAAGAAGAAGGATTTAGAAGAGAAACTCCTTTCAGAAGATATCAACTCCTAGGTATCAAACTATATTTTTTGGTTTATGTTACGCATGTAATAATTTTGGACATAAATCTATGAATTGGAGAGCTAACAGCAAGAACATAAACAAATTTGAAAGTCATACACAAAAGGGTTATCCAAGAAGATCTAGTGAAACACAAAGAAGAAGTTACAATAGGTTTTAATCATTGAGCAATGATGTGGAACACTACAAGTGTAACAACTTTGGACACATGGCCAAGGATTGCAGAATGGCAGTTCCTCCTAGAGAACCACAATAGAACAACAACAGTCACATACATGAACCTATAAAGAGAACATGGAAAATAAAGCATAATCAGTATAGCAATGAAGAATGCACACTCGCTCTACAAGCTAAGAAGAAAAAATATGGTTGGTATGTTGACAGTGGTTGTTCAAAACACATGATAGGTGAAAAAGATGGGTTTCTTACATTAATAAATGAAAGAGATGGATCAATCTCTTTCGCAAATGATGATTCATCTAAAATCATTGGAAAAGGCACAGTGAGAATTGGAAACAAGAATACCAAGGCAGAAAATGTTCTACTAGTAGAAGATATGAAACATAATCTTCTAAGTGTGAGTCAAATGTGTGACCAAGGTCATAAAGTTACTTTCGATTCACAAAACTGCGAGATAAGAGGATAAGGTTCAGGAAAATTGATTGCAATAGCTGCAAGAACTTCAAACAACATATATGTACTAAGTGAAATTGGAAATGAAAAGTGTTTTTTAGGAAAAGAAGATGAAAGTTGGCTATGGAATAGAAGAATGGGTCACATACACTTTGATAACCTTGTCAAAGTCAAAAAAAATGAATCAATTGGATCAATTCCCCAGATTACGAAACCAACCAACACTTGATGCAAGCATCGTCAACAAGGAAAGCAAATAAAGACCAGGTTTAAATCAAAAGAATATTCAACGACAAGACCAGTGGAAATTGTGCACATTAATATACTTGGACCAACTACAACAAAGGGTTTAAAAGGTGAAAAATACTTTATGTTATTAGTTGATGATTATACAAGAATGATTGCAGTTTGCTTTCTCAAGAATAAGTCAGAAGCTTTTGAAAACTTCAAGGTCTACAAGGAAATGGTTGAAAATGAAATGGATTCAAAAATCAAATGTTTGAGATATGATAATGGAGGAGAGTTCACTTCAAAGGAATTTATGGAATACTGCAGCAGGCATGGTCTAAAAAGACAATTCTCCATTTCTAGGACACCTCAATAGAATGGAGTTGTTGAAAGAAAGAACAGGACAATACAGGAAATGGATCGAACAATGTTAATGGATTCCACATTGACAGGTATATTTTGGACACATGCAGTGTAAGTTTTAAACCTGTGAAGTAAAGAAATGCATATAGATTCTTAAGCAATACAGAAATTAATCAATCACTCATACACATAGTACATAGAGATTTTATACCGGAAACCCTCAAGCGAGAAAACCTTTCTTATTTTCATTATATCGAATTTCACCATTCGCCATACAATATATACAATGTTTTTAGGTATTCTGTAGATACCAAAACCCTAATCCCTTAATCCAGGATTA